>VZTE01011289.1:752178-764539 GCA_013397775.1 Eulacestoma nigropectus | reverse complement strand
GGTGGAAAACTCTTTTCGTAGCCTGATATTTCAGTGTGGAGATTGAGTGGCTGCACAGAGACGGAGAATTATGAGCAGGTTTATCTCTGTGGCTGTACATAGTATTTGTGGGGTATCCATGGGGTGTTAAAGCAATTCTTAATGAGCTCGTGGCATGGGCTAAAGGAGAGCTGTGACTTACTGGAAATGTGATTTATGGGGAGAAAGCAGAGCAAAAACTCTGCCCCAGCAGCAGCCTGACGCCCTGCAGGGAGCCTCACCCCCAGCCACATCTCCACCCAGCTCTGAGAGAGCCCCGGTGTGCAGTGACTAATTAAAAACAAACCCCAACTTGACTGGGACACAGTGCAACGAACTGGCACCACCAACTGGAATTAAACTGGGAGCTGCTGAGCCTCTGGATATGTTCCCTCCCTTGTAGGGTTGGGATACAGGTAGGAGATGATGCTCTTGAGGTGCTGGAGCCTGGTGTCTGATGTTGGGTTTGGGGCGTCAGGGGATCTGTCATGAAAAAAATAAAGAGGGGCACAAACCACTGTAAATTGTCTGCTCTAAGTGGTGTGAAATGCCCCGTTGCTGCCTGAAAAATGTATTTCCTGTCCCAGCTGAGAGTCAGGGAGAAGCAGCAGCCCTGGGGAAGGCAGCCTGCAGCTGTTTTATCCCAATTTTTGAACAACCAGCAGAGCGCTAACTTTTCTCCCTGCCATGACTTGGCACACTCCTCTTCATCTCCAACCACCTGCTGACAATTGAAATTAAAAATCCAGAGGAAATGTCTGGTTTTGAGTTTGTTTGCTTGCTTGTTTTTAAACAAAACCAGATTTTTATTAGGCCAAGAAACGAATTTGGAGGGAAAAAAAGCAAACAAACAAGGAAAGAAAGCAGAGCAGTTTTCTGTTCCACCAACCCCTCTTCAGCTCTGGAACAGATGCAGCAAATTTCAAACCAGCTGCAGACTGGCAAATCTGTTGCTCTGAGTTTGATTTTATTATAATTATTACTATTATTCAAAGTGATGAAGTGATGGGTGAGTACTGAGAAGGTTAAAAACGAGGTGCTGTCCTTTATCTGCTGTGAAAGAAGAGAAAGCAAGGACACAGCCAACCTGTGGTGAGCAGGGAATGACAGTCCCAGCAAGCTTCTCATGGAATCATGGAATGGTTTGGGTTGGAAGGGACCTTAAAACCATCTCATCCCATCCCCCTGCCCTGGGCAGGGACACCTCCCACTGTCCCAGGCTGCTCCCAGCCCCAGTGTCCAACCTGGCCTTGGACACTGCCAGGGATCCAGGGGCAGCCACCGCTTCTCTGGGCACCCTGTGCCAGGGCCTCCCCATCCTCCCAGGGAACAATTCCTTCCCAATATCCCATCTGAACCTGTCCTCCTTCAGTTTGAGGCAATTCCCCCTCGTCCTGTCCCTCCCTGTCCTTGTGAAAGTCCCTGTCCAGCCCCCTTCAGGCACTGGAAGGCTCCTGTAGGGTTTCTCTTACAGCAGTCCAGTCCCATCCCTTTGTTCTCGTGCTGACCTGGGAGGGGATTCCCTTCCCTGTGAACTTTTTCCAACTTAACCTGATCAGTAAATGGCTTCAGACTCATTATTTTCTCTCTTGTTGCCTAACGAAGCTGCCACCCTGTGACTCAAATACTGGAAGAAAACACAGACACCCCTCATTTGGGTACAGAAACGTGAAACTCTTGGCACATGAGCTCATGCAGGAGGATTATTGCCAGGTGATTTATACCCAGCAGTATCCAAAGAGGCAGAAATCAAGGGAAAACATGCCTCTGGGGCAAACAACTCACCCACCTTGAGCCCCAGCCCTGGAATCAGACCAAAAAAAAGCAGCACCAGCCTCTCTGGGTGCCTTTTCCTTGGGAGCTGTGTTCTGGAGAGGTGGCCTGTCCCCACTCTGGGATGGAGAAGGCAGCAGGAGCTGTGTGAAAACACTCTCCCAGCAGCCAGAGCAGCTGACTGGCCAGGGCCCCGTTCCCAAAAAAGGAATTAAGTACTTAGGAAGGACTTAGGTAGGCCTGAGTTGACTAAGTGAAAAACTATTCTGCAAAAAATCCCTGCCCAGCTTCTGTTTGGTGCTGGAATGTGTACAGGTGTCTTCATCCCTGACCCTCACCCTGCTGGGTGCCCAGGAGCTCTGCGTTCAGGCATGCCACAAAACACCACATGGATTAATTTATCTCGTGTCTAAGCAGGAAGAGCCAAAAAATGAGGCATTCCTTGGCCTGTCTTCAATCTTCTCCCAACACATCCCCTGCTCTGCTTCTCCACCTCCCCAAACTGTGTGGCTGCTGCCACTTGTGTTCCCAAACCTGATCCTTGGAGCTGAGGGTGACTCCTCCCTGAGTCTGAGGCTTTGTTCCCACATTTCTGGCTGATAAGGAGCTGGGAGGATGGGGAGGGGAGACCTTGCAGTAACTGAAGCTTTGCAAAGTTTGAAACCACTGAAAACAGAGTTGTTGCTGCCCATGGCAGGGGGTTGGAACGAGATCACCTTTAAGGTCCCTTCCAACCCAAACCCTTCTGTGATTCCATGATTGGTTGATGTGATGGAGAGGTCAGGAACAGGTGGTGTGACCCTGCAGGGAGATTTTTGCTGAACATAAAGCATTATGCAGTGAGCTACACGCTTTTCTGGTGGTGGGGTAAGCACTCTTGGCTTGGATCTTTTGATTCACAGAGAATGGGGAGGGGAAAGGGATGAGATACAAAGCAAAATGAGGGAAAGCAGGCTAATGAGTGACACCCTTGTGGTAAAGAGAAATACCTCCAGGGAGAAAGAATGACAGGATTTAGCTGTTGGGAGTCCCCAGGGTCATCCTGGAAGGGGATAGTGGAGAGCTAGTAGCAGTGACTGCAAAACAGGGTAACAGTTGGCATTAAGCTCTCTGAAAGTTTAGTCCTGGCTTTATATTGGCTGCTAAGGTCGACTGGGGTAGGACATCACTCCTGTTCTGTGCCAGCTCAGCTCCTTCTCTGTGCTGAGCTGTTTGATGTTCCCGCAGCAGCCCGAGATGTGACTGAAAGTGGAAGTGCAGGATTTGAGCTCGACAGGCAAAATGCAGTGAGAAATGTCCCTTTCAGCCTTGCAGAGCAGCTCTGGCACCCAACTTCCCAGAAACAGAGAGGGCAAGATCCCGGGAGTCTGTTCAGACTTGTCTGTGTGGAAAGAGCCAGGGATGGTTTGCACAGCAAGAATGAGGAAAGGGTTTGTGGGTGGGAAGAGCATCACAGCACGGGCAGGTTTTAAATGCTTAACTGTGCTCTCCCAGTGTTTGAAAAGACTTTGGAGCAACAATGTGCCAGCAAGGGAGGCATTCTGAAGTGTTTTACGCTGCCCTGCTGAAGAAAAGCTGTTTGTAAAGAATAAAAAAGCAGCACAGGTTTCTGGGGAACGTTTCTCTTTTTTCCAGCTGTGCATAAACCATAGTGCTGAGCAGAAAAATGAAAGTTTCCTGAAGTGAGGAGTTTGTTTGCTTCTTCCTGAAAGAACACTTTGGTGTACTTGAAGGATGTGCTCGGCCAAGTCCCCTGCTCATCCCCAGAGCCCAGGGCAGAGGCTGGAGGGCAGGATTTTGGGAGGGTGGATGCCCACTTGCAGTGTGTTAGCTGCTCACACCTTTGCAGGATGTGCTTCTTCTCCCCTTGGAGGCTGGATCCAGAGACTTGGGAATTGCTGGGAGCTTCTCCATTAATTTCAACAAGCTTTGAGTCATCTTTTGCCTCCTCTCTGCCTTCTTGGTTGTTTTTCTATTTCTTTGCATCAGAGTAGTTCCCAAGGCTCCTGATGCCTTATCCGGGCTACCTAGAAACAGAGACCAGACAGGAGTAAGGGAATAAAGGTGGATATTGATCTGAAAGGCCTTCAAAGGGGCACCCTGGGGAGCCAAAGGCCACATCCAAGGTGGACCCCAAGCTGGACCCCGAGACACGAGTTCTTCACACTTTGATACGTTTGGTTCATTTGCAGATCAGCATCAATTCCCCAATTCAAACTTGAGCTGATGATGGAATTTCTTCCATTTCTCCTCCTCTCCACAGGCCCTGGTTGACACCTTTTGGGCCTGGGACAGCCTGAGTGTCCTTGAACAAGGAGCTGGGAGAGGCTTTGTTGTGTCTGTCTGGCACAAGAGAGCAGCAGCCAACAGGCTCCAAGAAACTCCAGAGTCCCACACCAGGCAGTGCAGGATTTAAAAATATAAAACCCAGAACCTAAGAAATCATTCCTCTGTCTAAATCCATAGTTACTGCAAAGCCTTGCACCCTTTCCTGGGAAACAAAAGCATTCCTGGACAAATGTCTCAGAAACAACACATGTGAGACTTCTCCAGCTTTAATTCATCTTCCATGCCCAGCAGGCAGCAGCCTAGGAGAGACAGATGGATTTGGGTTTTCACTTCCTTACCACTGCTCTGTGAATGGTTGTTGCCCTGGACCTGCTGTGAGTGATGAAAAACCCATCTCTGGCTTTACCACTGCACTCCTCAGCCCTCCCTGTGCTGCCCCAGGACGTGCCCCTGCTTTCACCTGTTCCTGGTACCCAAACTGGAGAGGGTGACCATTCCCAGGGCTGCCCTGTGCTGATGGGTGGCTCCAAGGTGGCAGCTGGAGGCACAGCTTTGGGAGCTGATTTTGACCCGAGGGTGTATTTACAGCTCTCTCGTCTCAGTCTTTTTGTGATAAAACCCAAAAATGTCTAAGTTTAGCTTTTCAAGCCTGCATGTCACCGCTCCTGGTGGGCCCTAGCACCGAAGAGCTCTTTTGGAAACCCAGGGTAGCAGTGTCCAGCCATGCGGCTGTGCCAGAGGCAAAAGCACCCTTTTGCAGTTTTCTCTTTCCCTCCCTCCCTCCTCTCCTGCTCCTTTTGAATTCCATAACTCAGCCCCCGAGGAGGATTTTGCTGGTTGACAGTTGTACAGCATAACCTGGTGCACAGCCCAGAGGGAGGAGGATGTTCATGCTACGCAGAGCACTGAGAATTCAGGAGGCACTTTTGTAACCTACTGAACCACATCAGACCTAGGAGAGATCTGAAGATTATGCAGCCCTCCTCAATGTTTTCTTTCCTCACCCCTGGGTTTTCACTTTCTCGGTGCCAAGCCTGCTAATGGTTTTTTTTTTTTTTTGCTGCTTGAAAAAACAGCTCAAGTTCTGCCCCCGTATCGGAGTGGCGGCGAAGCATGCGTGAGGATTTGCTCCAGTGGCAAAGCCATATCTGATTGGGAAAAAAGAAAACAGCTGAGGCCCTTCGAACAAGTCATGCTCCTGTACGCTTTTAATCACTTGTGTCTGCCAAGAGAGATCTTGCACAAGCAGAGCTGGCTCCATGCAAGAGGAACATTTTTGCGTGTACGCAAGCTGGCTTCGGCTCGCTGGTAATGTGCTCCCTGGAAGCAGTGGCAATGTGCTCCCTGGAAGCAGTGGCAATGTGCTGGTTAGATCCCTGGCTGCTGGAATTACCTTAATGTCAAGGTATTCATGCTTGGTGGTTTGGTATGTAGCTCTACGTTTTGTTGGCTTTGTCTGCACTGAACTTCCATATGCTCTGAGGGGGAGTCTCCTCTGGCTGCTCCACAGGGCTGGTGAGGAAAGGAGGTGATTCAGAGGACATTAGAATGCTAGACAAGCCTGAGACAATTTAGTTTCCTTCCCTCTTGAAGTGTGTTTCCTTAACTCTACTTCAGCTCAATTTTATTTGCAGCTCCCCTTTGATTTACAGCAATAAAAAGTCATTTATCAGTGTAAAATCAGTTAGGGAACAGACAGGAGATGTTCTTTTAATTTAAAAATGTATATTACTCTTATTCTTTAAGCTTGTTTGCTCGTATTAACTTACTGTGGTAGATGTGCTTTGTGATTTAGAGTGAGCATGAACCAAACAAACCAAAGAATTTTGGCTGAGGTGCTGGGTTGTCAGGGCAGAGAGCGTGAGGTGCCTCTATAAGATGGGAAATAGCACTGCAGGTGTTATGATGTATTTTTTACACATACAGACACCCAGGAATCGTTTATTTTGGCATATTATAGTGGTCACTTCACTCAGGACACAGTGGGGAAGTGAGGGCAGGAGAGAATCCTCCTCTGAAGCCCTTTTTTATTTTCTCTACTGATGGTTTCATCAGAGTTTCTTCTCCCAAGTGATTGCTGCTGGCTGCTGCCAGTGATAAGGGAGGGAAGCAGAGGCAGCGTGACAGATCCTCTCTTCCTGTGGCAGTGTGGCACAGAAGTATTTCTGCAGGGAAAGGAAACCAAGAGGAATTTTCCCTGGGGAGGAAAAGAGCACTAGAGGAATTCAGGATCACACAGGAAGGAGTGATGTGAGAGAAAAAAAAAAAAAAAAAAGGAAGCAAATCGACACAAAAAATACCCTGCCACCAAAAAAAGCACCAGAAGTTGGCTGGGATCCATTTCAGGAAGCGGCTGTAAAGCTGAGTAGCTTAGTCACAAATCGAGGGAGGACACAGAAGATGATGGGGGAGCTCTGAAAAAGCCTCTTTCACCTATGGCAGACTCCACAATTTCCCGCTCTGCCGCACGTGGGGATCAACATTACGCGTGGGGACAGGGGAGATGGACAGGGAGAAACAGCCGTGGCCGTGAGCTGGGCCGGTCTGGAGTGTGCCAGGCTTGTCCAGGGCTGCACCACAGCTTCACTCCTCAGCTTAAAACCTGGAATGGCAAATTTTGCAGCTGTGCCTCTCTCTTGGTGCAGCCCAGGGAAGACATTGTGCCTTGAAACTTCCTTCCTACCTCCCATCTTCTGGGGAGAGCTCTTCGGCTGTGGCATTTGGGTGTCGTATCTGTGGTGCCGTCCTTTAGCAGGTCTGGAAATGTGGGAGGCTGCAGTTTCAGGATTCTTTTCGTTTGGGGCTCCTGGACAGGGAGCAACCTATCCCAGGGCAGGGCAGAGATGGGCAGGAGCTCTTACCAGGCCCTTGTGAGGGTTGAACATCTTCCTTCCCTGGGAGGGTGGGGAGGCCCTGGCACAGGGTGCCCAGAGAAGCTGTGGTTGCCCCTGGATCCCTGGCAGTGTCCAAGGCCAGGTTGGACTGGATTTGGAGCAGCCTGGGATAGTGGAAGGTGTCCCTGCCCATGGCAGGGGTGGCACTGGATGAGCTTTAAGGTCCCTTCCAACCCAAACCATTCCATGATGATGAACAACTGTTGCTGTTCCCACTGCATCCCACACACATAAGCCGACCCCTGGTGCAGGATCCAGTGTCTCCTGGGCATGGTGAGTGTAGAGAGCCGAGTGTCCGCGTGCCTTGGGACATCCCTGGCCTTGGACAGGTAACTCTGACCTTCAGACACCCTGGGAGCCCTGTCCCTGCCCCTCCAGCCCAAGCCCACCAGCTGGAGCTCCAAGGAGGGGGAAGGTGGAGCCTTGGCTGTCCCCATCCCTGTGACCTCCAGGGGAGGAGGAGCTGTCAGCCCTGGGAATTGCTCCCAGGAGCAGGCATCCAGGTGGGCTGAGCAAGAGGGTGGGATGGGGACGTGCCTCCAACACCGGAGCAGAGATCCCAGCTACCTCCTGGCACAGCAATTTATGGCAAGGAAACTCGTTCTGACAGCGTGCAAGTACTGGCTAAGGGGAAGCGTGCTTGAGAGGGGGAAGTGTACTGATTTCAGGACAGACTTTTGGGCATGTTTTATATCCATGTCCTATCCAGGGAGAGGCTTGGTGTGGGGAATGGAGCCTCTTCCCTAAGGAACTTGCCTGAAAGGTTTCCCATTAGAGGCTGCACATATTTACCTCCCCCTGACAGCGGTGCTGGGGTTTGAGTTGGCCTGAAGAGCAGTTGCTTGTGCAGTCCTTCCCAGCCCTACCCCTCCCAGCCCCCACATTTCCTCCCGTTGTTCTTTCTCAGCTCACTTGAAGGTTTTTTCCTGTTTGTTATCCGGACATGCTGCGCTCTGTGTGTTGATTTGACTGTCACATAAGGAATCTCCTACTGGGATCATGGATGCGCTCCTTTCTTTTATAAATATGTACGTCTGTGGCAATGGTTCCTAGCTGTGGAAGAGAAATGCTGGTGATTAAACCAAAACTGGAACGAGCTACAGTTGTTAATGGGGGCTAAGTTTAATCACCCTTTCCCAGAAAACCTGCAACAGTGTGATGAGTACAGTCACAAACAGAAATTCTCCTTAATTGACATAACAGGAAAGGTACTTCAGTGAGCAATTATGCTGATGTCCTGGGCTGGCACATGTGTGTGCCACAAATATATCTTGTACTTCCTGCAAAATTCTTTTAAGTAGCTATAAGGAAGACGTTATTTTTTTCTTTTCTTTTCTTTTTTTTTTTTTCCCCCCAGCAGTTGGCGAAAACTAATCACTGACTTGGAGGCTCTTTTTGAGGAAAACAATGGGACAAAACAATGCCTTTTTGCGAGACCTGCCAAAGCACAAAGGATGCACGGGATGTTTTTTTTCTTTGTTGCTTTTGTCAGCAGGAAGTTTTGTTGTTGGGAACGACTATAACATGCACTGTCCTTGCTCTACGTAATCGCTGTCTGGTCCTGCGAGCCGGGTCCCGTCCCGTGCCTCGTCCAGCTGGCACGGGCAGGGCTCTGCCTCACCCCGCGGGCTCTGCCCAGCCCCGGGTGCCCGCACTCTCCCTCTCCATCCGGACTGATGCCCAGTAAACAAACCCAGGAGTCGGGTGCTCCAGTGGTTGCTGGAGTTGCGCAGGTCAGGGCCCACCTTTAGAATGCTGACTTTGTGAATTACTTCCTTTTTTAAATTTTTTTTTTCTTTTTTTTTCCCCCCCTCAGACGGCTTAAAATGTGGGAGTGCTGTCCAGTGCAAACAGCTCCAGAGTGTTGCACCCAGGTGTAAATATTCCAAACCTCGCCTTTGATGTGCTCAGGTCTGCTTTGTTTCCCTCTAGGTTAGTTGTAGGTCCGTAACAAAGAGCCAGATCCGACTGAGTAAATCACTTGTGGAAGTTAATTGTTCCCAGTGAAAGCTGGTCTGGCTCATTCTGCCTCCGTCGCAGGAAGGGACAGAGGTGGTGAGCTGGATCTGCGTTCTGAACCCAGCGACTTTAATTCTGATCAGATGTCTCTCTTCAGGGCATTAAAGAAAACCTGCTCACTAATCAAAAAGAGCCTCTTCTCTAGAGAAACGTAAGGAAAAAAAAAATATTTAATGCTTTTTACAGAAATAAAGTACTGATATAAAATTTCAGCTTTGACAAATTTCTTTTGCAGGCTATCATAAAAGAAACCTACTTCTCCATACTTGGCAGGCACCAGAATCTAAGAATGATTTTTTTTTTTTCCTGGAAAAAAAAAAGAATATCAAATTATTTGTAATGTCAGATACTGTATGGTGGTAACTTTATATTCCAGCTGTTTTTATTCACTGCTGCTGTGTTTAGATTATGTTTGCACTTCTCTCCATCAACATTTTCAAACGCTTCTCAGAGTCAGCTCTGGCTTCATTAAGTAACAGCCTTCTTTTCTTCTCTCCTCAGGACTGAAGCAGTGAGGATGGAACCCACAAAGATCAACATGTCCCGTGTGCCCCTGGTCAACGGAGGCATCGACACCGCCATGCTCAAGGCACACAAACCCCGCGTGATGTCCAAGAGCGGCCACAGCAACGTGAGGATTGACAAAGTCGACGGCATTTACCTGCTCTACCTGCAGGATCTGTGGACTACGGTCATAGACATGAAATGGAGGTACAAACTCACCCTGTTTGCTGCTACCTTTGTCATGACCTGGTTCCTCTTTGGGGTGATCTACTACGCCATCGCTTTCCTTCACGGGGACTTGGAAATGAACAAGTTCTCCCCAAAGCGGGAGCCGTGCGTGAAGAATGTGGACTCCCTGACTGGGGCATTCCTCTTCTCCCTGGAGTCCCAGACAACCATTGGCTATGGATTTCGATTCATCACAGAGGAGTGTCCCCACGCCATTTTCTTGCTTGTGGCCCAGCTGGTCATTACCACCCTGATTGAGATCTTCATCACAGGTACCTTCCTGGCCAAGATCGCCAGGCCGAAAAAAAGGGCAGAGACGATTAAATTCAGCCACTGCGCCGTCATCACCAAACACAACGGGGAGCTTTGCCTGGTGATCAGAGTGGCAAACATGAGGAAGAGCCTCCTGATACAGTGTCAGCTCTCTGGGAAGCTTCTTCAGACCTACGAAACCAAAGAAGGGGAGAGGATTCTGCTGAACCAAGCCAGTGTCAAATTCAATGTTGACTCCTCTTCGGAGAGTCCATTTCTCATTTTGCCTTTAACCTTCTACCACATTTTGGATGAAAGCAGCCCGCTGAGAGACCTCACGCCTCAAAACCTCAAGGAGAAGGACTTTGAGCTCGTGGTGCTCCTGAATGCCACGGTGGAGTCCACCAGTGCTGTCTGCCAGAGCAGGACTTCCTACATCCCCGAGGAGATCCACTGGGGCTACGAGTTCGTGCCTGTGGTTTCCCTCTCTCCAAACGGAAAGTACGTGGCGGATTTCAGTCAGTTTGAGAAGATCAGGAGAAGCACAGATTCTACTTTTTACAGTATGGACTCTGAAAAGCAAAAGCTGGAGGAGAAATACAGGCAGGAGGACCAAAGAGAGAGGGAACTGAGAACAATGTTGTTACAGCAGAGTAATGTTTGATTGGATGGACAAACTATTCTGAATAATCCTTTTTTCTGCAAACTGAAAACCCCATTCTTTCTGTGCTGTATGTCTGCTGTGAAACCAGAAGTGAAGTCCTTTTCAGGATTATTTCCTTTTCAGTCCTATTTCAGCAAATAGCTTTGGTGTACAGTAGATCTACCCCTTTGGCTGAGCTGTTAATCAACTATTTTGTAATTAGGCAGGATTTCTTTGTTCCCGATCATGACTTAGCAAAATTGGGTTTGTATTAAACCTCTGCCTTATGCCACCACTGAAAGCAGACACGCCACTTTCCGTTTGGAAAGTGAAACTGGACGCACTGTGCTGACTCCCTCAGATATTTATTTGACGTGGTTTTACTGTGAACATGCAGGGACGGCACACAGCACTGCTAGAAGGAAACGTGCTCCTTTGAAACATGCATATTTAAAATGTATATTCTCGTACCAGGGATCGCCTGCGTGGGGATTCCTGGCGCTGAAAGTAAGTCGGTTGGAGAGACAGATGGTTGGATGTGGGAAGAGCTTCAGGGAGGGGTTAAACTCCTTCTTAAATCTTGAAGGAGGGTGACAGAGCAGTGCTGGGTGGTGGGGAAGAGCGCTCGCTCTCTGTCTCTGCTGCTCAGAGGTCGTTTTGTGATTGCTTTAGGATCACTCACTTTTTTTAACCTTGCTAATGCCTGATTTATATCTGATAGTGAAAAGGGGAGATGAGGGCAAGACACACAGGATCACAACAGTAATCAACTAAGGTTATAGCTGGCTTTGAGACACCTGTTTTTTATCCAATGTAAATAGTTTGTAACAGCAGCATAACAATACGATTCTACAGATTGCTTGCTTTGCTCCAGACCGTATTTAATTTTGGTTAAAAAGAAAGCGGTGTAATGTCTGTAGACAATATTTACTTTTTCTGGCAGCCATAAAGGACAAGCATTCCTTTCATCCATTTCAATTTTGGTCTACTAAAACCATTCCATTAATAAAGGAATTTAATTTGAGCAGTTCCCGATCTCTTTGTGGCACGGGGAGAGAGTGCAGTACCCTGGAGATGTTGAAAGAGCCGAGTGCTTGGAGGAGGCATTTGCCTCTGGCACAGAGCCCTGGGAATTCTGCAGGTCACTGCAGTGGCCAGACTGCAGGTAGCAAACCAGGTAGCAGTGGTGTCCACGTAGCATCTCTGTTACAAAAGCTTTTTAAATGGGAATTGGAAATTATTTCTGACTCCTATCACTTTGGCAGCTCTCTGAGTTCTAGAGATTCTGCTCCTCTGAAGCTTTGGCAGGGAAAACCTGTTTGAAATGGGTCTGGCCTGAGAGCCACCAGAGCTGGCACTGATGAGAGGATGAGAGGGTTGGAACCAGATGATCTTTAAGGTCCTTTTCAACCCCAAGCATTCTGTGATTCTGTGACTTTTGGCATCATTGCATTTATTTTTTTTTTAGCAGCACTGTGCTGAGCTTCCCGGCAACGTGTGGCCTGGTGGAATGCAGTGCTGCAGTCTGCCATACAATATTCTATAAAGCAAATAAATCCAGTTTGCAGCCCAAGCAAGCTGAGCACAGAGGTGGCACCAGGAATGGATGTCAGGAAGAAAGGAGCACAAACTGCAGGGGCCTGTGGGGTGTCTGTGAGTGGGGCAGGATGGTCGTGGCGAGGAGGGGCATGAGAGGCTTAAAACTGCTAATTTAAGTAAATTTTTTAGCTCTCCTGGGGGG
>VZTE01011289.1:739383-752169 GCA_013397775.1 Eulacestoma nigropectus | reverse complement strand
TCCTGGGGGGGGGGGAATCATACATAGAACCATAGAATCATGGAATGGTTTGGATTGGAAGTGATCATCTTGTTCCAATCCCCTGCCATGGGCAGGGACACCTTCCACTGTCCCAGGCTGCTCCAAGCCCCGGTGTCCAACCTGGCCTTGGACACTGCCAGGGATCCAGGGGCAGCCACAGCTTCTCTGGGCAACCTGGGCAACATCCAAGCACTTGTTTGAAAAGATAAACTTTACTTAATCCACAAAGTTTCTCTACCCACTTGTTCACAGTTCTCTCAAACCACTGTAGGCAGGGTCTGCCTGGCATTCGTGGAAAGAATTTCCGGGTGGTTTTATGCTGTGTGGTAACACAGGTTTTCATTTGCAACCCCATACAGAGGATGTAAATGTTTACATTATGGATTGTTACTTTCAAATTTCCCATCACTTTTCCTGATTCCTTGTGTCGTCACACGCATAAATTGTGTGTGCTCCAAGAATTTTTACAGTCACTTCATAGATCTGAGGTTTGTGTCCTACGACTCAAAGATGCTTTGGGATGCTGCGGTGAAAGTGCACAGGCATCTTAACTCTTCATCTGCCCAGCCCTAATATCCATGTTTTGATAATCAAACAAGCACTCCTGTTATTTTTTTAATCCTGATAAGGACTCAGATCATTCCTACAATAATTGCCACAGCTGTGTATCGACTATAAAACAGCTCCACCAACAGCAGGTGAGCTGGCTCTTCTCCAGAAACATCTGATGATCACCTGATCCCTTTGTACACCAATCCCAAAGTTCAGTCACTGTGTTCTCTAGGCCATTTCAGTCATTAGATCATCCTGGAAGAAAAAAGAATCTTAAAGCTTCTTAAAGCATCTTAAAGAAAAAGCTTTGAAAAGAGAAAAAAAAAATCACAGAAATGTTTTTCTCTGACCTTTTGCTCCTCCAAGGAGAAGAGAGAAGAGAAGAGAAAAGAGAAAAGAGAAGAGAAAAGAAGAGAAGAGAAGAGAAGAGAAGAGAAGAGAAGAGAAGAGAAGAGAAGAGAAGAGAAGAGAAGAGAAGAGAAGAGAAGCTGTTTCTCTACAAAAAGAAAGAATAAAGTTTTTTCTCTACAGCTCCCGGACAGGAGGGTGCAGTGAGGGGGGGATTGGGCTCTTCTGACGTGTCCCAAGCGAAAGGATGAGAGGAAATGGCCTTAAACTGCTCCAGCAAATTGGATACTGAAAAAAATATCAGCAAAAGAGTGGTCAGGCATTGGGATAATTTGCCCAGGGAGGTGGTGGAGTCACTGTCTCTGGAAATGTTCAGAAGGAGTCTGGATGTGGCCCTTGGGGACAGGGTTTGGGGTGACGCTGGTGCTGCTGGGTGATGCTGGGACTGGATGATTTAAAGGTCTCTTCCAATGTTGATAATTCTGTGAAAACACTGGAAATCTTTTGCAAAATCAAGACCCATCTTCATTAGGCAGTGAGAGACTGCACAGTAGCGCTATATACATATATTAGAATAGTATTTATTCACTTCAGCTGGAGAAAGCAGCCTTGCTCTGGAATGAGCTGAATTTTTCCCACCTGCTGTTGTGCAGGTGTAACTTCCACTGCTCTTTGCAAGCCCAGCAGGGCAGCAGTGGAAGGGTGTCAGGACCTGTGGATCTGATAGGAACCAGCAACAAACCACCACCTCTCGCTGCTTGTGGCAAACTCAGCTCTGGGGATTTACCTCGGCTGAGAAGGAACAGGATGGGGAGCCAAAAAGCAAAACTTAGGTGAGCAAAGCTGCCTTGCCCACTGTTGAGTCTGAATTTAAAATTTCAAGGTCTAAAGAAAGCAGTGGAATCCCCTTTCCCTGTGTATACTAGAGCATGAATGTGTCTAAAAAGTAAATCTTCCATTCCAACTGCTCTTTAAAAGTCAGACTTTTTAAAAATCCAGTTGTTTATTTTTTAAAAATTTACTGAGGGATATGACATACTTGTTTTTCTTTTATTTATGAGTTATCAGTGAGCAGAAAGTTTTTAGAGTAGCTTTGTTGTTTGGACTTTACAGCCCACAAATGAGTGGGAACTTATTTCACCTCATGGACTGTCTCTGAATTATTTGCTTTGGCTTTGGCTTCAATAATTCATTGTTCTCTTTTTTTTCCCCTCTCTTTTTCAAAATGTATTTATTTTTTCTGTGTAGGTAGGTGATTGAATGAGTGTAGTTTCACTTCTGTTGCTTCCTTGCGGAAGCTGACTGTGCCAGAGACAAATCCACCATCCCTCACTAATGTTTCACTTCGTCTTCCAAAGAGATGACAACGTCTGTGGAAAGCCAAGGATTTGACAGGGGAACAGAGAGGTCTCCAGTGAAATGTGTTTGTCTAATTTTCTGACTAAAATTAGGAGGGAAAATAGCCATGAGGTGTAAAATATACCAGGGGAGGGGATGGGAAAACAGAGAAAAAAAAAAACCCAAACACACTTTTACACATCCATATGACCGAACATTTGCTACTTCCATAGGATGCCAGCTTAAAAAATACCCAAAAATCACCTCCCAGATTTGCTGAGATGACTCAAAGCTCTGGGAAAATGCATGCAAGTCGTGTATTTGAGCAAATCTTCCTGATGCTTTGAGGGTGTGTTTGCTCGGTGTCAGCCTGATGACAGCCTGAGCTCATAAAGGAACAGGTAAGACTCTGTGATGGCTCTGACAAATCCATCATGGAGAGAAGTTTAAAAAAGCTCAGTGTGTGCTCCAGCTCTTGCTTACCCATTGTTATTGTGCTGCTTGGCTGTGTCCTGGTCGCCCTCCTGTTGCCGGGATCATGTGGATAAAGGAATCTTCCCCTGCCTTGCCTGCTCAGCCTCCAGCAGAAACTCTCTGCAAATATGAGATTACCAGAACAGAGCCCTTTCAATGCCAGAGGTACTGCTTGAACATCCTGTACCTCTGTGGCCTGAAAGGAGCATTTCCAGGATGTCACATATTCCCATTCAGGGCTGCTTTGTCCTGTGTCAGCACGTGGCACACGGGGAAGGGAATTCCAGCAGCAGCACGGGTTGCAGGTGCTCTTTGCAACTCCTCCCAACAATAAATTCCCCACTGCTGGCTGTGCCCCTCACCAGATCCCAGGGCTGATAAATTCAATCCTTCTTTACCATCCCCTGAAAACATCCATCCACACAAACTGTGACATGATGACCAACATTAGTTATACTGAGACGGGGAAAGTGTTGAAGGAAATGGGGCTACAAAAGCCATCTTGCCATCAATTATTCCCTGTGGACAAAATCCATCCCTGCTTACCTGTCTGCTCTGCTCTGCCCAAAATCTGCAGCCTCAGGGCCAGCAGCACAATGGAGAAATTCCTGGCGCTCCCAAAGCTCCAGATGAAATTCCAGTGTATGACAGGCTCTGAGGGAACCAAGGCCAGCTCATGGAGGTTTGTTGGTGCTGAGATCCTGCACTGTGGAGATGCTCTGCTGATTTCCATGCAGAAAAGGAGTCCAATGGGTGCAGAAACTTCCCCTGGCCAACCTCCCTGGATATCTACTCACTTTTGGGAACACACCAACCTCAGACTAAAACGCTGGGTTTCTATACATTAAAAAGGACTTAACAGAGGTCAGATGGCTCCGGGACTCATTACTGGCTTTTGCAGTACAAACTGTTCACTCCTCTAGACCAATTTCAATGTTTTTTTCCTTCTCCTGCCCATATTAAGCATCTAATTATCCAGTGTTGGTTAGGATCATTATTTATTTATCTTTCCTTTACTGCAAAGATGTATACTTGAACCATGAGCAGAGTATGATTTCACTTAACAACTGTGGTTAAGCAACAATCTTCAAGTTAGGTAATTGTTATTCATTCTTTAGGGGACGAAATGGGTAAAATGGTCTGAGAAATGTACCCTTTGCTGTGCTCCAAAATAAGAAATACCTCAAAATAAATATCAAAGTCCAAAATCTGGGATGAATTAGGTGATTCATGCTAAATGACCGATCTTGTCAGTTATTGAAAAAACCCCCCCAGATGGTTATTTCCAGAAAAAAAAATCCTAAATGCTACCCTGATGGCAGACAAAGTTCAGGAAGAATGCTGTACACCATAACAGCCTCTGAAAGGTGCTTGCTGCAAGTCAGGAGAGTTTTCCATTGGAAAGCTGCAGGCAAACAGCTACTTTCCTGTGGGGAACACAGGTATTAGGCAATGCTGGCTTCCCAAAGTGTGTCCAGCTGATATTTGTGTGACAGAACCTCTCCAGTTTCAGTGCAGCACCATCAGGTGTCTGGGGAAGGTCAGAGTGGAGGTTTGAGATTCCAAATTTCTTCTTCCCTCCCTCTCCCCTCTGCTCTCTTCCATGGATTCAGAGCTGTTCTGTATCCCAAGTGCCCTGAAATAGCAGTGAACAACAAATGACAGCCCTAGGAGCTCTGCATGAGCATGAAGCATCTCTAAAACTGCAGATTTGAGTGCATAATGTGACAGTTTATGGCTGAAAAATAAGGAAAACGCTATCCAAAACACAGACAAGGAAGAGAGGGAGAAATAAATACCTTCCCTAAGTGTGGAGCACTTCAGAACTGAGACCTGCCCTCCACTCCAAATAAACTGCACCTAAGTATAAGGAAAGTTGTGTTTTCTTTCTAGAAAATTGCCCTAAACTCTTTTTTTTTACTTACTCCTGTGTGAATATGACAGCTGATCATTTTTCCTTCAACCAGAGTGCTTGAAAGCCAGAACAGACACTCCAAACCAATGTTTTGAAACCCAGAAATGGCTGAGCCTTCTGATACATTGGAAAAAAGTTTACTCAGCTGTGAAATGTCCATTAACGAAGCACTGATTGCTTTACCCAGACAATTTTATTTCTACAAACCTCACAAACCCAGGCAAATCTTTCACTGTGAGAGGAAATACCCAAGCTGAGTTTATTCCCTGATAAGGCTTCTTCCACTCCCCACTTCTACAGCAAAATGGGAGCTTGAATTTTTGTGGACTTATTCCAGCACAATCATTTAACAACTCAGAGTAACTCAGTCCACAGTGACAGGGCCTGTGGGTGCTGGGGGGACTGGAATGTGGGTGTCTTTCCCTGCCTCAGCTTCACTGAGCAATTCCAGCAGAAATAAAAAAGAAATAATCGCATTGCCACGACTCGCTCCATTTTACCACTCTCACACTCTAAATTTACGGCTCCTCTTATTCCAGATGCGTTTATTTGCATGTGCAGACAAGCCCCAGACTGCGAGGAATGGCTCCAGCTTCCATCATGGAAGTGGTCCTTCCCAGGAATTCTTTCTGGGTGTTAATGTCACTGAAATCCGGAGGCCAAATTCTTGGCTCCGCGGTTCCCCTTCTCTGCAGCATCCTGGCGTTGCAAAGAGGCCGTGAAAATGATCCAACAAGCCAGCTGAACCTTTTCTCTGGCACAGAGGGAAGGATCATCAAGGCCAGGCTGTTTCCACTGGAAAAATGAGCTTCATTTTGTTCAAGAGACGAATGAGCTGCAATGAAATTTTACAACCCCCATAGTAAGCCCATTATCAAGATTGTGACAAAAAGAAAAAAAAACCTGAAAAAGCTTTA
This sequence comes from Eulacestoma nigropectus, assembly GCA_013397775.1. NCBI lineage: Eukaryota > Metazoa > Chordata > Aves > Passeriformes > Eulacestoma > Eulacestoma nigropectus. The sequence goes on along the minus strand of VZTE01011289.1, from coordinate 746,604 downwards.
AACTTCCAGTAGTTTCATGCTAACCCAGAAGAATTTCAGCCAGCTCTAATTCTGTTTGGTGATGATCAGCTGGTGTCAGATACAGGTTTGTTTAAACATTATATTTTACAGCCCTAAATTTGGCTTTTTTTTAGCTGGAATTTGAACTTAGACTTCACTGCTAATCCATGGTCAGTGATTGAACTGGTATTTCACAAGTTTGTCTGTGGACTTTCATATTCTGAAAGTGTCTATTTTTAAACCTGCAATGTGACACCACCATCCCATTTCCAAAGAGTCATCTCATACCTGAATACAGCTGCTAAATAACAGCAACTCTGCCTGGTTTTGCTTTTGCTGCTCTTTAGAACAAGAGGTTTTTAGTGCTTCATTAAGGCAGTCAAGGTGATTTACTGCCATTCCTCTTCACAGCTGGGAAGCTGTGGCACAGAAGAGCAAAACATCAAGGGTGTCCCAGCAGATCAAAGCTGGAGGTGTCCATACCAGGTGTCAGAGCTGAGTTTTTGTTCAGTGAGGCCACAGTTAGGTCAGATAAGGCATTTTAAATACATTTGATGCAGGTGATATGTGTGAGATTGAGATTTTTTCTCTCTTCCAGGGGCCTTACAGATCATCTCGTTCCCACCCCCCTGGGCAGGGACACCTCCCACTGTCCCAGGCTGCTCCAAGCCCCAAGGTCCATCCTGGCCTTGGACACTGCCAGGGATCCAGGGGCAGCCACAGCTTCTCTGGGTACCCTGTGCCGGGGCCTCCCCACCAGTTTCTTGGACTCCTTTTGCATTTTTTTGGTTAAGTGATGACTGGAGCCCCTGCATTGCTCAGATGGATCCTCTCTAAGGCTGGACAGTGCTTGAAGATGGAGCATTTGAGGATATGTCCAATTTGAGAAGAGCAAGATCAGCAACTTCCTGCTACCAACCAGCCATTAAAATGTGAGATCTTGTCCTCCATCATCCTTCTCCGACCAAACTTGTGCCAGAGAGCTTTCTTGGGAATATCGTTTTCACAGTTAGGCTTAGGGAACAGACAGCTGGTGCAGGGCAAGAATATGTTCTGTTAGAACCATATCTTTTCTGATGAAGCTTCATCCAAAATAGTTTCAATTTTCAGGCAGCTACTGAGCGATTTGAGGGGGTGATGGAACAACATTCTCAAAGGATTTAAACTACAAACAAACCAAGGGGCTGGCACTGAGTGGAAATGTTCTAAATGTGAGGAGAGCAGCTCCAAACACAGGTTGGGGTTACAGAAATAGCGTGTTTGCTGCTAGGGATGCATTTCCAGTCCCACTCCTGGGTCACTACGTGTCGCCACACTGCACGTGTGTGCACATGGTGATCTGTACTATGACTAATTCAGCTGTTGGCAAAACACAAAGTACCCCAGACATGATCCAAAGTCCCTTAAAGTCAAGGGTCCTTTCCATCCACTTCAAGGGACTCGGGATCCATGCTGGAGTGATGGCGAGCCAAGCTCACTGCTGGAACTAATGATGGCAACTCCATGGAAGCCAACGGAGCTCCATTTGCTTGTGCCAACAGTGAATCTGGCCTATAAACTTTATTCTGCAGCGATCAGAGACTGCATAATTCATTCAGTGGCTCATGAGTAATTAAATTTTCATGGCCATCAGTGTATCAGCCATGTTATGGACCCAATTACGTTCTGACTGTGTGAAATAGTTCTTGCCCACAATCATTTATTGAAATGCTCCCTCTTTCTTGCTGTTGTTGGTGAAGCTGTGATGGTTTGCTCACTCTCCTTATCTAAAATGCCATTTAATCTCTGAAGCCTTCCTGTTCACACAGTGGCAAGGTAATAAAGTTGAATGTATGATTATGAGTCTGGTTTTCATTTATCCAGAGCGCTGGTGGAGGAGAAATGGAATCACGCGACTTGTAAAAGAGCAGGGTGGAAATAACTCTGGACATTACTGGTTCTAGTAAATGTAGCAGCAATTCTGAGCTGGCTCAATGCTCATTTTCAGTTCAGGCATTTGAATTCAGAGGGGACCTTCAAAGCACTGCATTTTGCTTTCCCTTTACCAGAAGGTCTCGGTGATAGACGCAAGAAAGTCGTGGAGACTGTAATGGCAACATTTATGATCATAAGACCACACAGACAAAAATAATAAATGGGAGAGCATTATGGAGGAGGGCCTGATATTTCTTTCCCCTTTCTGTTGTTGCATTTAAGTCCAAAGGCTGATTGCTTGTTTTATTGGAATTTTTCATATTAGCATCCCGACAAATGACCATCATCTGTGGATTGTGGCGAATGAAATGCTCCACAGACTTCCATGTCTTTTTGGCCAGCTGAACAAAAAGCCTTAATCCAGATAACAGATGTCAAGCAGAGTATAGCTTTTTATGAACACATAAAATATATATGAAAATAATTTACTTTACATTTTGGCAAGAGCAGGCAGTGAATGTAATCAGGGCCCCAAGAGCACTTGCAGACCTTACAGTAATGTGTGTCTGGGCCGGAGGAATTCTGTGGTAGTGCAGAAAAATGGAAGCAAAGGAACATTGCAACATTTCATTATTGTTTTTTATAACCACCACCAGTGCCCAATGAGGAGGAAAAACCCTGTTAAAAACACTTACTGAACTTCTTTTCTTCTGTAAACAAGTTCTTTTTAAATTCTGTAAATAAAGAAGGCTTCACCAAAAGTTCTAACATAATTTTTAAAGCAGAGCACTTCTAATTTTTTGTTAAGGTTGAATACCTAGAAATACAAAATTTTGGGGGATTTCTTCCCCTTCAGGCAACAGCCAACCCATAAATAGTTAATGTGGCACTTGGCACATGTGAGGGATCTGTGGTGGAGGAAGGAACAAGTCACTGATGGGTGGAAATCTCTGATAACCCCAATAAAAAGGTGGCCTGATCTCTTTTTCGTAAGCACCATCATCAGCAAGCTGGTAACAATTTACCAGCTGTACCAGGAGCCATGCTAGAGTGATTAGGTTTAATTAATGCAGAGTGGTTTATCAGAAAGAAATGATTCAGCCTTGCAATTTCTCATTCATGTCTTCACGGAGGGGAAGGCACAAACTCCAGCATCATTTCCTCTTCTTCCCGTTGTTTGCGCAATTGGCCTCTGCGAGTGTCCTGGGCATTGCACTGCCTGGAACTGAGCTTGCTGGAACATCAGGGTGATAAATCCTTCTCTCTCCAAAATGAAAATGCTTTCAGGCTGTCAAGAGCCTTCACAATCCCATTTGTGATAATGTCAGGGTATCCCAGAAAGGTTTTAGACTGGGGAGATCCACTATTCAGGATAAAGTCTGTCTCACGTGTCACCTCTGTGGTGAGATGTGCTGTCACCATTTCTGTCACCCATGAGGTGGAGACCTACGTGGACAACCTCAGATAGGTTTGGTGGGATGGTCACTCCTTCAGAAGCACAAAGCATGGGAAGAAATGTGTGGGGATGGTTTGGACATGGTACTGGGTGTAATTTAGATCATGCTACTGAAGGTGGAAGTCTCCCTGATTATAGGCTGGGATAGGAGTACTGACATAATTTTCATATCCTAGAATGCTTGGGGTTGGAAGGAACCTTGAAGACAATCTAGTTCCTACCCTGCCATGGGCAGGGAGACCTTCCAATAGACCAGGTTGCACAGAGCCCCATCCAAGCTGGCCTTGGACACTTCCAGGGAGTGTCGACCTGCACTGTTCTGCTGGCTGATGTCACATGGGTGATTTAAGCCCTACAAGCACATTTTGGGATGTGTGACCTGGGGGTGAGGTGCATGTGTACCTCATCACAGTCCACAACTTCCTCATGAGGGTGAGAGGAGAGGCAGGCACTGATCTCTTCTCTGTGTGACAGGGACAGGGCCCAGGGAGTGGCTGGAGTTGGGCCAGGGCAGGCTCAGGCCGGAGAGCAGGGAAAGGTTCTTCCCCCAGAGGGTGCTGGGCACTGCCCAGGCTCCCCAGGGAATGGGCACGGCCCCGAGGCTGCCAGAGCTCCAGGAGCGTTTGGACAGCGCTGCCAGGGATGCCCAGGCTGGGATTGCTGGGGGGCCTGTGCAGGGCCAGGAGCTGGATTTGGATGATCCCTGTGGATCCCTTCCAGCTCAGGACATTCTGTGATTCTGTGACTCAGTGAGGGCTCTTGCTACTGACCCCCCATTTAACAACCCCGTGATAGCACCCAACACCTCTTCAACCACGATCAGTTCTCCACCAGTCTGATTATTTTGCTCCAAGGGCAAGCCTCCCATCACCCCAGCTTTGACACCACTGTAATCAGTTTTTGGGCTGAGTGCAGCCCTCACAAGCCTTTTTAAGAGCAGCGTGATGAGACCAGTGAAGTCTCTGCTCAAGAAAAGCCCCCCGAGCACAGAGCGGCTTTGGGAAATATTTTTCATGCCTGTGACAAGTCAGTTGGAATTTCCAATCTGCAGCTTCCCCACAGCTGCAGACACCCCTCTGAAATGGGTCTGTCTTGAGGTATTTATAACGTGTCTGTCACCAGGGGAGCCGAGCACCACATGGAAAGGCAGCGCCCAGGTTTGCAGCTGATGCAGCTCATCATCCTTTTGTCTCTCTCCCAGGTTCCGCACCCTGGAATTCTTCCCTCCAACAAAGAGCTTGTTACAAACGTTTGCCCCTCCAGAAGTTCCCCCGTGGGAGCAGTGGCCAAGCCTGGTGTCTGCCTCTCTGCAGAGCAGCATCCCCTCCACAGGGAAAAGGATTTTAAAGCTTTGTTTTTTCTGTTCAAGAGTTGGGATGCCACAGTGAGCAGGCACATTTAGCTCAGGGGTATTTCTACCAGCTCTCCAGACTCTCTCCAAATTAACTTCCAATGTCTGAATCTACTGATCGAGCCAGGTGAACACTCTGAAAGGATCACAGGCCAATGCAGAGCATTGCCCTTGGTCCTACAAAGCCGTGAACTGCTTTCCCCTCTAATCTCCTTTCTGACCAGTTCCGAAGGTACTTCAACCTGAACTAACTCTCTAACAGCCTGATCAGCCATTTCCTTTCCATTTTGTCTGCAGTTTTCATCCCTTCCTTGTGTTCTGCCCAATATTTACTCGGAGGAGAGCAATCTTATCTGAAAGGTGGAGTTTCTGCTCTTCAGAGTAAATATGCAGCTTGGACTGCTGGTAAATTACCTGTAAAGGAGCTGATAAAGGAAAATCACTCCCAAGCAGTTCTGGTCTGATCCAGATCTGAAGCCAAGGTAAAGACCTGGGACTCCAGAAAGAAGCCAAGGAATTTGAGCATTCGTGCTGTTTAATTGGAATATATGTCTGGGCAAAGTCACCCAGGGCTTCCCAAACCAACCCCACCACTGGGTTTTGTACGTGCTCGCACGTCTGGAGTTCGACAGTTTTGCAAAATATGTTTGGAAAAAAAACACTCCAAGGGGCATTTAGGTTACAAAGAGCTGAGAATTCATGGGACAAGAGGCATTCCTGGTCACTCAGCCCACGTGGAAGGGCTCAGCCACAGGGACTTGCTGAGCTCCAGTGGCTGGGTGCAGCCTTTTGTGTGAGCTCTGAGCAGGGCTGAGTTTTCACACACTGGGGATACTTTGCTCCACTTAAAATGTTCACAGGGCAAACTCTCCCAGAGGCACACAATCCAAAGGATGGAAACACCAGACAGAAATTGCTGACATTCCCTTTTCTTTTTCCTCCCTGAGCTTTCGAACATGGAGAAAGCAGACCTTCAGGGGTCTCAGCAGCAGCCCCTCTGGTGCTCCCTTCTAGCTCTGCCTCATTTGCTGAACCCTGCCCTTACAGAATGTTACAGACACAGATTCCACCACTGATTTCCCATGTTCTCCCTAGAGAGCAGCCTCGTGGACTTCCAAGGTATTACCCACAAAGCAAACAACGGCTTCCACTCCTCTGGCCCTGCACAGCCCCCGTTCCGTGCTTGCCTTGCCCACACTGCTGCTCCACAGAGACTATCACAGACCATGGAAAATTCCAAAATTCGCCTTTAGAATTCCTGCGTGTTCTGAGCGGGGGGAAGGGGCTGGGTCTGCATCCAGATTAAGTTTAGATTTGGTTTGTGGCTCGAAGCTGACCTGGGACTAGAGTTCATGGTCATAACTGAGGAGTGGAAAACTCACGGATTTGCCTGATGAGGGTTCTTAGCAAAACAACTGCTCTCATCAGATTTGGGGCACATGGGAAGCAGAGCAGGACATGGAGTATCCCCTCAACATCCATTGATTCCCATGGGATGACCAGAAGACCTTGCATTAAGCCCTAAAAACAGTCTATGTGAGGCTTATGATTTTCTAATTCTTATGCTGAACAGGATCCACAGAGCGGGTTTGATTGTGGGGAGCAAAACCCTGGATATTTAGCAGTTATTGTGCCTTTTTGCCTCTTTGTGATACCTAAACTATGCCCTGGCCTGGGATTTGTCCCAGTGTAGCTGGAGGAGAGCGATCTTCCACTGCTACACGCTCAAAAAGAAGAGGAGGTCTTCAAAACTAGCGAGGGTGGCATCTCTTAGCTTAGAGAAAAAACACTTTTTGGCAAGAACAGCACAACCTGTCCCCAGGCCAGCAGAGTCAGATGAAATCTGCCTCAGGTCCTTCTGGCTGATGTGCTCCAGCACTGCGAGAAACAAATTTGTTTGCTCTATTTATCAGCGCAGCACACAGCACCAGTTTTCCATTCATGCCATTGTTAATCCAAAAGGGAGAGAAGCCAAACCTTTCACTTTTCCACTGTTGTTAAAGCACAAGCATTTTATTTGGAGACTCTGAGAACATAATTGTTTAGAGTCTTAAGTAAGATTCCCGTGCTGCCAAAGATATCCATTCAGAAACCACGAATCAGCCCACTGGAGTTCTTGGGACTGGCATAAACATCATGAGACCTTAAACAAAATAAAATAAAAAAGTTTGCTTTCTTTCTTTCTTTCTTTTTCTTTCTTTCTCTTTCTTTCTTTTTCTTTAATTCTTTCTTTTTTCTTTCTTTCTCTTTCTTTCTTTTTCTTTCTTTCTTTCTTTCTTTCTTTCTTTTTTCTTTCTTTCTCTTTCTTTCTTTTTCTTTCTTTCTTTCTTTCTTTCTTTCTTTCTTTTTCTTTCTTTCTCTTTCTTTCTTTTTCTTTATTTCTTTCTTTTTTCTTTCTTTCTTTCTTTCTTTCTTTCTTTCTTTCTTTCTTTCTTTCTTTCTTTCTTTTTCTTTCTTTCTTTCTTTCTTTCTTTCTTTCTTTCTTTCTTTCTTTCTTTCT
>VZTE01011289.1:709103-738952 GCA_013397775.1 Eulacestoma nigropectus | reverse complement strand
TTCCCTTCCCTGAAACTTCCCTGAAACTTCCCTTCCCTTCCCTGAAACTTCCCTTCCCTGAAACTTCCCTTCCCTGAAACTTCCCTTCCCTGAAACTTCCCTGAAACTTCCCTTCCCTGAAACTTCCCTTCCCTTCCCTTCTTTCTCTATCTCCCTTTCTTCCTCTTTTCCTCTCTCTTGCTCTGCCTTGCTCCTCTTTCCCCCTCATTCTCCACCTCTCTCTCTTCCTCCAGGAATAATATTCTAAAGCTTTTCTCTGGACCATTAAAAGCAGAAAACCTTGGTTATCAGTGGAAACTGAGACTCAGCTATAACCACCTGACTCTGGGACATGAAGTTTTCAAAAAATATTGGTGAGAATTTTAGTGCTGTTACAAGAACCTGTCACACTTACCTGCCATAAGAGCTCCACGTTACCAAGAGAACTGACAAAATTCAGCTGCAGGCCATTTATTTCATTTCTTTTTGATTCCTGCTTGGTGATAGTAATTTCATGGCTACTTTTATTACTATTCATTGCCTATTGTAGAGTAAAACCTACAGGCTGTGGCCAAACTCAGGACACTCATACACTGAGAAGCAGCCATTAAGTCTTAAAGGATGAGACGAACAAAGGGAGGAAGAAACGAGAGGTTCTGTCTCCCTCCCCATCCCAGCACGAGGAGATGGAGTGGCTTTCCCACGCTATCTCAGGAAGTCCCTGGCAGAGCTCGGAACAGAACCCTGGTGCCGATTTCCAGGCAAGTTTGCCTTATTTGCAAATCCTTCCTATCAGCCCAAAGCCAAAGAAGTGAGATCAGCAGCCTGAGGTGACCCAACACCCACGAGCCGTGTCAGGCCACGCTCTGCCCTGTGCAGGGGTGCTCTGGATCCCTGCTGGGACAAGGACAGGGTCCCTTTTGGGTGTCCCTGGGTGCTGAAGGGCAGGATCCTGCAGCACAGCCCCTGGCACGCCACCCGTGACCTGAGGGTGACTTCAGGGCTTGTCCTAACACAGGGGGACAGCACAGCCAGTGCTGATGTGACATAAACTCAGTCACCCCCAACCTCCCAAGGGCTCCCTCTGAAACTGTGGCTGGATCTCAGGTGACTCCTTTTGGTCCAAGAGGAAAGAAAACATGAAGGGCTTTGCTTACTGCAGCGTGAAGGGAACAAAGGAACAAAGTACACTGCTCTTGAAAGTCAATGAAGTACAGAGAAATATCCCAGGCCTGGCAGGAATATCACTTCATGAAATTAAAAATAAATAAATAAATAAATAAAAAATTTGGTGTGCTGATCAACTTCCTGAATTTTAAGGAATTTGTTTCATTATCAGAACTGAACTGCTTTCAGCATTCCTGGAAAAACTATCTAATGTAAGTAAACGTTGTGCCTGCCAACTCTATATTATTAGGTAATGAACATAATGACTTTAGGAAGGTTATTAGGAGTAAGTGTGTAAGCTGTATCCGGGTCCAGGGATAGGCACTGCATGTTTTAATTTAACTTATTCTGGGGAAAAGAAAAATAGGGAAGTAACCTTCCAGTTTCCTGGATAAGGTGATTTAAGGTTATATCAGAAGATAGCAAGCAGTGCTGTTGGGTTCAGAGGTCTTGCCTCCAATGCATTGAAAATTAGATATCAGTGGAGTTTGGGATCAAAAGATTATGGAGTCAAAACTCCTTTCAGGTGGGAGGTAAGAGGATGGGCAAGCACAAGCAAGAGATGGATTTGCTTTTGCAGAGAGGATGGGATGGGCCTCCCCAGGAGCAGGGAAGGGTCAGGCCTCAGGAAAGGGCTCGAATTAGGGTTTCTGCTGCTTCTTTCCTTGGAAATGGATTTGATTTAAGGAAAAGTCGTGGGCTCTGCAGGTTGTGCCTGCTGGTGATGAGCTGGGACCGAAGTCAGAGTGGCTGACACCAAACAAGCCCAGCCGGCCCCAGGGATGTGAGCCGTGCAGAACACGCCTTGAGCTGCAGCTGGCAGTGCCTGGGGACCTGGAGGGACCTGGGGGACCTGGAGGGATCTGAGGGACCTGGAGGGATCTGGGGGAGCTGGAGGGACCTGGTGGACCCGGGAGATGCCTCCCCCAGCACAGGGAGCGATGGGGACCAGGGTACGAGAGGGGTCCAGAGAGGGTTTGTATCCCCCAGGGTCAGAGAGGTTGTTCATTTGCCAACTCTGGCAGCAACGGGGCTCTGCTGGAAAATATTCCTCCTCTGGATGCTTCTCATGGGCCGAAGCATTGTCCCTGTCACCTGTGACCCGACAGGGTCCTGCCCCTGCCAGGGCACTCGGGGGGCTGTGCTGCTCCCTGCCAACACGACGGCTGTGGCTGGGCTGTGGCAGCCCCTCAGCTTCCCCAGTGCCCCTCTCCTCACCACGAGCTGCTGCTGAAAGAAAAAGGAGCTCTGCTGTTTGTTCTGGATGGCGTTTACACCCCTCTTTAGTTATTGCGGATCATACCCGAAGGACAACCTTTGTCAGGTTTGTTCTGATCCCTGCTCAGATCCATTTCCAGGGCTGATGCCAAGCTGGCTGGCTGCAAATGCAGGTGCCCTTTCCTTCCTGCTCTCCTTTCTCGTGGTTACACAAGTGAAATAAATTATTTACAGCAGATTTTGCCACTGCAGCATTGTTCAGTTTAGTGAAAGTGCTCCTGTTTAAAGGCCAAATCCTGCTGCTCTGTGGATGTGTTCCCTGGACTCTGAGAGGAGCTAATTATGTAATTTGCTTTTATGTGTAAATGGGCAGATACTTTAAAAGCCTGTTCAGTTCTCCTAGAAAGGCTCTGTAGGAGTTGGCAAAGGAGGGCAAAGCACCTTGTGTGCACAGATTTCTGATCCAGGGTAGAATCAGAGAATCACAGAATAGTTTAGGTTGGAAGGGATCTTACAGATATCCAGTTCCACCCCCTGCCAGGGGCAGGGACACCTTCCACTGTCCCAGGTTGTTCCAAGCCCCATGTGAGGCTGTACCACTACCTAGGGCAGTCTGTGGGAGTTGTGGGCATGTCATACAAAGCTCCAGGTATTTACAAGAGGATGGAGTGACAGGACAAGTGGGGATGGCTTCCCAGTGCCAGAGGGCAGGGCTGGATGGGATATTGGGCAGGAATTGTTCCCTGGGAGGATGGGGAGGCCCTGGCACAGGGTGCCCAGAGAAGCTGTGGCTGCCCCTGGATCCCTGGCAGTGTCCAAGGCCAGGTTGGACACTGGGGCTTGGAGCAGCCTGGGACAGTGGAAGGTGTCCCTGCCCATGGCAGAGGGTGGGATGGGATGATCTTTAAGGTCCCTTCCAACCCAAACCATTCAGGGATTCTATGAAAACCATCAAGCCCATGGGAACACCAGCTGCAAGGGAAAGCTGTGGCAGCTCTGCTTTGCAATATTGGGGACCACAGACTTGCCACAGGTCTCAGCCCAGCATTTCTGAATTCTTCCTCAAGTTTTGAGGTGGAGAATGACTTCACTGTCACCAGTAACTTCCCCCATAAGTTTAATATTCCTCTATTCAGGAAAAAACGGAACTGTGGGGGCTGGTCCTGCACCACGAAATCACCTGCCCACAGGAGCTGTGCACCCTTGTCACCCCCTAATACACACACCAAGAAGAATGAGGATATTAAAAAAACCCAAAGTACATCCTGAAAACCCTGAAAACACTAAATCAACACACAACATTGCACAAGTAGTTTTTCCCTCTGGGAAAGGAACACCAAACCACATGCCCCGTATGCTAATTATGGGATATAATATAGTCCTGGAGCCATATCCAGCTCCTGAGAAGATAAAAGCAGGATAATAAGAATAATCCTCAGACTCTGGATAGTAGAACAGCCTGAACAGAACTGTTGACTAAATTCAGAGAGCCACTTCCATCAAGCTGAAGCGGGGATGGGTGAGATACACAGAGAGGTATTTCTGGGTTGGTGTTTTTGTTTGGTTGGGGTTTTTTTTTTTTTGGTCCAGAGAGGAGTCAAACCTTTGTCAACAGGAAAAGCTGAATGAGGGGGCTGTGGAGGGCATGGCTGAGAACAAGTCGCACACACAAACTCACAGTGAAACACACGGTCTTTGAAGCAGAGGTTAAAATAAAAGATCCCACAGGGCTGCTGACCTCTCTGAGGCTCGGTGCACCATGGGCACCAGCAGGAGAGAGGACTCAGGGATGGAGGCTTCCTGCTCCTCCAAGGCAACAGGATGAGAGTCCCAGCACTGAGATAATGTCACTGCTGCAGTCCCTGAGCCCTCCCACTTCCTCCAGAGGATAAACACCTCTGCTTCCTCTTGATTCTCCCAACAGATATTTCGCAATGGAGCTTCTCAGTTTCCTCAGGAGAGATGAAGAAAAGTCCAGGTTCTTCCCAGTTGCGCAAATTCCCCCCCCGCCCCCAATTATAACCTTGGCATGCAGCAAGAAATTATTTCCTCTTTCATCAGTGAAACCTTTGCACAAGCCTCTCCTGGCTCCTCAGCGGGCAGGAAAGGCACAGGAGAGGGCACAGCATGCTCTGGGCCGGTGCAGCCTTATCAGGAACTAAATATAAGCAGCAGGAGGATATTTCCTGGCATTTACACCATTCGCGCTCCCGATGACTCCACGGCAATTTGTTGCGGCCCACCACCTCTGCCCCCTTCTCCAAAAGGGCCGGACACAGAGTCATTTCCAAGGCCTTTGCCACACCAAACCGAGAGCAGGATGCCAGTAAAGCCTGCACAGTAAAGGACAGGGTGGTTGTGCTTTTTGTGAAGGTCGGCGAGGCAGTCTGCGGGGAGGAATCACCATAAATCATCAGCATCTCTCTTCCTTCAGCTCAGCAGACCGTGCAGTGCTTCTGCAAGGAAATCATCCAACGTCCCATTTCCCTCTTTTTTTGGGCAGGGAGGGGCCTTTCAGCCCTTTAAGCTGCTCTGTTTTCCACCTCTGGTGCAGGAGTCGTCCTTAGGGATGTGACTCTGCTGTGACAAGGGCGCTGCTGGCCCAGGCACCTGTGGGCCCCTCAGCACCTCGCAGAGCGAGAGAAGGACTCCGCTTTAGGAACAGCAAGGACAGGATGCTGTGCAGTTTTTAGCCTTTTGTGTATTGAATCCCTGCTCTGCACAATGGCGTGTTTAGGAGCTCGCAGTCCCTCAGGAGGAAAAACACACGGGAGGAAGCATTTCCTGCTGCGGGCAGTTGACAGCTGGCGTTGGGAAAGGGCGTCTCGAGTGATGGAGAGGAGGCTATTTTGGGGCAGTTTTGGTGACATTATTTTACTCCTCTTGTCAACAGTGCTGGTGGTTGCCATAACACAAGTGCAGTGACAGATCAAAGGGGGAAGTGACAGCAGGGAAGGGCCTCAGGTCAGTGTGTGTGTCCCTTGCAAGCACAGCTATCCCCACTCCACTCTTGCCATCCTCGGATGGGTTGGGCTCTCCCTCACCTGCCAGTGGTATTTTCTGAGCAAGGAGGGAGGTGCCACAAATCCTCATGCACAGAACACCATGCATGGATTATGCCACTGAAGAGCTGTGATAGCTTGGGCGGGGGGGGGTCACAGTGACAATGCAGAAGAGTGTGGGGTGAATTTAAGCCACTTATACAGCCCTGGAAGTGCCCAAGGCCAGGCTGGATAAGGCCTTGAGCAACCTGGTCTAGTGGGAGGTGTCCCTGCCCATGGCAGGGGAGGTTGGGACTGGGGGATCGCTAAGATCCCTTTCATTCCCTTCCTTAAGATTCTATAATTCTACTTCTGAGGTTCAGTCAGCGCTTAACAGAGAAGAGATTTCATGGGCCTTATTTTCTGCAATGAGATAAGGACAAGTGGGAACCTACAGGTCAGGATTAGGGTGATTCTGGTGAAGTCCTGAAAAAACCAGGACCATTTCCGTAGGTAGTGGGAGTATGAGAGGAAAAAACAAAGGAGTGGGCAAAGAAACTCATCTGCCCCTACAAAACCCATGGCACAGCTTAGCCTGGCAGTAACATCACTTATTTTTGGGAGAAGGAGTTTGAAATAAAGGTGATACAAATATGAAAAAAAATCCACTTTGGACAGTCATAGTTTCCATGAGTGGGAGTGCCTGAAACAATTTCTAACAAAAGGGTATAATAAGAAAAATACCTCTTTTAATTGACCAAATATTTTGTTGAATTCCTATCAAAATCATTGAACTATTTCAACCAGAAAGGGCTGAGAAGACAAAATGTTAGCCAACAAAATATTTCACTTCAAGATTCGAAAACAAAATATTTGGTTTTCCACTTTGAATGTGAGGGTAGCTTTCCAAAATAAATCTTTGTATAAATATATCTTCAAGATTAAGGCAGGTGGGCGAGTGTTTGTCTCTGAAGTCATTTATTTGCAGTTTGGGGCAGCTTTACTGGAGATGCAAAAGGACATTGCTCAAAAGGGCTTCAGCTCCAAGCTCCTGGCATGTCACACACCACATTTTCCAGGACAGCTGCACAATCCTCTTTTGTCCGTCCACCCCCTGGCATCGTGACTGTCATCACTTCTCGTGGCTTCAGCTGACAAAAGGAACTTTACAACACAGATGGGCTCGTCCTTTGTGCTGCTGATGGTCTCATCCACGACCACCCCAGCATGTCCCTTGCGTCACCACCCCTGGAGGTGTCCAAGGAAGGTCTGGACGTGGCACTCAGTGCTCTGGGCTGGGTGACAAGGTGGGGATGGGTCACAGGTTGGACTTGATGACCTTGGAGGTCTTTTCCAGCCTCAATGATTCTGGGATTTTGGGATTCTGGGATTCTGTCAGCCCATGGCCATGTACATCCTTTCCCTGTGTGCTGTTAAAGCAAGACTGGTTGCCTTTACTCCTTTTCTTCGTAACACTTCCTTTATTCTTAAAACAAATTTAAAATAATAGGCAGCAAGCTGAATGTTTACTTAATTATTGGTCAGGAGTTGGCTCCTGTGGAAATGTTGGCTGAAGGCACTGTTGTACAAGGCAGGCCCTTCCAGGAGAGTGCCAGAAAACCCAGGGGCAGGTGGCAGTTCTTGAACAATGGTTAATTAGACTTTTTAGGCAAATATTTGCTCATGTGTCCAGACAATAATGTCTTGTGGAAATGTGTTTGCACAATGTCCTTGACAAAGGCTCGTCTATTAACCTGCACACAATCGGCTGCAGCTCGGGAACAGCGTTTTAACACATGAACTTCTCAGTTCAAGCAACAACAAAACGTCATCGATCCAACCCTGAACAAAATAATCAGCCCAAATCATCTTCATATGGGGAAAAAAAAAGTCTCTTCGGGAGGATTTACTTTTAACCTATAAAAGCATCCAATATGTGCTGGGATCTGTGACTCAGTTCCCATAATTTCACGTGCTTCCAGTATAGCCTTGGCCAGGTCACTCATGAATGGAGTTTCCAGAGCCTCTGTAGGGTACCCACGTTGTGCTGTGCCACCACAAAGGGATTTTTGGGTGGTCTATGGGGTATTACAGAATATTCCCTTATGGTTAGTGCTCATAGGACTAAGCAAATAATATTTTAGCCTAATAGTGCCCAGATTTGGAGTGCGGACTGCTCAGGAGGGTCTCTGGACTAGAGCTAGACAAAGCCAAGCTGACTTTTCTATATTTCTCTGGGTTTGGAGGCACACAAAATGAACAGTCTCTTACGGGGGTGACAGCCAGAAGCATTTGGGAATTGTTATCTTAGCCCTTTGGGTTACAAATAATCCCTCACGAGCTGCTGCTCTTCGTGAATTCCCTAATTCGTAGCAGTATTTTCTGAATGTTTTGGCTGAAAACGTTCCAGCCTCTGCTTTGCACACCACATGTTCACCTCATCCCGATGGTGATTCAGTATCCACGAGGTGTGTGAGTCACCTCGGGGATGTGGGATTGTTTCTTATTCCCTGACTGATGTGTGGGCACTTTTACAGGGCAGAACACAACATTTGTGATAGACGGTAAACAAATAAGTGAACGAAACAGCAACAAACACAGTAGTGGCTGAACTTTGGCAGGAACACACGTTTGGGCTAAAACTGATGAAAGTGACAGAATTCCTGTAGTTTTTTTCAGGATATTAATGAAAAAGTGTGAATGTGTTCCCTTAGTTTATTGCAGGAATAATTGGTTGGAATGGTGAGGTTTGTGTTATTGAAGGAGGTCAGGCAAGGTAAGCAACGGGGCCCTGCTGACCTCAAAGCTGAATGCAGGAGTCACAGCAAACTCAGTTTGTCTTGTTTGTTCCTAAAAGATATTCCTGACTCAATTGTTAAGGCTTTATCCCTCTTGGTGAATGATAAAAAAATGTCAAATTCCTACTGCAGTGATCCTGATGGTGAAATCACACTCACAACCATTTTATTGTGGTCATTATCTTCTCCCTCTTTCCCTCCTCAAGGTTATTATTTTCCTGTATTTTTTCAGTGCTTATTTTTCCATGGGCTTTAAAAGCTCAAGCTTTGAAAAACTCCTTCATGTGCTAAGAGAAACTTTATTCTTCTGGGAATGTAAGCTCAGGTTTACATTGTGGGCATCACAGAAGGAGACATTTAAGGGACAACAGTTACGATGGATTCAGTTCCTATAATGCATCATTTTTTCTTTCTTTTCAGTTCTTCATGAATTACAAAGCAATGCCTGGACTGGAGGCACATTTGTCTCTCCTGTGATGCCCCAGTTTTGACCACTAATGCGTATAATTGAAGAGGATCTAAGTAGATAAGTATCAAACACCAGGACTGGTTTAAGTTGCACTCAGAATATTTCTTGGGGTTGTGGGAGAGTGACCAAAACTGCTGAAATGGCCCAAAAACTGGAGTCAGGAGTGGTACAGGCTAGTAGGGTTTCATGTGCCTAATCCATGGTGGCACGAAGGAAATCCTCCCAGGAGTCGTTGTTCTGACCCCCAGTCTGCTGCTGGCACGTGACGAAAAGAAAATCATCTCTTCAGAAGAGGAAAAAATCATGCTTTGAACAACCACAATTAATGGCTTATCACAGAATCCCAGAATCCCTGAGGTTGGAAAAAACCTCCCAGCCCATGGAGTCCAAGCGGTGCCCACCTTGTCCCCAGCCCAGAGCACTGAGTGCCACCTCCAGGCCTTCTTTGGACACCTCCAGGGATGGGCACTCCAAACCTCCCTGGGCAGCCCCTTCTAAGGGCTGACCACCCTTTCCATGGGGAAATTCCTCCTGGTGTCCAACCTGAATGTCCCCTGGTGTTCCTTGACCTATCCCTTGTTTCCTGGGAGCACAGCCCAACCCCCCTGGCTGCCCCCACCTGTCAGGGAGTTGTAGAGAGCAAAAAGATCTTTCCTGAACCTCCTTTTCTCCAGGCTGAGCCCCTTTCCCAGTTCTCTTGGCTACTCCTTACATGATTTACTCTCTAGACCCTTCCCCACCTCCACTGTCCTTCTCTGCACCTGCCCCAGCACCTCAATGTCCTTCTTGAATTGAAATCCCCCAGCCCTCAAGGTGGGACAGTCACTTCCCAGCTCCGTCTGGCCACACTATTTTCGATACAGATTTCCTGAAGAAGCAGCTAAAACAGATCCTAAAAAATTCCCTAAAATCTCTGAAGCTGAAATAGATCCTCTGTTAATTACCGCTCCCCAGAAGACGCATTTCACACCGCGATGACAAAACGCAGGGCACACACAGAGGCAAAAAACATCCATCCCCCTGGGCCAAAAGCTGCTTTCAGTTACACCCAAGAAACCACATGAAAGGCTCCTGCGAGCGAGGTGCCAAGGCATCCTCGGAGCACCACGTCCCATTTGCTGCCGTTGACATCAGCGAGCGTGGCAGGCGCCCACAGCTCCCCGTGGCAGCTCAGCGCTTGCCAGATGGAGCTCCAGTGCCCTGGAATGGCAACAGATGTGGAATTCTGCTCCCATGGCTGGTGGCGGTACGAGCTGGACTTAGAGGCTGCCAGAAAACAGCCCCCGCGGCAGAGCCAGACTCAACCCAAGGACTGTTTTGGCACTGGACGTTGGCTCCTGTCCTCTGGGGATGATTAATTTTGGTAATTAGTGTGGCTTTTTCTGCAGTTTCTGGGCAGTGATGCTGTTAATGGAAGCGGAGGAGTGGAACTGGGGTGGGACCGGGCTGGCAAAGGCAGCTGAGCACCTCTCTGAGCCCTGACCCGAGACCACACGGCTCCTTCAGAGCCCGGCGCCTCTAGAGAGGAGGCTGACAAACATGCTCCATCCTGCCAAACCCCAGGACGGCCCTGGAATGTGCTTCCAGCAGGATCTCCAGCGAAGAGGGATCGCGCTAACCCATCGCTCCATCTAGTGCCAGCACCTCTTACAGCACCCCGTGCCTTCGGCTCCAAAACATCCCGAACAGATGCCCCTTCCACCGTCAGGGGCTGCCTTGGAAAGCATTTTGTTGTTGTTGTTGTTTGCTGGAGGTTTTTTGGGGTTGGTTTTGTTTTGTCTGGGGCCTCCTGAGTTTATAAAAGGAAGCAAACTGCTGCCCTAAGGAAGGGTTGTGGGCGAATCCTGCACTCCAGGAGGGTTTTGGGTGAATCCTGCCCTCTGGAAGGGCCATGGGTGAGTCCTGCCCTTCAGAATGTCCATGGGTGAATCCTGCCCTCCAAAATGTCCTTGGTGAATCCAGTCTTCCAAAATGTCCATGGGTGAAACCAGCCTTCCAGAAGGGTTATGGATGAATCCAAAATGTCCTTGGTGAATCCAGTCTTCCAAAATGTCCATGGGTGAAACCAGCCTTCCCAGAAGGGTTATGGATGAATCCAAAATGTCCTTGGTGAATCCAGTCTTCCAAAATGTCCATGGGTGAAACCAGCCTTCCAGAAGGGTTATGGATGAATCCATCCCTCCAGAAAAGCCATGGATGAATCCATCCCTCCAGAATGTCCCGGGTGAATCCAGCCCTTCAGAATGGCCATGGGTGACTCCAGAACATCCATGGGTGAATCCTGCCCTCCAGAATGTCTGTGGGTAAATCCAGCCTTCCAGAAGGCCTGTGGATGAATTCTGCCCTCTAGAATGTCCATGGGTAAATCCAGCCTTCCAGAAGGCCTGTGGATGAATTCTGCCCTCCAGAAAAGCCATGGATGAATCCAGCCCTCCAGAATGTCCTGGGTGAATCCAGACCTCCAGAATGTCCTGGGTGAATCCAGCCCTTCAGAATCACCATGGGTGACTCCAGAACATGTATGGGTAAATCCAGACTTCCAGAAGGGTTCTGGATGAATCCAGCCCTCCAGAATGTCCTGGATGAATCCATCCCTCCAGAATGTCCGTGGGTAAATCCAGCCCTCCAGAAGAGCTACAGGTGAATCCACCCTGGAGCAGTCCTCTCGCCCAAGTGTGTGCTACCACTTTACTGTTTAATTAGCAGTTGTGCTGCCATGGGGAATGGTAATTTGTAAATCACTGAACAGCCCCAAAGACACGAGCAGCAAAAATGGACTGCAAAGCACAGCAAATGCAAGGAGTGGGACGCTAAAATAGCAAAATGGACAGGGACAGGAACGTGCTGGACAGACACCTCCACTTTCAGGTGCTTGGAAGAACCCCTGCACTGCAAGAACATCACCTTCCCCAGCTCTGCCATGAGGGCTTTTCACATCAGGGCTCAGTAGAGTCTTCAGCTGCCTCTCACACTCGTGTTTTTAATCACTCTTTAGTGCTGGTAGCACACAGAGGGGGAAAAAAAAACTTTCTGGCTGCATGCTAAACCTTGGTCCCTCAAAAAATTGGAAGCACATGGGAATCAGGCACCTATCTTTCAGGAGACAGCAACTTTTGCAAAGCAAAAGAGCAAAGAGTGTCACTGCTGAAGTTGCTATTGCTGATGAGCACGATTTCGGGGCCGTTGTAGGATTCAGTGGTCCTTAGATGCTGCTGAGCTGCCCAGGCAGGTGAATTTGTTGGACAAGGTGCTCCTTGTGTTATAAAATGCACTGAGACAACACTTCCAGCCATGGAATTCTGCTGTCTTTGGAAACCATCTGCACACTTTAACTTCTTTTCATTTATAGAGCTGTGATCCTATCATTTTCTTTAATGAAAACTTCCACCTCTTCAGGTGATAGCTCCATTAGAGATGTTAATGAATACAAAAAGTCCATTACCTTGGAATGAGGATTGTTTTTCAGGGAAAAAAAAATGATTGCTTCACTGACAGATAAAAAGCTTTCTTCAATGGGTTATAGAAATTGCAAGGAAAAATAATCTCACCAAAAGTTACTTTCATTAGTTTTATCCTTTTAATCATGGAAATATTTCTATAATTATCATTATGTTGAAACATTTGCACTAAAAAACTCCTTAAAACGTGGTCTAAATCACCAGGCAGACTCTCTATTCATAAATTTATGGGCTATGTTGCTCAAATGAAAAAATAATTAACTTCTGAGTAAAAACCCTAATGATGTCAATTTTGCCACGGCAGATAATGTCAGCGTGCAAGAAGATTAATTCCAATATTGCATGTTTGTTTTTCTCATTGCCTCAGAAATAAAAAACAGGATGTAAAGGGGGGGGAGTGGGGAGGAATATTTGCGTCCTAGGAAAAGAAATCCCCTCCTGCTGCACACTCCGAGCAGGTGATAACTCCATTTCCCTCTGCTGTTGTTGCCCATAACCTTGAGTCCAAGTAGGGTCTGCCCAGGGCAGGATGCTCCAGAGGGTTATGGAAGTGAGGGATGGACACTGCCCTGGGGGAATGGGGTGGAATTTCTGACAAACACGAAAATATCCAGGGTGCCGAGTGGTTCGGTTTCGGTGAATCCTAGTGCCATCTTTTGGGAGAAATGGGAATACGCCTTGAGCAGCAAATGGGACCTGACACATCCGAGGAGAGGGAGCTCTGGCTCTGGGGAGTGCCTGGGGTGAGCACACTGCCACCCACACCGCAGGGACCTCCTGAGGGGACAGGAAAAGGGCAGGATCTTTGTTGTTGTACCCGCAGTGACCACAGCAGCAGCATAAAACCAGCCCAGGCCACTGACTGCAGCACTGCCAGCCCTTGCTGCCTGCATGTCCCACTCTGGGGCTCCTCTGCCTCTCTTTCAGCTGCCCTGGGGGACCAGGCTCGGCACCACAGCCTGCTCCAGGCTGGGAAAAGGGTGCAGCCCAGACCTTCCAACAGAAACTTCAGGGAGCATCCTGAAATGTCCTGTGCCCCCAGCTCTCACTGGCCACAACACTGTAGGAGGAAAGAGGTGAGGGGAGAGAGTTTGAGTAAGACCTGTGCTGCAAAACATAGCCCCCGAAACACCTCTTAAAAACCACTTGGTAAAACCCTGCAGAGCACCGGTGTGGGAATGATGAGATGATGGGGACACTTTACCGCAGACCATTGCGGGCATGGACACTCCACACGTTTGTGGCGTGTTTTCCAGCCCCTTCCCCAGCTCCATTCCCTTCTCTGGACACCCTCCAGCCCCTCAATGTCCTTTTGGAAGTGAGGGGTTCAAAACTGGACACAGCACTCAAGGTGTGGCCTCAGCAGTGCCCAGCACAGAGGGACGATCCCTGCCCTGTCCTGCTGGCCACACTATTCCTGATCCAGGCCGAGGTTCCATTGGCCTCCTTGGCCACCTGGGCACACGCTGGCTCCCATCCAGTCAGCTCTCAGCCCACCTTCACATAACACTCCTGTGCTTTTTAAAACAGATTTTATATTTTATTTGCTGAAGAGGAAAACTCCTGGTGCCTTGCACAGCCACAGCTCCATGAGCAACAGGGATTGATCAGTCAGGAGCTGACTGATCCCATTGACAGGATGAGAGGACAGAGTCTTGAACTGCACCACGGGAAGTTTAGGTTGGATATTAGGAGCCTGTCTGAGTTCAAGAAGTGTTTGGACAATGCTCTCAGGCACATGGTGGGATTCCTGGGGTGTCCTGTGCAGGGCCAGGAGTCGGACTGGGTGATCCTGGTGGGTCCCTTCTAACTCAGCCTATTCCATAATTTTTTATGGTGGCATTTTCCCCCATGGCTGCCTTTGCTGGAGGGGAGTCACCCCAGGGCTGTACTCTCAGCTTCAAGCCCTTCCAAAGGAATGTGACTTTCTTAAATGACAAAGCACCAGGGAGAGATTTCTGGAATGTCTCAGGAACATAAATCCCATCAGTCTATCAGATTTGAGTGCCTAAGTTGCTTTTGGTCTTTTGGAAACCTTATCATCAGTCAGCTCACATTCACTTCACTACATTTTGCCAGGTATTCTGACTAAATACAGCTGCTTTGCTTCTTCCAATTTCTCTCCTTTTACATTGTGCCAAAATAGGGGGGAAAAGGCATGGTACAATCAATGGCTCTGTAACACAATCCTGCCCCTGTGCCCCGCTCAGGTGAGACCCCACCTGCAGAGCTGCCCCAGCCCTGGGGCCCAGCACAGGGAGGACGTGGAGCTGCTGGAGAGAGGCCAGAGGAGGCACCAGGATGAGCAGAGGGATGGAGCAGCTCTGCTCGCAGGAAAGGCTGGGAGAGCTGGGATTGTTCAGCCTGGAGAGGAGAAGCTTTGGGGTGACCTCACTGTGGCCTTGCAGGGCCTGAAGGAGCCACCAGGAAACCTGGAGAGAGACAATTGCCAAGGGCTGGAGGGACAGGACACAGGGAATGGCTTCCCAGTGCCAGAGGGCAGGGCTGGATGGGATATTGGGCAGGAATTGTTCCCTGGGAGGGGGGGGAGGCCCTGGCACAGGGTGCCCAGAGAAGCTGTGGCTGCCCCTGGATCCCTGGCAGTGCCCAAGGCCAGGTTGGACGCTGGGGCTTGGAGCAGCCTGGGACAGTGGAAGGGGTCCCTGCCCATGGCAGGGAGTGGAACAAGATGAACTTTAAGGTCCTTCCAACCCGAATCATTCTATCATTTGACATTCTAAGTAAAGTCCACCAGACATTTTTGAGAAATAGGTGACTGAGTCACAAACCAAACACCTCAGCTTTTGTCCAAAGCTGGGAAATAGAAATCCAGGAGTAACTGGGAGCACCAACCATGTCTCAGCTCAAGAGCTGTTCCAGTACATCAAAAATATTAAAGTAACTGGTTTCCCACCTCAAAACCTGCTGTGCTAAAACCTTCCTCTGTGATCTGCATCGAGTAGGAAAAGGAGAGAATATTGGATTTGGCACAGAGCAGGAGACACACACACACTGTATGAATGAAACTTTGCTGGTTTTTGGTGTACAATTAAATAACAAGAGTGAACAAAGCCGTTTGCAGAGTGCTAAGCCAGCACTTTGTACAGCTCATGACAAAACAACAGAGATGTATGGTCTGATGCTTTTATACAGTCTGCAGCGACTGATTATATACTCCTCATTTAGCACTGCAATACATTTAATTGTTGAGGTAAGTGGTTAAAGAAATGAAAAATGCCAGTTAGCTCATTTTGCACAGCACTCGTCAGCGGCTGGAGCTGGATATTACATTCCCCGTGCAAATTACCAGCATTGGCAGGGCTATTTTACAGCTGTTCCGTCTGCAGCCTGCATTGTAATGAAGTCATGACATGAAATGTTTGTGGAAATTGTAATGAAATGTTAGCTGAAAATATATTAAAGTGGTAAGTGTAGAAAGAGAAATGAAGTACAACATTTACCCGCTCCAATGGCTCCTCGGCTCAGGCTGCTGCTTCAGCCCAGATGTGCTGACCTGCCTCCTCCTACCCAATTGCACATCACAGCTGCTCTGCAGCCCATCCTTTGGGCTCAGTTTTTGAACTAAACCTGACCTTATTTACTTTTTAAGCCTCCTTTTTGTTCTCCTGAACCTCTAAATTCCCTCGGGCTCACGGTCTTCTTTTCTTCCGCTTTCATCTCTCTGCAAACCTCTTGACATCCAGTTGCTGTTTCCTTCCCCACATCCCTCACATCCATCTCACTTTCCGTGGTTAGACAGGAAAATGAGCTGTTTGGGTTTTCCTGGCCATTGGAGCCTCCCTGGCATCCCCTGTCCTGTGGAATTCTCCTTTTTCTGAGGGCGAGGGAGGTTGAGCTAAGCCAACCTCCCTGGTTGCTGCCCTCATGTTGTCAGCCCATGTTTTGATGCTCTGGTTGGCTCCCTGTTTGCTGACAGCTCAGAGCTGACCTCGTGTCCCCATCATCAAATCAGGTCCAGCAGCACCAAGCAACCCCTGCAAGGATGTCTTGAATTCCACTTCCATCCCCTTCCACAAACTGTTAATAAGGGAGTCAGTGTCATGGCACTTTGCTACCTCTCTGACAGCACTTCAGAACTCTTTCTCTTCTTCTTTGCATCTCTATTTTGGCTTCTTTCTCCCATTTTTCCTTCCCCTTCCCAAGCCCTGCTGATAAAAGCTCTTTCATGTCCCTGCACCCTTGGCTGTATGTCCCCTCTCCTGCCACCTCCTGCACTTTAATCTTCCAGGAACAGCCAAGGGAATTTTCACACCTCTTTCGAGAATCAAACCCTCCTCCAAAGGCTGTGTGCCACTTGCTGGAGCCCTAATTTTCTGTCTTTTCCTTGGAAACCTGTGGTGGAAGGTTTACAACCTGCTTACAGCCATGCAGAGGCACTCAGAACTTTTCCATATTTGTAACCAGCAGCCATTCAGACACTCCAGTCCCTTGGGGAGCCAGGCTATGAGCTGTGTCTCTGTGCCAGGATATGAGCCCATTGCAATGTGCAAGGACCTTCCACATATTTCCTGGACTTATCCTCAGCGTACGCTGGAAGAATTAAAAAAAAAAGAAAAATTCAATCCCCCCCCCCCTCTTTGAAGAAAGAGCTGGAGTGGAAAATGTTCAGCCTAGTCTTGGTAGAAAATACAGAATTTTCCAGCATTTATTAGCCTTGTGTATTTAAAGATAGGAGCACTTCAAAGCAACATCTGTTAGTCATGATCTGTGTTTACCCTCTGCAGCACAATGGGATCCGACTCATGGCTGGGTCCTCTGAATGCCGTTCCCATCCCAGCAAACTGAAATGTGTGCGTGTACCAGACCAGTTTCTGGGAACTAGACAGCGTGAGGGGATGTTTCAGCCATAAAACAAATGAATATTTTGATTTTCCCTCTTTTTTTCCCCCTTCCCCTTGTATTTTGAGTACACTAATGCAGGTGAAGGTACCCCCGCCCTGCCCCAGCCCACAGGGGAAAAGGGACATTGTTTCTAAAATTGACCATTTCAGTGGTCAGTGTGGTTGCAGAAATACTGGAAAACCTCACAAGTCCTCCAGCTCTTCGCCATGAGTGTGAAGAAAAGTGGTCTCTGAAGCCCTCTCTTATTCCTGCAGTCCTGTGCCCATGTGTCAGGTGGCCGAGGGATCTACACGGCTGATTTGTCACACAAACTGGGAGTTCTGCAAAAATGTATGAAAGAATTGAGTAAAAGATGTGCCTAAAACTTAAAACTTGCCTTTCACATCCTCTTAGAACTGCTTGGAAGCCTAAAAGCACCAAGATAATCATTTAGTCCAAGTGCTTGTGCCTATTTAAGAACCCCGTATCCAATCTGGCATCTGGATATGGAATCCGGGGACGTGGTTTCGGGGTGATGCTGGTGATGCTGGGGTGTCAGTGGGAATGGATGAGCTTGAAGGTCTCTTCCAGCCTTGATGATTCTGCAGTCCTGTGATTTTCAGCAGAGAAGATTTAAAGTTCTCTGTGGACAAAAATGACCCCTTCGGCACAAAGAAAACTGGAAATGAAAAGGCACTTTTTTGGGGCAGGATGAGCTGGTGGAACCAAGGGCAGCAAGTTCACTCCAAGAGTTTGGAAAAACCTTCCCAGTGGTCTGCTGGTGGAGACACCTGAGGAAAAGAGGCTTTTCAACTCATGAGAAGGAAACTCCAAAGAAAAAAGGACATGGAAGCCCATCTTTTAGCTGCTCACCTTTCAGCCAGGTAGCTTGAAGGTAGGTTTAGGCTTAGGTTTAGGCTTAGGGTTAGGGTTAGGGTTAGTCAAGCATCAGCTGCTTGACTGGGAAGAACAGACTCCAGTGGGATGGAGGGGCAGCCAAAGAAGTCCAGGATGGGGATGGTTTAGACAGAAGACATCAGGCCTGGCAATATGCAGAGACAGGGGAGGGAAAAAGAAAAAAAAAAAAAAAAAAAGAAAAAGGAGCAGGCCCCATTAACAACTGTTAGAAAACAAGAGGGATGGGTTTGTGAAGTGGAATATGTCTAAGCTTGGCAAACACCCAGTCAAAGGGAGCGTGATAACAAACCACAAATATCTGGAAAGCTGTAAACACTGAGGCAGGCGAGGAACTCCGGAGGGTGATGCATGGGGAGCGCAATCAGAAGGAATTGCAAAATACAAAAATGGCAGGAAAACATTAAAAAAACAACCCCTCTTTGACAATGAGATGTGTTGGGCTCTGGGTTACGGGATTGGGTGGAAATACCCTGGAATTGAGACCTTTTCGAAGGAGGTGGTTAAGGAAACATCAGTAAATGTAGAGTAGAAAACAGCTCTGTTACAGTGAGGAGGATGGATGGGGTTTCCCAAGCAGAATTCCTCACTGCTTCCAGGATTGTGCTCAGAAAATTATTCTGCCCCTTAGGTTTTCATGAAATATATGTGGACCAATATTCTGGCACACAACCCCAACATTTTCTGAGCCTGGTTTTGCGAAGTCCTCACTCCTTAAAAGGACATCTCAGGGCAATTCCTGGCCTAAGAACCCTGGGTGTTTTCTTAGTTTTCTTGAAAATAAGTGCCCTTTTAAAAAATGCTGGGAAGGGAGCTGACAAGAAAGATGGAGAGGGACATTTTACAAGAGCCTGGGGTGCCATGACAAGGGGGAATGGCTTCAAAGTGACAGAGGGCAGGGCTGGATGGGATATTGGGAAGGAATTGTTCCCTGGGAGGGTGGGGAGGCCCTGGCACAGGGTGCCCAGAGAAGCGGTGGCTGCCCCTGGATCCCTGGCAGTGCCCAAGGCCAGGTTGGACACTGGGGCTTGGAGCAGCCTGGGATAGTGGAAGGTGTCCCTGTTGGAACCTTTATTTCCCTTCCAACCCAAACCCTTCTGTGATGCTATAAAATTAAATTTTGAAACAATTTCCTACATTCCAGTTGGCCCAATATCCTCATTAACTGGCTCAAAATATCCTCATTAACCTTTCTTCAAGCACAGCTCATGCTGGGTCATGCTCTGATGTCCTTCCAGCTGCCAGCGCCTCCAAGGAGAGGTCACAGCACCCAGGGGACAGCAGCAGAGGCAGGACACTCCGGAGGATGCAGGTAGGAGCTGCTGTGAAGGTATCCAAATGCTCCCACCACTGCCCAGAGAGAGAATGAAGAATTTGTGTTGCATCAGGAGGTTAAAATCAGTCAGGAATTAACTGAATCCTGTGGATGGACGAGGTGCCCAACTGACTAACCTGCAATTTAGGCCACCAGAGACTACTCCCCTGATGTGACCAAAACTTGAGATCACGGGCTCACCAATCATATAATATAGGTGAAGTGGGTGCTTTTTTTTACCCTTAATCCATCTGAAATTAGAAATTTATTTTAAAATTGTATCTTATCTGGGGCAAGAAACGGTCTGAGATAGAAACATTTGCAGAAGAAAAGTCCAAAACCTTGATGATCCCTGTGTTTCTGTGGGCAGTTCAAAAAGGCTCGTGGAGTTTGAGGTACCAAATGTGGACTCTTTGGAATGTGGGTAAGGTTTGCAGCTTGGCTGACAACTGACTTTAAAAGAAACTCTAACTTAAATAAACAGCCAAAGTTATTAATATTACCAATTTGTGCAAACGTGGGCTCATCAGGGCCATGTTGTCCAGGTGCTAAACGGAAAAGAGAAGGTCCAGCCAAGGTCTTGGGGTTTGTCTGTGCCTCTTTATGAACATCTCTCATGGCATGGACATGGAGTTCCTCAGCTCTGGCTGATCTGGGCTCATCCCTTGTCACGGTCACAGGGAGACCCTACAAATAATCCCAATGCCGCAGTAGTAGGGTCTCTCCATCCCTCACTCCCCTCTTGCAAAATCCGTGTTTTCCAAGGCTCCTGGAAGGCAGTGAGCAGGTCCTGAAGGAAGGTGTGGCTCTACAGTGGGTGACCATGGCTCGCCAGTGAGCTTCCCACAGCCAACTCGAGGAGTTTGCTCTTCACACGAGGGGATTCCAACAGGCCACCTACTGTGGCTCCACCTCTGTCCCAGGATTTGGACCCCAGTGCCAGGGTGTTGTTCCCATTGCACAGGACAGCAGCCAGGCAACACAATCTGGAAATCCTGCAGGCAGCCCCGCGAGCACTGGGGATGCTCTGGAGGCCTCCAGGCACGCCCTTGCCAGTCTAAACAAAGACCTTTTTTTAATCTGAGTTTTTAACGTTTAATTAAAAGCTGGTTCAAAAATGCACTTACCATTTCGGGCTGGAAGTACGCATGAAGCAGATAGTGAGGAACTGTAGGGTTATTTCCACTGAAAGGCAAATTATTATCTTTATAGTCACACGTAGGTGTGCCTGCCATAACTCCGTAACTTTCTAAAACAGTGACTAACATCTTCCTAGAGTTCTTTTTTTTCCTAATTTTTTTTTTTTTTTTTTTTAGAAATACAGACTTAGAGTGCTCATTTCCCTGCTCAGGTCCCACAGACTGGTAACACAATCCTGTGCCTACAAACTGCCACCAAGGCACCCCTAACACAGGGGCCTGGTGAGTTGGCTCCCACTGCTCCCCAAAAAACGGATACGCAGAACATTTCCTATAAAACCTGAAACCACATCCGTTTTCCCTGGGAAAAAAGAGACAAAAGAACAGCAAAAAGGAGGGACACAGAGGGCTGAGCTGTCTGGGATTCCTGCAGCAAACGCTGTGGAGAGCCACTCATAAATGTCAGGGCTGATTTTCCAGACCAGTTCTTCAGATGGTGTTGGGAAAGAATGGAGTGATGCCAGTAGGCACCAGATGCAGTTTTGGGGCCCAGGGTACAGAGTGGGAGGCCTCTAAAGCTAGAAGAGGAAAATAAAAACTCCTGCCCTTTGTAAACAGCCAGGATGGACGGCCATGACAAATGAACAAGCTGCTATACACTCCATTCTTAAGCGGGGAATAATGGAAAGTATTCATTATTCACTTTATTTACTAATAATGATACAGAATGTATTAAGGGCAAGGGGGCATGGTAATTCAACACATGATTCAGGAGGAAGATACATCTCAGGCTGAGATTTTGCAGCATAACTTGATGGCAACAAAAGATAATTTCTGAGTTTCAATACTCTTCCTTAGAGGCCTCCCTTAGGCTTCATTTCCAGTCCTGGGCGTGGAGCTGTCGATGAATTAACTGGGGATGGTTGCAATCTCCAGGCCAGAGAAGCTCAGCACAGGAATGGCAAGGCACTGTTAAAGAAGGGCTGGAAGTGTTTTAGCAGAACGGTCTGGAAAAGAAGACACACAGCACCTGTGCTCTTGAAACTTAGGCTGTTTGCTCCTGCATTTTCACCACTGCCAGATTTCACAACCCAAAAAGCCTGGCCTGTTTTAACCTGGTGAGCAGCAGATCTGATACAGGTGCCACACACAAAAAATGCAAATACAAATGCAAACCACAGTGTCAATCTGAATTGCCATGCTAGGCCAAGCTTATTTTATTACATACATTCTGCAATCTAAGGACTAATATGTTCATAATGTAAACATTAAGCATACAGAGTTAAAATTCAAGGCCACAATAGTTTTTTGGTTTTTCCCTTTTTTTTTTTTTTTGTGTCTGTGTCTGTGTCTTTGGTTGGCCGAGATCAACTCGTAGTGTATAAATGCATAAGTTATATAATAATTATATAAAAAGGAAAAAAAAAAATAACATTGAACTTGTATACTTCATTCTGACAAACGCACAGCGTTCGCGACTCGATAAGAAAAACTGGCGCCCGCCTAACAAAAATATTCAGGTGATTTCTGATTTTGGCAGTCAAGGGTTGTCTCTTGCTCTAGCCAATAGAAAACAAACTCCCTTAGCAATGATGAGGTTCTAACTGGTAACTTTTAAATATCAAACACAATTCCAGTTTTGCTTTTTTTTTTCCTTCCCTTAAAAAAAAAAAGAGAGATGCATATTCTGATTTCTCGCTTCTTCTGCTTTTCCCTTTTTACCACTTTTTATTACTACGAAATCAAGTCTGTTCCTCCTGAAATACTGGGAATGGTATAATACTGAGCAATATGTTTCACAAGTCCAAACAAATGTTTCTTCATAGTCCCAACACTACAAAATTTTCAGTCTTTTCAGTCTCTACTGGTCAAGAAGTTTCTTTCCTCCCCTTCTCACCACCTTCATTCTCCTCCTTCTCCTTCCTGCTTCCTCTGTCAGGTGCAGGCCTCTGATCTACAATCATACACTTGCCCTCCAGCACATTCTCATTTCCCACGTTTGGCTCAGGGTTCCTGTAAAACTGTCAAGGAATCTGAAAGTTTGGGTTGTCTTCACAGTTTGAGCGGCTGATTCGCTCTGATGAACGGATCTCATTTGATTTTAACTACAACACTGCTGTTCTATTCCAAATCAGCTTCCACGCTAACCAGTCTCTTCTGTTGATATGTTTCCATTTTTTAAATAGAGATAAGGTTTTTTCCCCCCTTTTCCCCTCTCTTTGTAATGATCCATATACTGTATGTTAGGTCACTATAGACTTATCCTTATATTGCTGTAGTATAGTCCCAGTTTTGCACTAGCGTGATATCAAACTTTACACACAAGCTTATCAACTTTTTAAGACCACCAGCTTCCGTAGGTTTTCCTTATCATTTCATGCTTCTACCTACAATAGTCTATTGTTGTTTGGTCCACAGAGTCGATGCCCATATACATTACATTTTAGTATCTTAATACTTCTTGGATATTTCCTTTTAAATCCCTACTACAAAGAGTCTTCTTGACATCTATTTTTAACGTGGTTTTTGTTGGTTTTTTGGTTTTTTTTCCCAGCCAAACCTTCACTTGTCTCTTTAGGCACTTTGAATTCGAGTACTCCAACAGAGTTCATTGCGATTCCTCAGGGACCGAATCCCAGTGAGAAGCGTCTTTGCTTTGTCTGGTGCTTATTTTCCCACCCCGCTTAGTAGTAGGTGCCAAGATGAGAAGGCATATGAGCAGCTGGCAGCCTGGTGTTGGGGTAGATCCCTCCAGTCGGCGAATTCCAGTACGGATTGGGGGCGGCAAAGAAGCTGGAGGATGTTACGGGCAAGGCAGGGGGGTGGGGAGCTACAAAGTTCATCTTCTGCGGGTGCGCGTGGTACGAGCTCATGTAGGGCAGGTCCGACGGGTATTTGTACATGGACGACTCCGGCGGGTGCGGCTGCAGGGCCTGGGCGATGCCGTGGAAGTCGAATTTGTAGGCGTAGCGCTTGCCGTGCACCTTGGTCATGATGTTCTTGTCGTAGTAGTAGCGCAGGGCGCGGCTGAGCTTGTCGTAGTTCATGTTGGGCTTGCTCTTGCGCTCGCCCCAGCGCCGCGCCACCTCGTCGGGGTCCGTCATCTTGAACTCGCCGTTGGGGCCCTCCCAGGTGATGCAGTTGGAGTTGGAGCTGTCCGACAGCAGCTCCAGCAGGAACTGCCACAGCTGGATCTGCCCGCTCCCTGCGGGGAGGAACAAAGCGGGAATGTCAGGGGTAGCATTAATGATGTCGAGGCATCAATTCTGCAGGCTCTCCCCGAGGACCCCATTAGGAAATATTGTGATGTTGGCTCCTAATTCTTTCTATTAACCAGTCCCCCTTCTCCCAGGACTGTCTCACGAAACCCCAAAGAGCAGGGATAATTGTAATGTGCCGTGTTTTCCCTCATGTGAGTGGCAGAATGCCATTCCATGGAGATTTAATTGTTACCTAATGTCATTCAGCGCAGACAATTGATGGGGAAATAATACAGCGCTCATTTAGGAAACTAATCTCTAAAGTTCAGCACAAACAGCTTTCACTTGCGTAACATTCTGCTTGTTCTCACAGCATTATGTTGCAACTAAATGTTCCCTGCTATGGAATGAGCCCACACAAAATGGAGAAGTTTAGAGCGAGCTGGGCCCGTGCCAAACCATATCATCCCTTTGCAGCATTTGGGGAAATGCAGAACGGAAACTTATTAGCTTGCTGTTGCACTGCATACAACCAGAGGGCAAAACAATTGCAAGAACAGTGAAAAGGTCCATAAAATACATCCTTGTCATCATTCTCCTCCAAATGAGTTTAAATTATTATTTTACATTAAGACATAAAACGTTGCTGTTGTATTTGTCTCACTCTCTGCCAATTCCACCGCAAAAATAAAATAGTTAAGTCTGCTATGAACTTTTCAAAAGTGAGGTAGGGCAACGAAATTTGACCATTTTAGACAAGTGAAAGTAGATTCCAAAGGGCCTTGCCACTGACAGTCATGTTAGAAGCTTAGCATTTCT
Source organism: Eulacestoma nigropectus (assembly GCA_013397775.1). Taxonomy (NCBI): domain Eukaryota; kingdom Metazoa; phylum Chordata; class Aves; order Passeriformes; genus Eulacestoma; species Eulacestoma nigropectus. The sequence continues at coordinate 714,652 of VZTE01011289.1, read as the reverse complement.
TAACAAAGCAGCACTGAAATGATGCAAAATGCAGCTGAAGCAGCTTGCGACGCAATCTGTTTCACAAGCACAGTGTCAGCAGAATTTGCCAACCAGCCTGGATGTGCTAACTCTGAACTACATCTCTGACCAGGAATCGGTTGGGTTTCTTTCTTTTTTTTAATCCAAACCAACTCTGTGGGTATAATAAACAAGCTTTTCTTTAGAAAGCTTATAGTAGCAATTACAATATCGAGCTAGAGCAGCATCTGAAACCCATTAGCAGTTTATACTTCAGTGCAACTGAAACCCATATTCATTTAAATTGTATTTATCCAAACTGGCCTTAATGAATTTCTTCTGTTCCATTAACATGCATTAAATAAACAAACAAACAAACAAAAGAATCCATGGTATGAGCAAAGCATGCAAGTTTTAATACACGAAACATAACAAGAGGATTAAGCTTTGAAAATCAATAAACAGTTCAGCACTGGACAAAACACAAATTTTTGAATAAGCAATCCAACATATGTTCTAACATAAACACTTGCCTTCCAAATGTAATATATAGTCCTATGAAAATAAATGGTTGCTGTCAATTTCCTTTTAATGAGAGAGTAATTCCACCGATTCATAAACACACAAAACATGTGAAGGCACAGGAATGATGGCGTGGAGGAACTCCATATCCAAATGTTAAAAAAGCATCCCAAACCAGATCGTGTTAGTGTCACCCACAGTAATGAAGTCTACCAAATGGACACTTGATAAAATTTGAAAAGCCACGATTTATTAACAAATGAAACGGATGTAGGCCCCCACTTCCAGTTAAGACCAGTGTTGCCTGGAAACCCCCACCACCTCAGGCCATTTGGAAAATCCTATTCCTAACACTTACTTAATTACTTTCCTCTGCCACGCAAAACTGTTTAGAAAGTCACCTAATCTAGAACTGTGCTTGATGTCACTTGGGAGAAAGCGACAGGAAACGGATCAGCATTTTGGCAATTCCAGGCCTTGAAAAGCCATAGGTTGTTGTAAAAAAGAACCACTGTCACTAGGGGCTGAGGAGACCCGTGTGGCACAAGGAATGCTGTGCCTTGGGACTGTCCAGGCAAGGGACACAAGTGGAACACACGGTGTCAGTCCCTTGTGGTGGGCTGTGGTGTTCATGGTGCTGTACAGCCGCAGCGCGGCCTGCGGACTCGGAGCAGTGAAATCTGCACAATTCCCCATCGGAGCTACTAAAATCACCCAGCAGATCCCTTGTCTTTAGCAAAAAAATGCTGCTCCAAGGCTGGACTCGATGATCCTCGAGGTGTTTTCTAACCTGAATGATTCTGTGAGTGTATGATTCTCTTCTAAGCTACACATCCCTATCCACAATGCACCCCATTGCCTTCTTGAGGTGGGAGAACATTTTTGAAGTGTTTAACCCAGTTATTCTTTGCCAATAGATCATATTTTCCTGTTTTTTTGGGTTTTTTTCCTATATATTTCTGCTGCCTTGGGTTATTCATCCCAAAATTTTGTATTCATCAAGGCCAGTATGATACTGTGTTGTGGACAAACAGAATGTGGGACACATCTGATGAAGACTGGTAAGAGATTTGCACCCTTCTGGAGAGGTAACTGGAGACCAGATGAGGTCTCTTACACCCCTTAACCAAATCCTGATGTTCAGGCAGCTGAAGTGAACTCCAGCTTTGAAGGCTGGACTCTTTGGAGGTCCTTTCCAACTTTAATGACTTTAAGAATCTTCAGTCCCACCCCTGTGTAAATTAGAAACCTAATTCTGCAACACACTGGGTATCATCAGCTCCCACTGAGCTACACTGAAGAGTGGTAGAATCAGTGACATCACCTCCCAGGTCTGGTCTTAAAGCTGAAGTGGGGACACTCAGCAGCGAAAGAAAAGCCTCCTACATCAGCAAAACCCCTCCTCACCTGGATTTGCAAGTCGGCTGCTGGTCGGTCCGAGAATCTGATATGGATCTACAAAATTGTGAGAGAGAGATTTAAAGTCATGCAACAATGATGTCAAATACTTTAGGTATTGTTGTTTAACCTTGTAAGGGGCAGTGTGCACTGCCTGATGGGACAGCAGGTCCAACACCTAAGCAATTTTCTCTCTCTGCATGGCAATACTTGCATGTTTTCCTTTCAAACTCCGTGTGCAAGGGTATACATTTGCCCTTTGTCATCTATTAAAAGCAGATGTATATATTCAGAATGTAAGTTTCGTTATGAAGCATTCTGGTGGTGGAAACCCCATCCCTGGAGGTGTCCAAGGAAGGCCTGGATGTGGCACTCAGTGCTCTGGGCTGGTGACAAGGTGGGCATTGGGCACAGCTGGGGCTTGATGAGCCTGTGTCAGCCCCACAGTGACTGTAGCATCGCAGCATTTCCCTCTAGGAATTCCCTCTGGAAATGAAAACTTAGTTTGGCCTGAAGTCCAACAGGGAAAAAGGAAAGGCTGTGACAGCAGGACCAAAGCCAAAGCAATGGGCTGCAAGCACTGAGTGACCCTGTCACTTTTGCAGCCAACAAGACAATCAGGTTACATTCCTTACACATTCAAATAATCTGTGCAGCTCACACTCAGCCATTAAATGGTCCTCAGGACTTACATAAATCATCAGTATATTTCTAGGAAGATTCTCGTGGTTGGAAGGCCAGATTAGATAAAACACTGTTTGGGCAAAAATCAGTGTAATGCTTCCCAGGTAGTCTGTGCACGAGTTAAAGAGATCTATTCATGCACAGTCTTGTTTAGTTGTAACAAAAACCAGAATAATGATTTAAAATCCATGTGATAAAAACTGGCTCAGAGTATTCTGAGCTAAGAATATCCTCTAAATCTCTTTTATTTCCTCCCTCTAACCTTTTGCTGTTAACAAAAGCCATGACTGACTCAGGACCTTTGTAGTGCTCTCCAGCTACCTGTCCAAAATACAGCTGAATTTGCAATAAGGGATTAGGTCCCACCCCACGGATTTGCTGCTTCGAAAACACAAAAGGCACCCATTTTGCTAAACCATTATTCTACAAACCCATAAACTTCTACTTTCTCCTCAGTTTCCCAACAGAGTGAGAATTCCTCTAATATTCCTGTTGTGTTTTCAGGAGCCAAATTCAAATGGATTTCTGTAGGCTGTAATCCATTCCCTTTTTATTTTTTGGCTCATGCACATTTTCCAGCTGTTGGTATTTCAGCTATGGGGGTCTTTGGACATCTCTACCTTCTTCTACCTTTGCACCCAAACTGCAAGTAGATTTTTTTAGCAGCATTTTCATTCTGCAAGGTTGTCACTGCCTTTTAACATTACATTCATCCCAAATCCAGCTGCAGAGCCAACCCCATACATATCTGGGGTTTTAGAGGTCTCCAGCTGGATGGGGTCTGAACCAGACCGTGCAGTCTGGCCGGTAGGTGGGAGCTGCCCTTCTCATCATGTTCAACAAACCCAGGCAGGATGAAAACCAAATGACACCCACCTAACTGAGGACGCTGGTCTTCTGTTTTGGGAACTGTGGAGGATGATGGCTGAGTAGCTGAAAAATGAAAAAAAAAACCATTAAGTTATTTTTCCAGTTAGGAAGTTGCTCACCAAACCTACGAGAGATCCCTAGGCCTGGAACTCCTGCTGCTTTCTGCTCCAGGATAGACACAACAGGATTTAAAGCTCATGGAAAGCTTTTTAAAGCTCCGTGGTGATGGACTTGATGAAGTTTGAGTTTAAGGAGGGATGTGGCTGCCCAGTGACACCTCCCAGAATGGCCTATACAATTGGCTTTCCAAAAATGCACAGATAAAACCCCTCCAGAGCTCCTATAATTCCCTTTGGAGTCTAATCCATGTTTCCCCAGCTGTGCAGATGCTTTTACCTTTTGACTGAGGGCTGGGGTGGGTGTGACTCGTCCACGCTGATCTCCTGGCTTGCTCATAAGGCAAATCTGGGAAGGAAAAGGACACCTATTCATGCAGATATGGCTTAAAGTGGTTATGTCCAGAAAGGGCAGGTTTAGGGGGGACTCAAGATTTGGAAAATTACTGAAATAGGCAGGGAATTCTTTGTTAAAACCTTTATCTTTATTGTCTCTATAAACAACAATACCATGTTGTGCTCTGCACTACTCTGTAGAGGTGCCTGTTCTTGTCAAAAGTCTGAGCTGCACTGAAATAGGTGGTGCAAAGAATCTTTAGAGACAACGTAAGAGTTCATCATTTCCAAAAGTTCAGGATACTCCCTTTAGTCCCCTTCCTCAGCCCAGGACACCAAGGAATGGCATACACTGACACCATGAATAATCTGTGCTAGAATCTTGCAGGAAAAGTCCCCCAAGAGCTCATTTTACACATAAACCCTCCCAAATTCAGAACTAGCAGTATTTCCTTTTAAGAAGACAGACTTCAGTTGATTTATTCCTTTCTGCTTCTTGGGACAAGCTCCTTAAATTTACACATCTAAATTTTCATTTCCCTTTCTTTCATTTACTCGTTACTTCTATTTTATTTCAGTGCTTTAGCATATTAAAAAAAAAATAAAAAATGAAACCATAAAAGCTTTCTTCATAAAGCAAATGTAGTAAATTCAAATGTTTGGTTTACCCTTAGAAATCTTTGGCAGTTTCCTGTGCTTTTCCACGGCTGACTTTAACACATTAGCTAAAACTACTGCCAAAATCAGAGATTTATGTAACTCCCAGGATCTCAGGAAGGTAGCAGTGCCCACCTGGTGGAACTAAGTTGGTGCAGATGTCTTGACTCTCAACACCGCTTGTGCTTTATTTCAGAATTCATGTTTGGAAATGAAACCAGTTGGAAAGCAAAGAAACAGCCCCAGACTGGCTCCGTGCAAGGCAGATCTGCCCCTTTCCAAGCACTGGGAGAAGCAGCATTGCATGGAAATAAAGTGTAAAGTGTGAAATGCACAACCAAATTGCCTTTAATTTATTAAGTCTGTTTGGCACTGCCAGCACTGCCACCTCCCAGAATTTTACACTTCAAAACCTTTGCTTTTGCTGAGATTTGCAATTGATCTTTGTACTGCATTTTCATAACGAATAACCTTGTACCCCTGATTTCTTGAGAACTATGCCACAGCCTCGGAGAAAATCATGTGAATTGTGCAGGTGCTCATCTCTGAGCAGAACACTGGTGTACAGGTGAATCACTGCGACCTGCAGATGTCCTGCCCAGGCTGAGATCAACACTGCTGGTTAGTTAGAGACTTTAACAATCTGGCAAAAAAAAAAATTCCAGAATTACTCTGGTCATGATTCCAGTGGGTTCTGTCTGTACAGAGGGGGCTCAGCTGTGGGAGGCTTGCGTGTCTCTTGTCCAGTCCTGCCTTGCCTGGCCAGTTCCCTACCTCCATGGCAGGTTCTCTACCTCCTCTCTAGATTCCCTTGCCAGGCAGATTCTGGTGACATAAGGAACCTATTTATTCCCTCCAGTTTTTCCATTCCCTGCCCAGAAAGACACTGTGCCAACCACAACTCCACCCAAAACCTCTTCTCCTTTCTCTATTCTCTCCTCTCCTCTCCTCTCCTCTCCTCTCCTC
>VZTE01011289.1:656831-708724 GCA_013397775.1 Eulacestoma nigropectus | reverse complement strand
TCCGAACCTCTCCTCTCCTCTCTGAACCTCTCCTCTCCTCTCCGAACCTCTCCGAACCTCTCCTCTCCTCTCTGAACCTCTCCTCTCTGAACCTCTCCTCTCCGAACCTCTCCTCTCTGAACCTCTCCTCTCCTCTCCGAACCTCTCCTCTCCGAACCTCTCTGAACCTCTCCAAACCTCTCCTCTCTGAACCTCTCCCCTCCTCTCCCCCTTTCTCCTATTTTTGGCTCTCCAAATTCTCAGACACCTGTGCCCTGAGAGGACTGGGAGATGCTGGGTGTGCTTGTATTTGGTGGCACTTGAAACACATTTGGTACAAATTCAGTACAGTGAGAAAGATGTTTTGCCTTTTAACTCATCACAAGATGATCTTTTGACTACGCCCTCTCCATGAAAAGAAAAATCCAGTTATCAGCTTTTCTTGAAATAGAGCAAAGTTCCAGCTTCATTCTTAGTTCAGCCTCATGCCTGGACGAACACGCTGTTATTCCAGATAAGCAGATCTGTTCTTGTCCATGAGATATCAGCACATGTCCTTATCTTGGACAGATCGCTGATGGGAATGCTCCTGTTTGGAGAGACAAACCCCAACCAGGTGTCCCTGAGCTCCTGAGAGCCTCATTGTGTTACTGTCACTGAAACCTCATGTTCTGTTGTAAAGGTGACTGGAGAAACCCTCCTTCGTCACTGCAAGCCCTGCTCATTTCCCATTTTCTATTGTAGTGCTTTAACAATGGCAGTGCTTAATTACTCCCTCCAGAACTGCACCCCAGGATTTGGCTGACTCCCACTGAATGTTATTTATTCCCCCACCTCCTCATTTTTGACCTTTTTCATGTCATCAAGTGACTGTCCCCAGGGTCTGCTTTTGCTCTCACACGAACAGTGCTTTGTTATGGGAAAGCTTCTTTGCAGTCTAGTTGAAATGTGACATTTAACTCAGAGGAAAGCCACAGAATTAAGCCAACAAAACACTTCCCTGAAAGAAAACTGAATTTCTGCAAACCCCCCTTCTTTTCTGAATGAAAATGCTGACTTTGAAGATGTCCGTCAACTTTCAATTGTAAAAGATAAAATTAAAACAATGCTTCCAAAATCACCACAGTTCTTTGTAGAATATGTTCAGTTCTGCACAGAAGAACAGAGACACCCTAAAACCAAACTGCAATTCCACAAGTAATGGTGTGGACATAGAAAGATGTTGACATAGAGCATTTTGTTTCAGAAGCGTCATTTTAAATGTGAGTTAGATAAAAATACTGAAATGAAGGATCTCCCCATGCCTACTATGTGGTTTAGGACCTTTTCCTTTAGAGAAAATTAACATTTTATTTTTCCATCACATGTAGGATGAAACAAATATGGAAATCACAGACCTTGTCAGGGAACAAAAAGTCCCAGTTTTCATTCAAGACCAGTGGAAAAGAGACTTATTCCAGACTTTGCCTGAAATTCTCTCCACTGGCATAACTTTTCTTGCAGGACACCAGGTCCCTCTGGTCTTATGTTACATGTGCACTTCTGCTGGGAATTACTGAGAGTTTGGGGCCTCTGGATTTCTGTTTGGTAATTGTTTCTATAGTTCTGCTTTGTTTTCTCATCCCTATCTGTGTTGACATTCCCCAGTGCCACTGAGAGCTCCTGGGTGCCACAGACTGCTTTCATGCTTCATGAAAATGTTTAATTTATTTGGAATGTCCCTTCTTCTTAGACTGACACTAAGCATGTGCTCTGTGACACTCTTTAATTTGATAATTATATCACAGTCCCTCAACCGTGATTTGAACAATTTCAAACCTCTGTATCTCTCAACATGCTCCAAAGATTTTTCCATATTCCCATGGCTTTCCCAGGAGTTTCTAAGCACCTCCAAATTCTGCAAAGAGCCTTTTTGATAAGGGATGATTGACACAGCCTCCCATGCAAGGCCACGCTGCTGGGGTATTTCATGGCACAGCCACATTTCCCATGGGATTCTCCACCGTGGTTCTTCATTTGTTCACATTTTTCACTCTGGCCATGAGCAGAGCAGTGGCTGTCACTGTGCCATAAATAAAGATGACTGTGATAAGTTGTTCCTCCATGAGTGAAGGGGGCTAATTTGGAATCAGCAAGATATGCAAATAACTTGTTCCTTGTGCTGCCTTTATCAGCTTGTATTTTCAGCTGTTAAAATATTGCCAAGTGGCTTCTCTCTAATGAGTTTTCTGGGTATCTGGACAGGAATCCCTCAGAGGAATCTCTGGGTTTAAGTAACAACAAAACCACAGAATCACAAAATGGGTTGGGTTGGAAGGGACCTTAAGGATCATCTTCTTCCACCCCTGCCATGGGCAGGGACACCTCCCACTGTCCCAGGCTGCTCCAAGCCCCAGTGTCCAACCTGGCCTTGGACACTGCCAGGGATCCAGGGGCAGCCACAGCTTCTCTGGGCACCCTGTGCCAGGGCCTCCCCACCCTCCCAGGGAACAATTCCTGCCCAATATCCCATCCAGCCCTGCCCTCTGGCACTGGGAAGCCATTCCCTGGGTCCTGTCCCTCCAGCCCTTGGAAATTGTCTCTCTCCATGTTTCCTGCTGGCTCCTTCAGGCCACCATGAGGTAACCCCAAAGCTTCTCTTCCCCAGACTGAACAATCCCAATTTAAGTTAAGATGTCCATTATTGGTGACAGGCTAATTAACCCATTCTTGATTTGTTTCTTATGATAGGCTGATTTAAATTCTCTCGTCAACAGTTGTGGGGCATTCTGGTAAACACCTTTTGAAAGCCAAATTGTGCACATTGGATCAGCAGTTCCCTTTTCAGCCACTACTATAAACAAACAAATCTAGCAGAGTTTGACTTCCAAGGATCCAAATAGGTTGAATTTGTCGATGCAATGGCCTGGCAGTTGTTTCCTTATCTCTCTTTTCTAATTATCACTTAGCAAATCTATAGACATGCATATATACATGTATACCAGGGTATATAAAATAGCTTGTTGTATGTGCTATCCTGGATTCTACCCTAGAGCACAAACTGCTATTCAAAACCCCCTCTTTTTAATGTGAGAATGTATCTTTGGACCAGAGCTCAGCCAATTCCAGTGCATGTCCCTTCAGAACACTTGGATTTATGCCTCTGGCTCAGTAATGGATTTCCTTTAAATTTAGTATTTTGCTGCAACCTCTCCTGATGTCCCTTAGTATTCTGCACTCATTACTGGAAAAGCAAATCTACAGATTAGGCATTTTTCCAGCATTTTTTGTGGTGAAGGGTGATAAAAAGAAAATCTTTTGCTTCATAGCTGTGTCCTCACCTTCTTTAATTATTCCCATTAGCCTTTCCCAAATCAGCACATCCACAACATTTTCACAGGCTTCAAAATTTTGAGCATTAAGAACTTCCTTATGTTTTGACTTTACTTATTTAAGACTCTTAAACTCACAATCAGATTGTTGTGGGTTTTGCTTGCCTCAAACATAAATAAAATGTAGATAGCAGGGGAACCATGTATCCTGCCTTTTTGGAGTATTTTTCCACAACAGACTTCAAATAAAAGGGAACTTTAGCCCCATTTTACAAACAGAGAGCTGAGGGGCATTGACAAGTGACTGTGCTGGGACAATGCAACAGAACCAGGGAACAGAGCTCAGGTTTCTGATTCCCTGGTGCTTTAAAAAGTTGATACAATTGCTTCAAAGACAGAGATTTGTGGAAGAAATTGACTTATTAAACCGCTCTATTTAATTACTTCACTCTACACAATCATATGGACACACATATATGTGATTTAAGTGTATAATGTGTGTGTTCAAAACAGACCCTCATATTTATGAAAGGGGAGCTGAAGGAGAAAAAGAATGAGATATTTCAAGAGGTGAAATGAGTAAGATCACAGCACACAAAAGGTGGTCATTGTCCATACCTGGCCTGGTTGTAATTCTTTGTGTTGCTTCTGGATAAACTGATGTGTTTGGAAAAATAAAAGTGGCACCTCCTGAAGAGAAAGAAGAGGACATAACACCTAAAGATTCATTTCCACAGCCCCTAAATCCACCAACACTTTCCCTCCTGTAGTGTGAATGAATGAAGACTTGGAATAACTAATTTCTGCCTTAGGACTGTTATATATAAAAGTTCATTCTAAAAATCTTCACATCTACGTAAATCCATTCAAATCACTGGATAAAAGTCTATGCAAAATTTGTTTTAAGAAGGAGACAGTCAAGTTCAGGAAATCTCTTCTACCTCCACCACCTCCACCTGGGCAGGTGGCTTTGTCTCCTCTTTGCCTTCATTAGTGCATTCCCAGAAAGGTTCATATTTTCAACAGAGACTTTTGGGTCAGACCCTCAGAAATCTCATTAATCTTCCCCCGAGTGAAAAAATGAAAAATATTGAGCTTGATGTAGGAAATGGAATCTCCCTTTTCTCAGGCATTGCAATTGCTCTGACTACACCAATGGACTTCTAATGACCCTCTCCAGGAACATCAAAAAGGTCAATTACTGCTGATTTCAAGAACTTTTTTCCTAACTCTTTTGTGGTCCACTGAGAATTGAACAACTAATTTTCCGTGTGCTGATGATCAGCACGATATTATTCACACTCCCCAATGACAGATAATCTCATTTTGGTGAAATGAATTTCAGAATATCATTGTCAGTGCACACATAGAGAAAAAGATAACACACAGAACTGCTGAACAACACTTGGATATCTCTAAGTGGAAACTGCTTGGCAAATCAGAATCTCTAAAGCCAGAGATGGAAAAGACCATCAAGTCCATCTATTTTTAAAAAGGACTTAAATCTTGTTCCAAACCACATCAAAGTAAAGAGAAAAATTTTTGTTGCCTTTGGGGTTCGCAGCAGGCCTACAGCCCACAGCAGGACTTTGTTTGCCAGTATGACCAGTGGCAAACCTCTAATCTCAAGGAAAAATCTTCTAGTCCAGTGAATTTTGCTATGAAACTCACTCAGAGTGCAAAACTAAATAAAATAAGGAAGAAGCATTGCGATCCAAGTTTTGTTTTCTTTTTTCTTTTGCATTATCCTTTGTATTATCTTTTTCCTTTCTCATAGAGAATTGTTATTTCTGGTCACTGTAGGTAACTAATACCCTCAGGCATGATCATGCAATATTCCAAACGTCTTTTGTAGGGATATAAACCACATTATTTGTACAGTTCCATGCCATCCTCTGTTGCACAACTGTCAGAGCAAGTTCAAATAGATTCTGAATTATTTTCATAAATATTTTAAGTTGCATCCTGAAAGACAGACGAGGCATGTGTCATTCTCCTACCTACACTCAACACTTTCCTGGGCCAAATTCACAGAAGGGTGAATAGCAACAAAAATCATTTTACATTCAGATGAGACTTAGTGGCAATGATAACATCAGACTCAGTGGAATTTCCAGCTCAAGTCCCTCATAACTAGAAAATGAGATGAGCTAACTGCCTAAAGAGCAATTTAATTGATTTTTCACAATATTTACTGCATGGGAGGGGAGACACCCCCATTCCCCAGAGCCCAAAGCACTTCTGAGCTCCAGGAAGCTTCTAGGGATCCACAGAGTAGTTCTGACAGTAGAATGCCACAGAAGGACCAAAAAAATCCTCAGGTGAAAGGGCCCAAACCTGCAGTTTATCCTGTGTCAGGGACCCCGTTCTCTTGCAGGACACAAGAAACTTTTGCACCATTTTTGCACCATCTGGCCCTGCGTGATCTCACCTTTTCTCTGTGTGTCTGTGCAGAAAACACACAGACAGCAGGGAGGGGATTCTCTCGTCTCCCTCCTGATTTACCACTTCCATTTTTTAGCAAGCAGCCCATGCAAAGGAATCCTGTGCTTTTAGAAGATGACCTACAGCAGTGGGAGCAGTGCCAGCATTACCTGTGTTTCTAGCATGCATTAACCGTGGAGAGTTTTGTAAGGCCTTATCAACATCATCTGAAGTCAAATGTGGAAGAGGAGCTACAAAACAAAACAAAAAGCAACACCAAAATGTAAAAAAAATCGTGAATTATCTTTTTAAACCATATTTTCCCCTGACAGGATTGCCTGAATGTGACTCTCAACAGCCTGCAGTTTGGAGGGAGGTGTGTGGGCTCCAGGGTAAATTAGGGCATTCATTTATCCAATATTATAATTTATTATTATGAATGCACAAAATTTCTGGCTGGTTATTGACAGTGTGCGTGTGGAGGAGACTGCACCGCACTGGTGTTGCAATGCTTGGTGGTTTTTTCTCTAAAAGCCATGCTCATTTTAACTTCTTTAAACTGAGGCAAATTTTCCTTAAGCTTAGGTGAAAGCCCTCAATCCAGGTAATCCCTAGTCCCTTTTTTCCCATTGAAATTCTAGCCATGCACTACAATTAATTTGCATTTGGACTTCAGGGACTGTTCCCTTTTTTCCACGAATTTACAGAATTTTTTTTATTCAATTCAGTTAAATCTTCCCGATCCTATCCAGAGTACAGCAAACTGCTGCCAGTCCTTAGAATCATGCCTGGAATTCACTTCATGAATCAATGTTTGCACTCTCGTTTAGTTAAAATGGAAAGAAATGAGTATGTGACCAGAAAAAACATTAGCACTGAACCCCATGTGATTTTCTCCCTGATGAATGTGGCGAGCTTCAACTTGATTTTTCTTTGAGATGGATACGTAGAAAGAATCCCTAATTCTTCTCTTTGGTAAACATGAGTGAAATTAATGGGAATCCTTCCATCCAACTCAACAGAATTTGGGTTGGGCTCCCTATTATGTTCTTAGGAACAGCAACATTCGCAACAGACATTTGAAAACCCAATTCTTCACCGCAATAAATTTCGGATTGACTGCGGGCACGACGGAGGACTGGCTTACTCTCTCTGAGGTAGTGTAGGTGTGACAGGAGGATGTCTGCGTTGTAGCTGGGGGTGAGCCTCTGGAAGTCATCCTTGGTCATTTTGCAGAGCTCCTTGCCGTCGATGTTCTGGAAGAGCAGGATGTCCACGTCCGGCAGCCCGTACTCCTTCACCGCCCACTCCAGCCACTGGCGCACGTGGTCAGTGCTCCACAGCGTGGGGTCTGGGGGGGACACAAGAGCATAAAATCAGGCAGGGAAGGGGAACTGCTGAGGCACTGGGCCAGTGCAAAATAACCCCCTCTTCACTGACTGCTGGAGGAATTAATTTGGTGTGCTGAGTGTAAGGGAGAACTGTGGAGAGCTGTGAGCTCTGCGGGGTAACAACAAACCCTGTGCTGCTGAGGGAGCTCCTTCTCCCACTCAGCTCTTCTGCCTCATTCTTTTTAGGCCTTTTTGGCCACAGAGTAACAGAATTTATGGCCACTGACAGCACTGCAGGCTGTAGCTGAACAATTTTCTGTTCTGTTTCTGAAAACTCTCTGTTCAATCCTTAACTTTATTCAAGTGAAATTTCCACTCATGTCTGAACTACTCTTCCTTGGGTGTAGGCTAAGTAAGCACTCATGGATTTGGGCAGTTATTTCACAGACTAGAGTGGGCCTCTAGTTAATAATATCAGAATATTAAAATATTCTGCATTTTCTTTCCTAGACTGCTGTGTTGTACATTGCTACACCTGTGTGGGTTTTTACTCAATATCTGAGGTACTGGCAAAACCATCTGGGAAAAAAAGCCCCGAACAGCCCAGATTTCTAGCAAAATGTTTTTTAATTAATCCTTAATTTTAACTTAAACTGTTTTTTTTTTTTTTTTTACCTCCAAACTCCTCACTGTCTATTTCTCTCCCATTCTACTTTTCCTTCTTCTTGAGTAAGGACCCAACAACACGAAGGTCCCTCAGCTCCTACCATGAAGAATTCATACTTTTTGCAGAGAAAAGATCAAAGCAGAGCGGAAACAAATTCTTCAGGAGTTTCTGCCTTATCATCTTAACGATTCTGTGATTTTGTGATATCCTCAAGGCTGAGAATGGAGCACATGGAGGTCAATTGGCTGTTGCCCATCACATGAAAATCTGGGACATGAATGACAGCCTAAGTAGCTTTTCTATGTCTTTACTGCAGTGCCATTCCCTTTATTTTCACTGTTGTTCAGGCTGGTCTGAAAGAGGTGGAAACCTCCTGAATTCCACCAGAAAACTCTTAGAACAATGCCTCCATCTGATATGAAACATATAACAACTACAGGGGTGCAAGTCTGGTGGTAAATCTTGGGTCTGAATGAGACTGCCCACACCTACAGCAGAGAACTCTGAAAACTTCAGTTTGGTGTGAAGTAAAGAACCAAACACCAGGAAATTTACCAAAATATTTTGATTATGGCTATAATTTTTAAATGCCCCTTAATTATGATAAATAGAAAGTTACCACAGCTGGAAGTGTGAATTTTTCTCTTTTACTTCTAACTTTACCATATGAACTGCACACTGCCTATGCAGTAACCAAAAACAACTGAATTTTACCCAATAATTTCTTTCAGTGACCTCAAAACAGCAAGACTGTGACCATCTTCTTCCTTGGAAGTCATTCAAATCCACCTCAAGGAATACACTAAATAAAAAAATCCCTTGCTGAGCTAACCATGCTAAGGACTACCAAAAGACTTTAAAAAATAAAGTGCCAAACACCAGGAAGAGAAATGTTTTAGGAGAACATTCAAAAGTTGTGTATTTCAGTGTTGGCAGGAGACTCATTATTCAGAGCATCACTCTCCTGTGTCCAGAACAGAATTGACAACACCATTGCAGAGGACACTGCAACAGATTTGTCCACACCTTTCTTGACAAATAACTGAAATAATCACAGCTTGCAAAATTGGCCACAGTCAGTACTCTTGCATGTCTAAGCAACTGAAAAACTGTAAGAATGTTAAGCAACATGGCAGAGGCAGAAATATTTCAGACAGGCACCTCTCTGCTGGAGAGGAACCAGCAGCAAAGCATTCCCTCCTGGCTGCAGGTGTTGAGTTTACCCTGTGCAAATCCTGTGGTTTAGGAACAGCCACAGATGCCACGATGCTTTGACCTGGAAACAGGCGTGCTAATTATTCTTCAAAATATTCCAGGTTTGTTTGGAGGACGAGGCAGCCAGAAGTGACAAGAAGGCAACTTTCTTGTCCCATTAACTGCTGAATCCCACAGCCAAGCCTTGCCAAGGCTGACCAAGAATTTCTCAATTGTGCTCTTACATTGCAGTGGAGTTGTCAGTTTGCTTATTAAAATGTTTTATGCTGCCCAGACGCAGGGGATAACCCACGTAAAGGCTTTTCATGCCCTGTTTGATCCCACAGAAGCTACTTTTTGGTATTTTCACAGATAACCTTGCTACAGTGATCCTCTCTCTCCCTCACACATACCCTGCGCCCAGCTTGTCCAAGGGATAAGAAATCAAAGTGGTTCTTCCTTTTGCCCACTTCAAGGTGACATCCTCCAAAAGGAGCTACAAGAGTCAGATAAGATCTGAGTGCCTTTTATCAGCCCATTCTGCTGCTGAAATGGGAAGAACAGATTGGAGGTGTTCTCACTGTGACCCTTCTCAGCTCATTCTCTCAATAACCCCTCAAAATTACTGCTCTTTTCCTCCTGATCCTCTGCATCACTACTTTTCTCCAAACCCTTTTAAATAATCTTAGTGGACTTGAGGGAAATGCATTTTTTTTTTTTAGCTTGCAGTTTTGGTGTAGAGGGTCTAACCTGCTGGCACAATGACTCTTCGTTCGTTGGTCGTCATGTTTGGGGGTGGAACGTGCTTCTCCTCCATGTAGTTTCCATAGTTCATCCCGACACTGTCTGAGCTGCTCACCATCTTCCCTCCTTTTGCCACGCTGCAGTCATCTGGAGAATTCCTAGGCAGACAAGAAAGGTGTGCTTCCATTATTTTTCCAGTCCTTATTAATATCACCAGCAGAGAATCACCTGGGATGAAACGGAAAACTGGGAGTCGAGCACCTTGAAACTCAGCATCCCCCACCCAGTGACTCTGCTGATTCCTTCAGTTGTCTAAAAACACCAACCAGGTTCAGTGGACCAAAATTCAAATATATTTATTTTTATTATCACAGGATCCGGCTTCTCAGATCTCTCCAAAAATTATAAACACGAATAATTTAATTCCAGACATGGAATGGAGGTTTGGTCATGAGCTTGTTCAGCCTGGTGGCTGCAAGGAGCTGCATTTCCCTCTCCAAACATCTCACAGACAACTGAGAAACACAGAAACACACTTAATTCACATTTTCTGAGGGAAAACTACTCTTAGTTGCCGTTGTCCAAGCAGTCCAAGGCTTGGAGAGCTGCCCACCTCCACTGCCATCGTTGCTCCACTCTCAGTTGCACTTCATGTCATGCAATGTATTCACATTTCTACGTAAGGCTCACAAAAAAAAAAGGACCATTTGCCAAAGGCATGATTCAAAATACCACACGCATGACTGGAAAAACCTTTCAGCTCCTGACTAGCTCAGTCTCCATAGTACTGCAGTCAAGACAGGGAAATCTGCAGAGGATCTGCAACCAGACACCTCTTTAATTTTGGCTTTGCTTTCTGAATAGAGTCTTTAGGTTTAACATCCCACAGGGGGTTCCCTAATGGCATTTTAATTGCATCACAGTTTTCTTTCTGGCAGACACAGACATATTTGTCCCTTAATTTAATGTCTACAACGTGTTTCATCAGAGGGAGAAAAATTGTTACAAAAATCAAAATAAAGAACTCAGCCATGGGGAATACCTTTAAATGTAAAGAGGTTGTTTGGCAAGGGAAGGAGGGTGTTAGTTGGGATTTGGTTTCTTTAGCAATATCTCATTACTAACAAGCTTTCTTTTAGTCCTGCCATTTCACTCCTGAAATTGTGCTGTGGTCTCACTAAACAAGAGGCAAGTCACAGGTCCATGGAATCATGGAATCACAGAATGGTTTGGGCTGGAAGGGACATTAAAGATCATCCAGTTCCACCCCTGCCATGGGCAAGGACACCTTCCACTGTCCCAGGCTGCTCCAAGCCCGTGTCCAACCTGGCCTTGGGCACTGCCAGGGATCCAGGGGCAGCCACAGCTTCTCTGGGCACCCTGTGCCAGGGCCTCCCCACCCTCCCAGGGAACAATTCCTTCCCAATATTCCATTTAACTCTGTCCTGCTTCAGTTTAAGGCCTTTCCCCCTTGTCCTGTCACTCCATTCCTTGTCCAAAGTCCCTCTCCAGCTCTCTTGGAGCCTCTTTAGGCCCTGTGACCCAATTGTGTTGACTGCTCAGCACTACCATGGCTCAGGAACTAATGCAGTTATAATTCTCACATGTATGTTTTAAAAAAAAGAACCAGCACTTGGAAAGCTGAAAAATTAGTGTACATCTCAAACACGAAAAGAAAATATAAAGTATAGCATAATATTTTCTACGCAGTGTTTGTACTAATTTTACCCTTCTGTGTTAATACAGATATTAATGAAAAAGTCAACTGCTGCTGACTTCCAGTTTAAAAATAAAATACATCACAGAGATCATTCAGTGGGTGACAACATCTTCTTCAGCAGAAGGAAGAGGGCCTCGAATGTTGCCTGGAAAACGTTGGCTTCACACACTTTTTCCAGGGTGCCTCTAAACACATCACATACGAAATCTGCCCTGTGTAAAAGCCCTGCAACTGCTCTGTCAGCCACAGGACTGAAAAACAACCACGAGAGAGAACACAGTCAGCACCTGCCACTGCGTGCTGGTGAATTCAGCCCTTCCTCTCACAACCAGAGCACTTGGGCAATGTTTTCTCAGGTTTAGTTTTGCTCTCCTACCACACACCACTAAATACAACCCTGGGATGCAGCCTATTTCTGTCCAAACAGAGCAGAGCAAAACAAAGCTGCTTTTTGTTTCAGACATAAACGCTGAAGAAGAGCTTTTGTGATGATTCCTTGTGAGCGAAATGTTGGCTTTTTCAGCTTCCCTTTCACAAATACAAATGGCATAAATGCATGAGTGAGTCTGCACTTTAAATTACGGATATTTGGAAACATCCTCCACCACCTGCCCTTATACCTGTGCAGATGTGGACAACGACTCCCCGAAACAGTTCTGTTACAAAGAACTTTTTGGCCCATTCACTGAATTTTTAGGAAACAGAGAGCTAGCAACATCCTTCAGTTTAACTGGCACAGTTATTTAATTTTGGGGTTTTTTTTCTGGGGAAAGAAACTTGGGATAGAGGGACTCCGAAGTGAAATGTCCCATCAGTAGCAGCCTACAGCACTTCTACAGGCAATGGTGCATTAAAAACACTCTTGTAAGCACTGAGCAGTAAATGATGTGAAAGATCCAGTAGCACACAGCTTTTGGCAATCTGACAGGGCTTCTGAGATGCTTTTCTGATCTGAATATAAACAGACAGGGGTGGGGAAGAAGATCATAAATAAGTCACAACTTTTCATTAAAATCCAGAAGCAGATGGTCAAGGGCTTTGTCCCTTTAGCTCACTGGGTGGACAAGCAAATCCCCCATCCATCAAATCTCCTAAGACCATGCTTAATTTCAGGCATGGGATCAGCTCCATGGGACTTAACAGGACTACTCTGGTACTTCAAATTGAGTGTGTGCCCTAAACCACTGAGCCAGGGCTTAACTCAACTGCCTGGAACAAACTTCTACAGTACAGAAAGCAAAACTGAAAACGCAAGCAGACGCAAGAAAATGGGGTTTCTAGTGCCCAGAACAACAAGAGAGTGATTGTCTACAAAGGGGGCTTTTTTAGGACTTTCTGTGAGTCTGCTTTATTTCTGAACCACCGGGGGAGCAGGGTGGAAAAGCAGCTTTTGGAAAGTGTGCCCAGAGTGAAGGGTGCAGCTCTGCAGTGATTCATCCCCAGCTCCAGGTCTGAAATGAAACCAGAGGTGTTTTTCTTCACGGCCGCCTGTTATTTTTGCCCTTTGTAAATATACTGTGTTACACCTGGAACTTACCAAAAAAAAAAAAAAAATTAAAAAATTAAAAAGAGGCAAGACTACACACAGTCATGGTACCCAAGAACACTTTGTCTAGTCTTGAGCTGATAAATGTCTGCTGAGAAAGTATCTTCTCCTTGGACCTGAAAGCCTCACCTTTATACAGAGTTACTCAAAATTGAGCTGATTTGATGGTTAAATTTATCGCCCACTCCTACTGAAGCTGATTGGAGTTTTGCCAGCCATTGACTCTGATGAAAGCAGATGTAAGTCCATAAATAAGTGCATGAAACACATTTTTTCTTTTTCACTATGCCACTATTTTCCCCATGTGACATAAAACACCTGTGTTGTGTCAAAGTGCAAGGTGTCAGAGAAATTCAGATTAGGAATCAGCAAAACCCTACATGTGTCATTCCCGTAGTATAAACTCCTCTATTTAATATTTCTGAGTTTCAGAGGGAAATGAATGAGAAAGAACGTATTCCCCCAATATCTACATGTCTTCAGAAGTTTATTTAATAAGCACAGCTTGGATTACAGAGGCTGCTACAAGGTCAGCTCATACTGACGGCGTTGCAAAGCTTGCTCAGCCTCATCCCCATTCACTGCAGCTGCTCATGCAGTGCATTTGGTCAGTGCTTCCTCCCCAAAGAGTTTGTCACTGAAAAAGTGGCCCATGAAGAAAAAACCTGAAACTTCCCTGAGATTTGTTACTTTGAGGTACAGCAGGGACAGACAGATGCTCCCTGGTGAGAAGGAGCCTGTGCTGAGACTCTGAAAAGCACTTCCAGGTGTGATTTCAGAGGCCTCAACACTTGTCAGAGAATCCCAGAATCCCTGAATGGTTTGGGTTGGAAGGGAACTTAAAAGATCACTCAGTTCCACCCCTGCCATGGGCAGGGACACCTCCCACTGTCCCAGGTTGTTCCAAGCCCCAGTGTCCAACCTGGCCTTGGGCACTGCCAGGGATCCAGGGGCAGCCACAGCTTCTCTGGGCACCCTGTGCCAGGGCCTCCCCACCCTCCCAGGGAACAATTCCTTCCCAATATCCCATCCAGCCCTGCCCTCTGGCACTGGGAAGCCATTCCCCCTTGTCCTGTCCCTCCAGCCCTTGGCAATTGTCTCTCTCCAGGTTTCCTGGTGGCTCCTTCAGGCCCTGCAAGGCCACAGTGAGGTCACCCCAGAGCTTCTCCTCTCCAGGCTGAACAATCCCAGCTCTCCCAGCCTTTCCTCCCAGCAGAGCTGCTCCATCCCTCTGCGCATCCTGGTGCCTCCTCTGGACTCCCTTCCAAGACTTCTTGTGAGAGCAAAATTTCCCACAGAGAAGTCCAGCACAACAGAGGCATGAAAAGGCCAGAAAACTCACACTGGTCAAAATATCCCTGGGGTGTCCCACAGGGTCCTGCCCAACTGCTCAGTGAACTGGGCAGGGGAGCTGTACACAAACAAGTAAATAAACGGGTGAGTAAATAACTGGAAAAGGGATGGCCAGGGTGGGAACAAGCTGCCAGGTCTGTGGAAGGCAGGGAAGTCCCTCAGAAACACACCACTGGCTAAAGCTGCTTAAACTGCTGCTGAAGCCATGGCTAATCTTTGCTATAAGGTGTCAAAAGCAGTCCTAAGAAGATAAAAGAAAAGAAAAAAGAAGAAAACTGCAGTTCCTTCCAGGCCACTCAGTCATGGCACTGCTCTGCTTCATGTAGGGCTCTGCATGGTCCAGCAGCCCCAGCAGGCCACGGCCATGGAGAGGCTGGGAAAGGGGCATAGCCCTGTGAACAGAGCACCCAAAACTGGGGCAAACACCTCTGTGTGGGGTGCCCTGGGCTTGGTGGGTGCTCAGGGTTACGGGGGGCTGGCCCAGGCTCACTCAGAGATGTCACCTGGAGGCACCTCTGGTTCCTTTCTCCCGTGACAGCGCACACAGAGTTGTTGGCTTTCTGTGAGCAAAAAACCACAAGGTGCTTTTTTACTGAGCTGTACACACAGCAACCACTCATCCCCAATCAAACAATAACTCTGGCTAATTCAATCTTTTCATTTTCTTTTTTATTTTCTTCCCCTTAGCTTTCCCCAGCTATCCTGCAACCCACAGCTGCCTTGAGCCTCAAGGCTGTGGTGGCAAATGCAGGCAGGCAGCATCTGGCTCACTAGAGGCCAGTCAAGCTATAAATATTCCCAGCCTGGCTCTTTGTGCTCACAGTGTGGGGAAACAGCTGGTTTAAGTTTGACTGCACGTTGTCATTTCTCCATTAGTGCAAACACTTCAATATTTCTTACGTGTCAGGTTGGAGTGAAGAAAGGGAAAGCAGGGAAGGGGGTCACGAAAAGCCAAAGTTAAGAAATGATGTTCTGTATATACATAATTTACAATTAGATTGCTGCCTGGGACAAGGCTGAGGTTTGACATGGTGATAGCCAGGCCAAAGCCACAACGACTTCCCACTTGGCCTATAACTTTCAGGATCCATTTTCTCTTGTTTTTCTTTGATTATTTTTATAGAAATTCTATTATGATGGTAATGGATTACACTTCTCAAACTGTATTTCATTTCAAGAGCTTGTAAGGCTGTTGTATTTGTGGTTTCGTAAAATATGAAATACCAGGAGACGGGGCCCTTCCCAAACCACACGTGCCTTCTTTTGTGGGCAGGGATCATATAGAAAGTTAGGAAAATAATAGCGCATGCCAGGCATAAACAGAAGTGACATCTTGTATGGAAACCATAATCCCCCGTGTCTGTGGAATGTCTGCTGATTTTCATGATTAGCACTAAGGCGCTGTGAGGGTGCAAAATGCTAAAGCCCATGATTAGCCACTTTCCCTTACCTTCTGCTCTGTCTTAAAAAGCTATTCCCAAACTTTGAATACTGAACACCCCCACTGATGCTGACCTGATCAAAATGAAACACCCACTAATGACAGGGCAGAGGAGAAAACTCCCCACCAGCTCTAAGTGCTCTGGACACGGTAAATCCTGTACAGGAAATCAAAAAGCAATGATGGCAACAGTCCTAAATAATGACAGCCATCACAATTCTTGTGACACCCTATGTCATTATTTGAAGGCTATTTTTATATTTCACTGCCCATCTGAAAGCCTTTGGTTGCTGCTAAGTCAGTGGTCAATCCCAAACATAGCCGTGATAATTATGAATGAGCCCATTCTCCCACAGTGGAAAGCTTCTTATTTAGCACCTGCCAGCCCAGCACCCCCCAGAAAGCTTCCAAAAAAATAAAATAGTTGTAGCATTAGTGAGCTGAGTTTGTTTTTCTCCTTGGCAACATGTTGGCCTCCAGAACAGAGCCAAACCATGCCCACACACGCACGCACGCAAGTGCTCCTGTTAAGCTGGTGGATTTTCAGAGCAAAGAGGAGCTTCTTGAAGCAGTCACACATCCTGACTTTGCCATCTTTCCAGCTTGGTAGGCAGCCACTCCACCAACCACCCAGTCTTTGGGAAAAAGGATTATCAGCCTGAGACAACCAGCGTCTTTTTACCCAAAATTAATAATACTTTACACAGGCCGCTCCAACAAAGAAAATCATTCTCTCAGGACACACCCCCCAGCTCTGCCCTGGGCTGCTGTAGGGGCTGACTCTGCTGGAGACAGAGAGAGCCCCATGGCCCGCTGGGGGGTTTGGGCCAGGCTTGTCATTTAGTCTGAGCTGACGTCTCCCAGGAATCCCGGGACTGGATGCCGGTGGTGTGCCACCAGATGTGAAGGGACGTGGCACCGCGCCCCCGCTGCGGGGTTGTGCTCCAGGGGTGGAAAAAGCCGTGCCTTGGGAAAACAAGTGATGTCAGGGTGGTGGATGCACATCAGCCCTGTCCCTCCCCGTGCTGCACGCTCACAAGGTGGGGGTCAAGAGGATGGGGCCAGAATTTTCAGTGACAGGATGAGGAGCGATGGCCATAAACTGAACCACGAGAAGTTCCACCTCAACAGGAGGAAGAACTTCTTTACTTTGAGGGTGGCAGAGCACTGGAACAGCTGCCTGGGGAGAACATGGAGTCTCCCTCTCCGCAGACACTCCAAACCCACCTGGATGCCTTCCTGTGTCACCTGTTCCAGGTGACCCTGCCTTGGCAACAGGGATGATCTCCAGAGGTGCCTTCCAACCCCAACAATTCCGTGATTCGGTGATTCTGTGGAGCTGCTTAAATGCTCTAATTAGACCCACCAGTATCACACCACGATGCACAGGTGCCTCCTCCAGCTTAAAGCCTGCCAGCCTGGGTCCTGGGAGCAGGATGGATCTGCTGGAATACAGAGCTCCACATGGATGAATTCTCCCTCCCCAGTGCCTGGGCCCAGCAGCTGTCACACATCTCGATAGTGCAAGGTACCTCAAGTGCTCCACATTCCAATTTGCTGGCTTGCATAGCTCAAAAAAAATCTACTCCTTATGAGACTTCACATCAAGGGGAAAAGAAAAAAAACACCAGCAAGAAAACTCAAGTTCACCCTGGACTCTGAAAAGTCCTCCTGTGTGTCAGACATACTGAACCCAGCGAGTACAGAGGCTCTTTGATGAAAATTCAGGCAGTTACATGCAAAGAAAAATGGTATTTCCCCAAAGAGCCAGCACAAAAGATGTATTAAGTGATAATTTCATTCTCAAATGGTTTTCAAGT
Organism: Eulacestoma nigropectus; assembly: GCA_013397775.1. NCBI lineage: Eukaryota > Metazoa > Chordata > Aves > Passeriformes > Eulacestoma > Eulacestoma nigropectus. The sequence continues at coordinate 691,194 of VZTE01011289.1, read as the reverse complement.
AACAACTGGTAGCACTTAAATCAACATTTTGCACGTGATTAAATCCTAAGGACAACTAATTATTTCTGGCATTTCTTTAAAACTTCTCTATCAGCCAAGCTGATGTTGGAAAGCTTCTGCTGTGCTTTCACTGCAGTCAACTTTCAAAATACTTCTTCAATGAAATCATCACGCGGCTCATGGCAAGAGAAATCTATCTGTGGCCTGAATAAGACTCTGTGTTCCACTTCAGCCTGCCTGAAAAAGACGGATTACCTACAGTAAATGTCATTACTCCGAGCTACCTTTGTGTAGTGCCACCCATGGGTACGGCAGAGCCCCGTGGGCGAGTGTATTCCGAGATCACTGGGAAATCCATGGATTTAAACGCTGCTTAAGCAGTACCCAGGGCGTCACGAGAGCATCTCCACGGAGTGAATTTCTCCCTAAATGCACAACACGAGTTGCACCCATTGTGGCAGAATTGCTCGTGCCTAATTTGATAAAATACATAAAGAACAGTAAACAGCAAAGCAACAGTGTGGCATGTGCAACCTCCAGATTTATACGACAGGGTGAATCTTCTGGCCTGACTCAGGAGCAATAAATAGCAGGAGACAGGATTATTATATTCAGGTGAAAGATTGACTGTAGGGTGGCACAAAAGGTCTCATTAGATTTATGTACCTGGAAGGAACAGAATGGCTGCACCAACATAATGTACTTAAAGAAACTCAATTTGATACCTGTGACAACCTGCATTATATATGCAACAACAGCCAGGTAAATGACAACTTTAATTTAAGCTTTTCTTGCTTTATTTAATTTTAGGTAAGCCCCCAGGCTGTATTTTGTGGTGCTGGGCAGTGGGGTTTAGCTTGAAAAATACTGTTATTGTTGAAGAAAAGTGGGTAGCTAATCCCTGTGCAGCACACTGAAAATAACCCTTTAATTTCATTCTAATGGCATTTCTTTGGTGGTCACAGGAATGCCAGCTCTGAGACTGTTAAGTTTTGAAATGTAATGCGGGGCAATTACAGCCAAAGTGTATGTGGGGAAAGCCCTAGCAGAGGGGGCACATTCCTTCTTTGAGTGGGTGCTTATTTGGGGATGTCTAAGGGGTTCAATATGCTCCTAAAATTCTACACCCTCTTCCAAAGGACAGAATATATGGCCAGGAAGCACTGACACAGGGAGAAGGGAGAGCTGGGCAGCAAAAAATTGCAATGTTAACTTCTCCCTGACCACCACTTTGTGGGATCTCATTCCCTGCTTTGCATCCTGAACTATTCACACCCGGGTGCCCACGAGGGAGGACAGTTACAGAGGATACCTTGGAGATCCTCGAGGCAGCTTTTCCATGGCTCTGCAATGTGGGGTCGTATTTTAGACTCCCCTGGGACAACTCAGGTTTTAAAATGGGTCTAAACAGAGCAGGTACAGTTTTACTAAAAACGAAACACAACTCCAATCGCTCCAGGTACTGCTTGTGTTAATATTTAACATATAAAGCATTTTAAGAACTGAGGAAATATTATCATTTAATAATGTCATTTAAGGAAGTAAGTTTATGGACTGCAAAAGAGGAGGGTGGGGAAGGCTTCTGCAGAAAAGAATATGCAAAGTAACCTACAGAAAGGCAGGGTAGCACAATCTGATAGTCACTTTTTTTCCCCTAAAACTGGCAGGAATATCACATTCCAATTCCCAGAGTGTAATACCACTACACATTGCATACACACGTGTATGTGAGGTTTAGAAATGCCACAACATATTTATTTTTGTTGCTCGGCAGTGTTAGTTCTCCATTAAAATGTAGCATTAAGATCTATTTTTTCAGGCATGAGTTAGGCCCTATAAAATAAAACTTGTCTGATGAAATAAACAGTCGTTTTTTAAAATTAGAATTTTTTTTTCTTTTTTGTATAGTATGAGCATGCAATATATGCATGCAATATTTTTTGTTGTTGGGCTAATCTTTTTTTTTTCCGTAGCTTGCAAGTGAATTTTTGTGTTTCTTTTTCAGCAAGTCATGACTTAGGAACTGTAGCAAAGTATGAATTTTCCTTGTTGGCTCCAGTTAGGGACCCTGCACTGATCTTTCAATGTGGAAGTCTGTAAAAAAATTCAAGATCAAGAAACAAACACCTCCCACTATCCCAGGTTACTCCAAGCCCCGTCCAGCCCGGCCTTGGACACTTCCAGGGATCCAGGGGCAGCCACAGCTTCTCTGGGCACCCTGTGCCAGGGCCTCCCCACCCTCACAGGGAATTCCTTGACAATATCCCATCCAGCCCTGCCCTCTGGCCATGTGAAGCCATTCCCCCTTGTCCTGGCACTCCAGTTCCTGATGAAGGGTCCCTCTCCACATGCACAAGCATTTTATGAGGGTAGTGCGGACACCCCTGAAGGAAATGCAGACACCTCTCTCCACAAAGGGGAATTCTGGCAGCCTAAACCAGCAGCCACCTCCTGTCTGTGGACTGTGCAGGGAGCCAGAGCATCATCCTGAGTGGTTCAGTGAATGCACACACTAATAGAAAACAGCAAAAAAGAAGGAGAAATTATAGAATCACAGAGTATCTTGAGCTGGAAGAGGCCCACAGGGTTCATCCAAATCCAGCTCCTGGCCCTGCACAGACCCCCCAACAATCCCAGCCTGGGCATCCCTGGCAGCGCTGTCCAAACGCTCCTGGAGCTCTGGCAGCCTCGGGGCCGTGCCCATTCCCTGGGGAGCCTGGGCAGTGCCCAGCACCCTCTGGGGGAAGAACCTTTCCCTGCCCTCCAGCCTAAACCTCTCAGCAACAAGTAACATTGTTATCTAAGAATAATTACCCTGCTCTGATGCACCTAATGGAATTTACACTGAGGGAAACTGATCAGTTCTTTCACAGAAATGCCAGCACAAATACTCAAAAGGCAATTTTAGGAAGCAGGTAAGACTGATTTTGAATCAATACTCCATTTGTGATTATACCTCTGCATTTGCTTAGCACAAAAATAATCATTTAAAAAGACACTGGAATAGATTAAAGACACCTGAACTTCTGAATAAGCAGCCTTACAAGAAGACTTCCTCTAATTCTTTGTAACTTCAGCTCACCGCTTAATTCTGTGCATCTCAAATCTTTGACTACTCACTGGAAATTCTGGTTTGACTTCAGCACAATTTTCATCCTCACCACTGAACAGAGGAGGTGTGATAAGCTGTCAGGCGACTTTGCCCTGCTCGTGGTGCTCATCACATCAGCACAGCAAGTGTGAACAGCAACCACAGAGCCCAGGGCTGAGGCTTTCCTGAACAACTGATCCTGGGAGATGAGATTAAAACCCAGGTGTTTGTGACAGAGAGATGTGAAGCACAGGCTCCACTGGTACATCACCAACAATTGTCAGCAACTGACTCTTCTGGACCTTTGCCCTTCAGCAACACCGAAGGAAAACTGTTTTGACAGTCAGGCATTTTAAACAGGAAAGCACTTGTTTGGATCGTTTCCTTGGGAAAAAAAAAAAAAAACAACCAAATCTTCATTGTGTTTTTTCAGATGTCCCACAGGGTGCTCCTGAGCTCGGGAAAGCCACCAGTCAATATCCAAAAATCCACTGCAGTACCTTTGCAGCCTGATTGATACAAGTCTCCTTTATAGCGACATTCCTAAAATGATGTCCTGAGACAACAGCTAATGCACAGACACTCCGTGGCTACTGCCTGTTGAGCTGAGTAATTTCTTTTCCTCTTCTTCTCTACTCCCCTGCCTGCCTCCATATTTATGTTGTTTTTTCAGCCTGAAAAATCCTCAAAAGCCCTAAATCCAGCTCTACTTTTTGGCATGATGTTTACAGAAAATACAAAAGTAAAGATCAATAGTTCATTCCCTCTGCCATTACAAGAATTTAATTACAATGTCTCCCTGTTTGTTTATATTTGGAGCAAAGGCAACTGCCCAAATGGCTGGATTTGACAACTTCCATGGAGTGTTAGATCACACACACCACAGCCTTCGATGGATCAATGGTGCTGCTCCAGGCTACAGCAAATCCCCATTTTATTAACTTCAGCATGTGCTCCTTCACCTGGTGTGCAAAGCAAATTCACATCCAAAAATTATCCACAGCCAGAGGAAAGGTACTGCACAAGCTCATGAGAAGACTGTGCCTGCAGCACCATTTTAGACCCTCTCTAACACCTGAACAGGGCTGGCAGGTCAAGGTAGGGCAACCTGGAGCCTTCTGGGATGGCAGCAGTGGCGTAGTGGGATATCCTGAGGCACCTAAAATGGTGCTAAACACACAGATTTAGACAACTGAGCCACACCCATCACAAAAAACCCTGTTCTTGAGCCACCACCAGCCTTATTACCTTGACCCGTTAACCTGGTTGGGGTTGCACTCCATCTTGATGGTGACTCTGGCCGGGGGCTGTGACAACCAGTCCTGCTGGGGGACACGTGGGCTCATCTTTGAGGTCTGCCCATATTCACTGGAGGAGGAGGCCGTCATCTCTGTCTTGGCGAGGTGGGGTGATCCGTAGGCACACTCGAACAGGGACTGGTCTTCGCTCACCACCGATAATGCTTCCTGCAAACCAGAGAAGGGTCAGTGCAGCCACGTTTCAGGGCAGCCATCACAGTGCTCCCTGAGGGAAAAGGGCTTGTCCCTCTCACAGGGAGGTGAACAGTCTCATTAGTTTTTAGGCACAGCACTGTTGTTGGTGGAGATGAGGACCCACGGGGACAGATGTTGTCAGCAAATGACAGGAGGAGGAGGGAACCTCTCCCTGGAGAGACCCTTCCCACAGCAGATGCACAAACACACGCTACCAAACACTTGGGAACAGTGGCCAAACATTTGGGAACAGTGGCCAGCAGCTGGGAGGGAGGAGAGGGCAGGATGGGCAGCAGAGGTCTGTGGGGCCTCTGATGCCTTGAGGCGCTACCTAGAAACAGAGATCAGACAGGAGTAAAGGAATAAAGGTGGATATTGATTTGAAAGGCCTTCAAAGGTGCACCCGGGGGAGCCAAAGGCCACATCCAAGCTGGACCCCGAGATGGGCCCCGAGTCACGAGTTCTTCACACTTTGATAGGTATGGTTCATTTGCAGATCAGCATAAATTCGCCAATTCAAACTTGAGCTAATGATGGAATTTCTTCCATTTCTCCCCCTCTCCAGAGGCCCTGGTTGACACCTTTTGGGCCTGGGACAGCCTGAGTGTCCTTGAACAAGGAGCTGGGAGAGGCTTTGTTGTGTCTGTCTGGCACAAGAGAGCAGCAGCCAACAGGCTTCCAAGACACTCCAGAGTTCCACACCGGGCAGGGCAGGATTTAAAAATATAAAAGCCAGAACCTAAGGCATCACCTCAGTAGTGATGCAGAGGGTGAGATCTGTTGGATGCAGCAAAAATTGCTGCCCCTGCGAGGAGCAACTGCCAGGCCTTGCTGACCCACCGGGATCCCCCTTTCCTTCCTCAGGGATCCCGGCCAAGTCCTTTCTGGACCAGGAGCTGAGACAGCTGGGCACAACCTCCAATCCAGGGACATCGTGCCCACTAGCCACCTCCCTCCCTCTCATGGTGACTCTTCCTGGTGGAAATCCCGCTCCGGAGCTGTGGGAAGGGCTTCCCACCCTCTTTGTGGCAGCACTGGGGTTACGGCCATCGAGGGCAGCAGGGCCCATCAGCTCCCTCAGTGGTGGGACAGCTGCCACCACGTCTGTCTGGAGACCAGACAGACGCCAGAGGGAGGGACAGTCACCCTCTATCCCCACTGCCAAGCATTCCTGCCGGCACCAATTCCTTCCCTGTGCTATCTGGAGCTGAGTCTTGTGAGCGAGGCAGTGCCTGGGCCAGGCTCGGGATGGTGCTGTGGCTACCACGTCCATCAGAAGTGTGGGAAGAGCTGAAGCTCCTGAAGGGACACAACCCACCTGAGATGAGGCTCCCCAGCCATGAGAGCAAGTCTAGGCTGCCACACTCCTGCTGTTCTTCAGCAATGCACAGGCTCAAGGGGCACCCTCCAAAAGCCGAATTCCAAAGAAATTCCCGCTCTCCCGGGGTCACTTAGGGTGGACAAGGTGTGTAAGGGTGCAAATTCAAGCACTGGAAGGGGCTGCCCAGGGAGGTTTGGAGTGCCCATCCCTGGAGGTGTCCAAGGAAGGCCTGGAGGTGGCACTCAGTGCTCTGGGCTGGGGACAAGGTGGGCATCGGGCACAGCTTGGCCTCGCTGGGCTGGGAGGGCTTTTCCAACCCCAGTGACTCTGTGAAAGGAGAGCAACCCTGTCACTGTGTGACTCCATCCTGCCATCCTGGCCCTGTGGCACGGAATGGAGCAGGGGTGCAGCCCAGCACCTCCTGCCTGCCATTGCGGGGACGATGCCCAGCTCTGGGCGGGCGAGGAGGCTCCGCGTGAGCCCAGGGGCCGACAGCAGCCGAGGGGGAGGCCGGGCCAGCTGGCCGTGGCTGCGAGTGTGGGGGCCAAGGATCGGGGAGTGGGGGGAATCCTGAGCCAGACTCGGGGCAGGGAGCTCCGTGAGGCAGCGTGTGTGGGCTGTGCTCCTGCCAGATCTGCTGCTGACGGCCAGAACCGCCTGGTCCTGTCAGCAGAGGAGAAGGGAGAGAGAAAAGGGATGGGAGTTCCCCGGCTCTGAAAGGGTGGGTGGCTGTCTGCAGGCTCCCTGGATGTTGGAAGAGGGCTTTGCCAAGCTCCAGCAGTCACACGCTGCCCTAAAAATCAGTGTTTGTTCATTTTAAGGCCCATGGTGTGACTCTTGCAGATGTCCTAGGGAGGGGTAAGAGCTGGACTCCATCCCTGTGGGCTTTTTTCAACCCCGGGATATTCTGTGATTCTACATTTCTCCTTTTTATTCACCTGGTTTGTGAGCCCTTGGCGGGGCATTCTGTTAATATTCACAGTTTGCTCTGCAACTGCAAAGGTGGGGACATCACTTCTGGCTTCTTACTGCTCGTGAAAACTGAGATCACCCCTAAATCCCCGGGCTTGGGGAGTGGGATCTCAGGCCCTCAAGTGCCCTGAGACTCATGATTGAATCACCGAGTTCAGGCAGTGATCTGCACCTTTTTACTGCTGATTTTCAGATGTCATCTGAGTGCAAAGATCACCACTAGGCTGCCACCAGTTACCTCCCAGTTACCACCCTTCCTTCTGTGTTCTGCACACTCTCCCACCAACCTGCACCCAGCTACCTCTGCCTCTTTGGTTCTGTGAGACAAAAAGGATGCCAGAAAAACACCTCTCCTTTTTGCCATGCCTCTCACGCCAGAAACCTTTGCTCTTGGTGGTCTGAAGCTTTTCTGATCAGCTTTTTCTGGGAAAAGCTGCAGATGAAGGAGGTGTAGGGGGAGATGGCCACTGGTCCCTTGTTCCCCAAAGATTCTTCTCTGGCTCCACTGAGAGCCAGCAGGGAACTTGATGTGCTTGGACAGTAAAGTAGCAGGGACCATGTAACAAGGACTAAAGAAAGAAAATGTTACACTGGAAGGAAAATAAAGAGTTCTTTCTCAGCAGTCCATGAGAGTTTTTCAGGAAAAAAACCACCCCAAAACTAAATATATTTATGCACAAACACAGCCTGGCCAGATGATCACAATACATCCCATGCCTGACACTACTGAATGCACAGTTCCCTCTTTTCTGCTCCAATCCATGACACGAAAAACATGTAACAAAATGTTAATTTTGGAAGAGTTAGCTCCAGTAAATAGTGTGAATTATACAGGAGAAAGCTGACAGAGATTGCAAATAAAGCAGAGTATTATTCTACTTTGTAAACCATTTACTAATGGACCTTTTCAAAACAGGCATCCAGCACTATATAATGGATTTATTTCTCATCCTCCCCCACACGAGTGAAACAAAGCACATTTTTCTGGTTCCTATTAAAGATGACTCCACCTAATGTAAGTTAATTTATGGATATTTAGGGTAAGTATAAATGTAAACAACAACAAGAAAAAAGGGGGTTTCTATTTATTGGCATTACTAATGACAACAAACACTGCTTGTGCTATGGATGCTTATTATGATGCCTATTATGTTGCCTAATATTATGTTGCCTATTATATCCCCTAAAGAGGCAAAGTACAAACATTTAAACTTCCTGAGGAGTACAGCAAAGCCTGGAAATACGAACCCTATTACCTAGGGCTGTGTGAGTATCTGCAACTACGGACACAAAACAAGACAAACATAAATGAGCCCAAGAGACAGACTTCAACCTGATGTTTTGGAGGAAAATTCATGGACAAAGCAAGCTCAGCCTGAGTTTAGCTCTGGTTTAATAGCCCTCATCTGTACTCCATCCTGCTGGTTATCAGTTAGTGCTCGCTGACAGGTCTGGGAAGGCTCTGGAGGAATAGCTGAGTTCCTGCCAGCTTTGTGTGCTGTGGGTCGGGCCCTTTGTGGAGGCTCATTAATGTGCGCTCCACAGCGGAGTGTCAGGGAGCCTCTGACATTTTACCCTCCCTGGTCTTGGCCGGCCTGTCTGGAAGGACAGCAGGACATGGGTCACCCCTCCCTGGGTGCCAAAAGCTGCACTGGCCATTGAACAACTAAAAACACAACTAAAGAAACTGGCCCAAGCTGGAATCAGCCTTACGTCCTCTTCAACCTCTTCTTCCTCTCAGTGATCTTAAATCAGAGAATCCCAGAATGGTTTGGGCTGGAAGGGACCTCAAAAACCATCCAGTGCCACCCCTGCCATGGGCAGGGACACCTTCCACTGTCCCAGGCTGTTCCAAGCCCCAATGTCCAGCCTGGCCTTGGACACTGCCAGGGATCCAGGGGCAGCCACAGCTTCTCTGGGCACCCTGTGCCAGGGCCTCCCCACCCTCCCAGGGAACAATTCCTTCCCACTATCCCATCCATCCCTGCCCTCTGGCAGTGGGAAGCCATTCCCTGTGTCCTGTCCCTCCACCCCTTGTCCCCAGTCCCTCTCCAGCTCTCCTGGAGCCCCTTTAGGCCCTGGAAGTTGCTCTGAGCTCTCCCCAGACCCTTCTCTTCTCCAGGTGAACACCCCCAGCTGTCCCAGCCTGGCTTCAGAGCAGAGGGGCTCCAGCCCTGACATCATCTTAGGCCACTTAAAAGGTGAGGATTTCTGGCCCAGACTTTTCTGAATCCACTGACCTTGCAGAAGCTCATCCTGTGGGACAGCAGGGAAATGGCACCCAGGGATAAGGAAGCATTTCTCAGCTATTCAGGAATGTCTGACAGTGGGCATAACTTGGTGTCCCCAAACCGAGAGCTGTGAAAGGAAGGCTCCAACAGCAAACTGCTGTCCTGGAACAGCTGACAGAAAGCAGTGTGGGTTATTTCTTTCCTAAATACAGGGACTTAAAAATCTGTTTTGTGTTATAATTGCAAATGCAAGCTCCTGGACCAAATCTAATATAAAAATTGTCAGAACTCACCATCATGAAAAAATAGCGGCATGGTCTGGCCGCATATAAATGTAAACAAAGCTATTAATACTGACAACGTTTGGCAAGGTTTTATTACATATGGATGCCAGTTCTATTCCTAGTAAATGCTTTTCATTACTCATTTACATGTTAATCTCTTTTTCTCATCCATATTAATGCTGTCTCTGGAGCAGTTTGGCAACATCAAGCCATAAGAGGGATAAAGCAATGTAAACATTAATAATTATTACAAAATAGATGCATTACAGTCTTCTTTCAGTTTTGCAAAGGTTTGTACCTTTGTGACAATAATTTTAGCAGTGAAGGGGGTCATCTTCCTGGATTTCACATGATGTAACATATTCTCATGACATCTCAGAAATGAAGCCTTTAATTTCTAGCAATTAATATCTGGAGTAAAAGGATATGAAGAAAGGAACATATGGAGCTTAAAGCAGAAGGTGGGAAGGGTCTTTCATGCAAGTCTATGAAGCAGAGCTGTTGGTGTCTGAGGTCAATATTGAACACAAATTTTCTTTATTTCATCTTCCTTTCTCCACATATTTCCTCTCATGACACCACAGCAAAAAAAAAAAACCCCACAAAACCCAAACAAACCTGTGTTCCTTCATTATATTCCCTTTACATTTTAATGGCTTGTACTATGCCAAACCTGGCTTCTCCCTTGGACTTTCTGTACTAATGATAAAAGAACAAAATGATTTCTCTGTTTGGTTTTGACTTACACTTCACTGATAAGTTTAAAAAAAGAAAAAGAATAACAGACTGACAAATCTGTAGAACAATAGGTACAGCAACGCCTTTAAAGTAGGCATAAAGTCATTAGGACAAAGGTGTTTACTTAATCAAATGCAAGATTACTTGGCCTAGAAGCATGAAGTTACAGGAAATGTGATTGAAGTAGTTCCCATCATGAGAAGCACATGCAAGCTGCCCTCTCCTTTAAATGCAATGTCAGGAACTAAGGACAAAGACTTTTTTTTCCCTAAAGTTTGGTCAAACTTAAGAAGTGACTGCACAGGACAATAAAGCGTGTGGTTGTGCAGCAGAATTTGCTTGGGCTGAGGGATATTGGGGAATAAAGTCAGCAGCAGGATTTTAAAGTGCTTTGGAGGCCACTCTAACCCAGGGGCCACAATGGACAATGGTTTTAAACTGTGAACTGGTTGTTTTTTGTTTTTCGTTTTTTCATGAGCAATGGTTTCAAACTGAAGGAGGGCAAGTTTATATCATATTTTAGGAAGAAATCCTTGGCTGTGAGGGTGGGGAGGCCCTGGCACAGGGTGCCCAGAGAAGCTGTGGCTGCCCCTGGATCCCTGGCAGTGTCCAAGGCCAGGCTGGACACTGGGGCTTGGGCAAGAACTGCACCCAAGGAGGAGGATGAATGAGAGGACACAAACACAGCAACAACCCTTGTTATACACTGAGATGCTACAGAAAAAAAAAATGCATTTTTTGCTTGTTCAGACATCATTCCCACACTCCCAAAAGGACCTGTTACCCTTGGCTTGCAACAACACTGCAATAAAGAACTTTTAATTAACATTGCCATATGCATTGCGTTTATATCATCTATTTTTTGACACCAGCTTTATAATATTTCTCCTCATCGATGTAAACACATTTTACTTCTTCTCTAATCTGATTTCATGATAATACATAGATAAGCACAAGCTTTGACCTCCCCACAGCCACAATCCATTCAGACATGGGCTGTTTCTTATCACTTCTCAGATGTCTACAGTTGGTCAGAAAAACCTCTCTGTTCTAAAAAGAATTCTGACATACTGCATCTTATTTTCATTCTAAATTAGACCAAAAGCTGTTATACGAAAACTTTCACCAAACTGTTTATTATGAGGATTAATTGTAACACACCCGCGTGTGTTTTGCAGATGTTAAAACTTTCTAATAAACAGTCACATTTGGAGAGGAGCTGCGTTTTCTGAGGGAAGATTGTTCTCATTAAGGCCGTGCAATTAGCTCCCTAAGTGTTTCCATGCTTTAGTGCTCTGGGTATCCCTTGTATACCTGGTAACATTTGCTGTTGAAGCTTTGTAAATTGAATTACAGCTGTTGCTGAAAGAAAGGACAGGTGAGAGCAGGGAGGGGAGCACACAGTGCACAAGATTTGACCAAATCACTCTTCTCGCTTGCTGCTCTTCTACCTATCCTCCCTCAGTCTGCATCTTCTGATGCTCTAGGAAGCTGTTCATCTGGAGAGAAAACCTAATTTCAAACAGGCCAGGAATGCCATTTCCAGGCTGGAACAGAGAGCACAGGGAGGCTGGACACCAGAACCTCCCTGAGCAGCGGGAACTCTTCCAGTCTGAGACTCTGCTCACGTCTGCAACAGGCACCACTGCACGAGGAAACAAGCTGGGGTTGAACTGCTTAAAGAGCCTAAATTTGCAGCCCTGCTCCAAGGCCAAGCCTTTGAGCCTTGGATTCATTGCATCCAGCAGCAACTGGGTGAAACAAAAGGCAAATGATTGATGTTTTAGCCTTGCTGTAGCTTATTAATCATGATGCTTGTACAAGTCTCTCCTGACCATTTGCAGAAGAAGGATATTCAATATGGTGTGGGGAACATACTGGAAAAGGTTACTGCTTAAAATGCAGTCACCTGAGTCAGGAATTGCAACACACATCTGGAATATGTTTTCCTTCTAAATCTCTGAGTCTTGGATTCATTAGATCAGACAAAACCCCACATATTATATTCATGAGGAGAGTTCAGGAACAACAAAAAGCCTTGGCAAGTACAAGATAGGAAAGACAGATGTTGTCCTCACCTCCACCCATGAGAATCCGATTGCCAGCTCAGCCAACATCCTCCACCTACTTTCAGGGAGCACTTGGAGACTCCGTGTTAATCCAAACACAGGCCCGGTGCTGCCACTTATCAGCTCTCCTCACCTCTTGCTGAGAAAAATACAAGGATGTTTGGAGCTCCACTTGAAAAAAGGAATAATCAAGCATCCATCAAATTGATGTTATGAAATTGCAGGCTGGATTCATTTCTGGGAAGCGGCAGCAGATGTTTGAGGCCTGATCCTGCAGCCCTCTTTGCGTAGCTCTGACTTCACCGGTAACGTGAACAGAGGCCTCATGGCTAAGCCCAAAGGCTCAATATTTTGTGTCTTAATGAACAAATTCTGAAATACTAGAAATTCAAATGCAGACTCTGGTGCCTTATCACAATTTCTAATAAACTGTCATTCCTGAAATGTCAGCAAACCATAAGGTAATACGTGCAGCATGAGCCATTTAACGCCACGTCTCCAAGTGCTTCAGAAAATAAAAAGTCACCATTCCGTTACTGCAGATGGTAGAACTTTGGTCAGAATTACTAAAAATCAGTCTTAGAAAACATATCTCCCTCGTGCAAAGCTGTGTGCTGTATTTGGGACTACCCTGCATTCCACACTTTAAAATTATCACATTGATTAGAGCCACCTCCAGAGCAAGCACCAGCACCTGATTTAAAGAGCTGTCATTTCACAATCAATTATTTCATCTGTAGTTTTTATCTGACAGCAAAGTGCAAATAGTTTAACACCAAGCCAAGATTCAATAAATGGAAGTGGGAAACTCTTTTTCTACATGTCACAGAGATGAAAACTTCCACCCTGCGTCTGTTTCAGCCCATCTCAACACCTGAGTGGGCTTCAAGCTGCTTGGGACCAGCTCTGCCCATGCACAACCACCAAAGAACTGCACCAGGCTCCTGAGTGAAAGTGGACCTCAAAATTCTCCTCCTGCATGAGCAAAGTGCTGGAAAATGACTTAAACAGTGAGGCAACATATGTTTTATCAGCTGCACCATGAGCTGAATGAAGAGGGTGCAGGGTTGGAGCAGCACAATGATCAGAATAGGTATTCCTGAATGATTATGTCAACCTGAAACCACCAGGGCTGGAAACAATACAAATATATCCTGCAGATTGTATATTGTATACAATATATTGCTTTTTAAAAAGAAACTGTAGCTTTGTATGCTTATTTTAGCACTTCCATCCATGGAAAGAGCTCGAGCAGTGAAGTCTGAATGACTATTTTTTTCAGTCAATACAATAGACTTTTCTTCCTTTTCATCTTGAGAGTATTGTCAATTATGAACTTTGAAAGCTTGGAGTTTTTTGCTCCTTCATGCTTGGCTGTTAACTTCTAGGCCTTCAAAATGCCTAGAAAACTGGGAAAACTTGGATGTAGAACTCTTTAATTTCTATCTCAGCCCAGGGCTAGCCTGTTGCTGCTACCTTGCTTTACTAGTACAGGACTGTATCAGTCTGAAGGAGCAGCCAGCCTTCTACTTGGTTAAAAAATACAAACATCTGAGTGTTTTTTCAGCAACCTTTCCAGCAAAAATTTGTTTGGCAAAGCAGGCTGCAGGTTTGTAAAGAGGCCCAGAGCCTGACAGGAAGGGAACTCAGGCAACACCTGCTAGGAACTAACAGATCAAAATGATACTGGCAGAGTCTTGGGACCAAAACAGTGCCCGAAAAGAGGCACTGATCCCGTTCTAGACCATCAATCTTAGCCATTTCTTGTTCCCTCTTAAAATCCTTTGCATCTTGGGCAGTCCCAGCAGTTCAGCTGGGGTTTCTTCAAGAGTTACTGTGTGTTAATCAGAGTTAGTCTCCTGTCCAGAATTAAAGGCTTTGCTTGTACACAGTAACTACCCTCAGTAACGTTTGGAAACTTCATTGAGGAAAAAATTTAACATTTTTTTTTAGGCTTATTCAAAAGATTTGTGCAGTGTTAGGGTAACATTGGCAACTCTTTCCCCTAGTAACTAAGGATAACTCCAAGATTATACCTTACATTTATAATTTGTTTTACTACATTCAATATATGTTCACTGTGGTGGGTTGACCCACCATAGATATATTTTATATATAATTACATACTCTTATTTTATATATGTAATATATATATAAATATATATACACATATTTATATACACTCACTTAAGTATATGAACACATGCACATTTTTAGAGAATCCCACCCTCCATCTCTGAGCAAATTTTTAAGTAAAAATAACTCTGGCATTAAAATACCTTTCTCTAAAGCACAGCATGTACCAAGGACAAGCTCATCAGCAAAGTGTTTAGAAATATACGGGAAGGAATGAAGAGATCTTTACTGCCATTGCATTGAGGAAACCTGAAAAAATGCATCCAAGGCAGTTTCCTTTCCAGTGAAGCTTAGTTTTTTAGGAATGCCTGAGAGCATTAGGGAAATAACACTTGGATGGAGGCCACGAGCTGAGCTCCTCGGTGACCCATCACTTCCCTGCAGGGTCTGCGTGTGGTGTTTGTGCACGTGCACACACGAGGGTGAGCGTGGCTGTGTCGTGAGGGGGTCGCTCACCTTCCTGCTGGAAAGCCTGCACTTACAGGGCAGCCTTAGCTCCAAATATCCCCCACCCCAAGGAAATCACAGGAAAACAAAAGGGTGTCTGCTGGGTGTGTGACCAAGTCCAACCAGCAGCACGCTGGCAAATCTCAGATGATCCCCTGTGTTCACCTTCACACGTATTTAAAACTCCCAACTTTCCTATTTAGAGAGCATTGAGCACATGCAACTCTTATGAAAATCTCCTTGCTTGAAACCTTTGGCAAATGCTGCTCAAGCCATCTTTATTTGTATGGATGTTTTTATTCACTTCCAAGTGTATTTTGTCTTGATGTAATTGTTCCCTGGGAGGGTGGGCAGGCCCTGGCACAGGGTGCCCAGAGCAGCTGTGGCTGCCCCTGGATCCCTGGCAGTGTCCAAGGCCAGGTTGGATGGGGCTTGGAGCAGCCCGGGCTAGTGGAAGGTGTCCCTGCCCATGGCAGGGAGTAGGAACAAGGTGATTTTTAAGGTTCCTTCCAACTCAAACCATTCCATGATTCTATAATTCTATGTATTTTACTGACTTCTCCACATTAGGCAACTGGAATTAAACCACAAATTTCTGCTGCTTTTAAAAAATTTACTCTGTTAACAGTGCTCTCCATTTTTGCACAGCACTGGAGCAGAAAATCTTTTGTTTATGTTATTCTCCCTTCCTTTTCCTCAGACACCTTTAATTCTGGAGCATCCATGTATACACTGGATATAGACATATGTAGTATTACATGCCTCTCATGGTATTCCCCATTTCAGGAGCATATGGAATATTGCTCAGATGGGTAATCCTTCTAAATTCAGAAGGAACTTTCCAAATATGCCCACTGTGTATGTAAAATATGACTTCCTGTCGTGATAACCTTTGCAGTGTATGGCCCAGCATACTTTCCTATAATTGTTTATAATGAATATCTTGATTCATACTTCTGCACACATTATTTTAGTCATCTGCCACAAAACATGACTAATGAAATGAAGACGGGGTTGAATGTCACAGCATTAAGTCATTTCTTTGGGTGCAAAGACTCACACAGGAGAGGGTTTAGTGAAACAGCAATAAAGCTAAGTGCTTGCTTTTCTTTAAGGATATTTAATTTACTCTGATGAACCAATATAAGGTAAGGATATTGTTGTTTTAGCTCAAACATTAACTGCAATCAGTCCAAGAGACTGGTATTGTTTTTGATACATTGCAGCTAGAGAAGTAGCCAAACCAATGGATCAGAAAAAAATGTTGTTTCACACCTATGGCAGAAAAAGGTTGGAGTGAACGTTCCTTGTTTGTCCCTAAATAAATCAAAACGCAACCATCCCAAAAAAGAAACCCTCACATACACAGAAAACAAATTGCTTTGTGACAGTTAAAAAACAATTCCATTTACATAATTCCATTTACACCCATGCTTTTGCTTTTTATAGAAGGAATGCCTTTCTAAATAAAATCTTCAATCCAAAATCACAAAATATAAACAATTACTCCAGAAAATTTTCAACTGTTTCATTCTTTTTTCTTTTTCTAAGGGATCTGCCTCACAAACTTAACCTTAATCTTCCAACACAAATCATCCTATGATTGCATGAGCTTGTAGCTCTCTCTGAAGCTCATATGCAGCAGAAACAGGTTGTGGCCCATTTTTAATTTTACACGTGAAGAAGAAAAGGAAAATGCACGTGGCAGTCTCTTTGATGTGGTGGCAAGAAAAATCCTGCAGCTTTTCCCTGTGGCAGTGTTTCTTCCAAACTAGTGATTACCTAAGTCATCAGTCCAAAACCAGGCCCTGCAGCTCTGACGTTGGTTGGTTTTTGCAACAGCACCAACATCAGCTCCAGACGGACAAAAAAGATCACCTGCTGCCACTGATGAAAAAGGGAACTGAGAACATCAATGCAAATGAAGAGAATCTTGTGTCCAGAATTGTGAGAGCTGCATTTACCACAGCAATAGAAACCTTTAAGATGGTTTTCCCCACACCTCACTAAAAAGTGTCTAATACACATTGCTACAAGAAATGAAGCTGGGTGGATGAAAAGCTTAAGATATGCTAAAAGATAATGGTTTTATTTGCTTTTCTTTGGGCTGAATTGAAAAATGACCCCCAAAAGTTCTTTACATACTGTAAGCCAGGCCTTCCAACATACAGGAGAGCTAGAGAGGTCTGCAGGCTGTTTCTCTTTTATTGTTTCCCCCAACAAACCCATTTCCTACAAGCTGTTCCCATATCTTTCGTGCCACGTCCAGCTTCCCAGAAAAACAGCAGGAAAACAAAGTGTGAACTCCAAACAAGCCATTTCCCCAGAACAATGTGCCATACCAAGGGGAGAGAGGGAGAGAAAGGGGAGGAGGGCTGGGGGGAAGGCGGGGAAGAGCGGGAGGGAGGCAGAGGAGCTGCTGTGATGCTGCCATGGGACCTAGAGAAAAAAGGAAGGAGGAACTTTTAGAAGTCACAGAGGGGAAGAGTTGTGAGTTGTGTAACTGTAAATATGCAACAGGCAGGTTGCCAACTATTTCAAAGGATTTGAGGTTTCAAAATCGTCGAGGAGGCTTAACTGATTTGCGCTCTGAGTCTGGAGCTTCCAGGAACACCTTTACATGTCTAAGAGCCAGAAACTGCCCCATCTTTTTATAGACTCCTCAAGCCATACTTGGTCAGCATTTCAAGCTGAATCAGCAAGGAATGTAAACAGACACCATTTATGCTTCCCTGCAATCTAATAAAACGAAAGCATGGACTAAATAAAGCGAAATGATAGATGTTGTTCAGTAAGAAGGCAAAACCAGATGAGCTTGTTCATTTGAGTTCCTGGCTGACCTGAGCAATCTCCAATGCTCCTGCTATTCAGCAGACCAAGAAAACCTATGCACCGAGCTCCCACAGGAATAAAAACCACTCATTGATACATGTGTGATAAAAGAAAATGATAAATGTTACCACGACAGTTTAAAATCCTGTTTCTGTATTTGAAGGAATAAAACTAAGGAAGGAACAAATCATTTCAGCCTTTCTGTCCGTGAGGATTATTCAAGTAAGAAAAAACCTTGTGTAGAATCAACACAATTGGAATGCTCTTCCCCAAATGTGGCTGGGGCTGATCCCACAGCCTGGGCAGCAGGAAAGGGATTGGGATTGTGCCCCTGTGCCCCGCTCAGGTGAGATCCCACCTGCAGAGCTGCCCCAGCCCTGGGGCCCAGCACAGGGAGGATGTGGAGCTGCTGGACAGAGTCCAGAGGAAGTCTTGAAGTTGATCTCAGGGCTGGAGCCCCTCTGCTCTGGAGCCAGGCTGGGACAGCTGGGGATGTTCACCTGGAGAAGAGAAGCCTCCAGGGAGAGCTCAGAGCAACTTCCAGGGCCTAAAGGGGCTCCAGGAGAGCTGGAGAGGGACTTTGGATGAGGATATGTAGAGATAAGCCAAAGGGGAATGGCTTTAAACTGAAAGAGGGTAAAATTAGATTGGATATTAGGAAGGAATTCTTCTCTGTGAGGGTGAGGAGGCCCTGGCACAGGGTGCCCAGAGAAGCTGTGGCTGCCCCTGGATCCCTGGCAGTGTCCAAGGCCAGGCTGGATGGGGCTTGGAGCAGCCTGGGATAGGGGAAGGTGTCCCTGCCCATGGCAGAGGGTTGGAAGTGGATGAGCTTTAAGGTTCCTTCCACCACAAACCATTCCATGAATCCATGAAATCAAGCATCCGACCGGCTTTGAAATCTTTGGGTAGGGGGATGCAGCTTCAGTAATGAAAGAGAAAAATGTGGTTCCGTTCTTTTTTTCTGTTGATAAAAGATGCAAACCCACAGATGCTGCAGTCAGTGCAATGAAAACCCAAACACAACCATTTGTCAGAGAGACCTGGCATTACCATGAAAGGTGCACTCTGCAGACAGGGAGATGTGGGGCAACACTCATGTCACAACGTGCTGACTTCCTACTGTGGACTTTTACTTAAACTGCCATAATTCTGCAGCAAAAAGGACCTTTCCAGTGCCTCAAGAAGTATTTAGTATTTACTAACTACGAACTTTATGCAGTGCTAAATGCAAGAAATAAATGGACTCTGCTGTCTTGGGCACAGAACTAAGGCAAAGGATTAGACAGACCTTGTCAGAAAATGCTTGTAGCTAACACAGAAGAGACACAAGCTGAGGGGAATAGATACAGAGCACAAGTTAAATGCCAAGTGTGACCAGTGTGACTGTCACAGTTGTGCCAGAGGTTATTTTTTTCAATTTGGATGACCAGAAAATAATAAATAATGAAAGGCTACTAGGCATGACAGGCAAGACGTGGAATGAAGGTGAGAGAAAAGCCTGAAAAAAGGGGAAGGAAAAGCAAAGGTTCGGGTTGGAAGAGATCTTAAAGATCATCTAATTCCAACCCCCTACTGTGGGCAGGGACACCTTCGACTATCCCACGCTGCTCCAAGCCCCATCCAACCTGGCCTTGGACACTTCCAGGGATGGGGAATCCACAGCTTCTCTGGGCAAACTCTGCTCTCTCGACATGACAGCAGGAAGGTGGGCTTTTTGTCTTTTATTTTCCCTCTGAGAGCTTGGCAGCCTGAAGTTTGGACTTTGACCAAAAAAAAGTCTTATTCTTTTATTAATGCATCACTCAGCTCACCTGGAACACATCCAGGTAGTGAGACTTTTGTAGCTGGGAGGTGATCAATACATTGGCAAGGCAAGGAGTTAACTACGGTGCATATGGAGGCATCCAGTTTCGGCTATCAGAGAATCCCAGAATGGTTTGGGTTGAAAAGGACCTTAAAGATCATTCATTCCCACCACCTGCCATGGGCAGGGACACCTTCCACTGCCCCAGACTGCTCCAAGCCCCAGTGTCCAACCTGGCCTTGGGCACTGCCAGGGATCCAGGGGCAGCCACAGCTTCTCTGGGCACCCTGTGCCAGGGTCTCCCCGCCCTCCCAGGGAACAATTCCTGCCCGCTATCCCATCCAGCCCTGCCCTCTGGCAGTTTGAAGCCATTCCCTGTGTCCTGTCACTCCAGGCCCTTGTAAAGCGTCCCTCTCCATCTTTCTTGTTGGTATCTATGTCTGAACTGGGCATCTGTTCAAAGCATCCATTTCTCAAGACTGTAAATTTTGAGCCAGCCAAACACAGATTGTTGAGGATTTCACACACTAATTTTACCAAAACAATTAGCAAAACTCATTTTGCTCCATCAGAGTCAGCAGAAACGCTTAACTGGTTTTATTAGGAGAACTCTGATGCTTCAGAACATCTTTTGAACATATAAAAGTTTTCTTATGAGATACTTCCAGTGAGACTGAAATCTAAAACAGATCTTTAGAAACCAACTCTTTTGTAAGAATATGGAAAACAGATCTAAAGCTTCAGTAAAACTTTTTGCTTCCTCATGTTGAGTATTTCATCACTGACCAGGCGTGTTTTAAAGCTGTTTATGACCCTCTGAAGCTTCAAGCTTCACACACAACTGTGGAGAAAATGTTTTCTAGAAACATTTAAAATTCCTGCCACATCTTCTTGTGTTCTACTCTTTCTACAGATAGGTTTTGTATGCTGAATACATTAAATATTATACTGGTCACATGTACAAAGGATATTTTTAAGTCAGTTACTTGAAAAATAAGTTCTTATTTATTTCAAAGTCCAGAGCTCCTGATTCAGTATTTCTAGGAACATCTCTCAGGATATTTTTCTAATTCTTACAGTATTTTCGAGGTGTCGGTGAAATCATCAACCCTTGCAACGAAAACCACACCGCTCATTTTAAAACTTGGTAGCTAAAAATTCTGCATTCCAAGTTGATCTTTTATTTGAGCACTTCTATGGCCATAAATAGAACTATTTGCACATAAGAGCTAAGAGCATCTAATTAAAAGATATTTCTCAAAGCACCAGAACAACTTCGGCATTAACTGAGCTTAGTGGCAGCCCATGCAATTTTAGCAGCTGAGCAGAATAATGTCCCATTTCATCAGATGTAAAGCTCTAAAAGGCTATTAATGAAAATTCTGTGGGAAATAGAAAAGCTCTGAAAATCACAATGGAAGTGTCTTAGATGGGAACGTGAAAATAAACCAGCTGTTTCTAAACATGCAGAGTGATTTTTTTCACATCACGGTGAGGATCTGTGCATGTATCTGAAAATTCTCTCTCCCAGTCCTCTGCCAGACTCAGCACCCATCACATGGAATTAAAAAAGCCAAAATGTCCCCTCCAGCAACAACAGGAGTAAACAACAGGCTGCTGATTATACATTTGGGACTGTTCTCCCCTCTTATTTTCATTATTCAGAGGGAAAGATTTTCCCACGTGAGCAAAGTACTGTTAGAAACATTTCAACAAGACTTGAATTTGCCGAGTTGGGTGAACTGTGTTTCTGCTGGAAAGGGGTGTAGGATGGTTGTGTGAAGATCACAGAATCATGGAATGGCTGGGGTTGGAAGGGACCTCAAAAAACACCCAGTGCTACTCCCCTGCCATGGGCAGGGACACCTCCCACTGTCCCAGGCTGCTCCAAGCCCCAATGTCCAACCTGGCCTTGGGCACTGCCAGGGATCCAGGGGCAGCCACAGCTTCTCTGGGCACCCTGTGCCAGGGCTTCCCCACCCTCCCAGGGAACAATTCCTTCCCAATATCCCATCTAACCCTGCTCTTGTCAGTTTGAGGCCATTCCCTGTGTCCTGTCCCTCCAGGCCCTTGTGAAAAGTCCCTCTCCAAGAGAGACAAACAGTGTAAAACCAGCTCTGTCCTCCAGAAACTTGTGTTTAGAAGTTGAGGGCAACTGAGGATTAAAAAAAGCGAAGAAATTGCAACCTGAGTGAAAAAGAAAAGAGAAGACGAGATGAAGTAGTGCAAAATGAGATCAAAGAAATCTGGTGAAGAAAAGACCATTAATGATTAAAACCAGGCTGAACTCTGTGATACCGGAGGGTGCTGCTGGTGGCTGGAGCACTGGGAAGGTGTGGAATTCAACAGTCGGCCAGGGAATCTGAGAAACTCAGGGGCAACTGAGGCAGCATTTTGCATAGCACTTCTTTGTTTGCAAATCCAGACTTTTTTTTGGAAGTTTGGGCCTCTCTTCTCCTTTGCTTGGCCACTTTCTTATTTATTTAAACAAGCCCGGTGATTGTAAATGGTGTCTGAAGCACTGGAGATTACAGTTTATACTCACTGCCATGAAAATTCAGAGTGTAATGACTTTGTTTTGCTTTTCTGACAGTGTCTCTCCTATAAGAAGCCGACAGCTTCAAAAAAAAATGGAAAACTTTGTCCTCCTTAGGACACTTTGCGACTCAAAGAACTTTCTCAACAGATTTCGTTTTCCCACCTTTCACTTTGGTTTGGTTTTTTTAGCAGCACTGACTAGCACTGAAAATTCTTGCTTTAGTTGTTCATGTAGTACTTGGAAAATTATTTTGCATCAAACTTTAAATCAAATTTTAAATCAAGTTCCTCCTTCTTCTGAGCATCTCGTTTTAGCATCTTTATCAAGCTTAAGAATTTCATTTTCAGCATCATCCCAATCCTATTTAACTTGGATTTCAAAAGAGTTAATTCTGAGGATTTATCAAGCTTCCTTTTTAACAATGCCAACTTTCATGATCTTACTGAACCTCAGGTTCCTCTGGACCTAAATTCTAGAGTCAGCTGAAAAGACTGTTGGTTTTCATTTTCAGTAAAAGATTTGTGAGTTAGAAGGCAGATAAGACAAACAATATATATATTATTCCCTGAAATTGCATGATTTTTAAGGTCACGTCCTGGTGAATTCTGAATATTTTTACTGAAAGAAAATTTAACATTCTTTATTGTCACCTTAATTTCAATATCACATCCCACTGCTTTCGACCTCTACCTTGAGATTTTGATGTAAAACTTTTTGCAACATTTAAACTTAACATTTTAACTTCTTATTCGACCTTCTGAATTTCTCCTCTTTTCACTAAGGAAAGGAACAGAGAATTAGGAGAGGAAAAAAAAGGAAAGCAATGCCTTGGGGCTCACAGACACCCCACTTAATGTTGACCCTTCTCAAGCAACCTAGAGCCCCCTTAATTGATCCCCTCCAGTGTCATAAAAGCCTCCAAGCCCCATAAATTGCAATATTTGGAAGGAAGGAAAATTTCTACAAATATATAAATAGAGATGCATTCTCTTTACTTGTGATTACATAATCACAATTTTGTGATTGCAAATTTGCAAATTTTCAATTTGCAAAATATGAATATTTTCAGGTTTTTAAAATATGAGATGAAGCTTTTGGCAGTTACTACACAGCAAATACATTTCTCCAAGAGGTTGAACTGCCAGCTTTATTTCTTAAGGCCTTCAGGAATCAGATTTAACCTGATGACAAGACAACATCTGAATCCCAGCTTATAAACCAGAAACATGACCAGAAAGTTTTCAAGTCAGGCCTTGGAAACAAAAAGTACTTAAAAATAATGTGTTTTGTGTCTGTGTCCTGGCTTTTAAGGCAAAATTTTTAGAACTAGAGCCTTTTGTCAGTGAAAATTGAAGACTTCAAGTGTTCACATAATTCAAGGAACTGCCCCTTACTTGCTAAATATCACAAGATTCCCACTAAAAATGGTGAGAGCTGGCAAGAATTGCGTCCTCCAAAAAGCAAATGAGACTGACAGAGATTGAGGCCAAACAAAACCTCTGTGAAGGAGGAGAACAGGATCATGAAGGCCCAAGCTCAGAAGAGAAACACACTTGAAGTTGAATTTGGTCTGGTCTGGGTTGTAAAAGGTTACATTAAGTACGTGATGAAGGTGTGGAGAAAAATAAGTAAATCTGAAGACAGAAAAAAGGGAGACCTTGTCATTCTCCACAACTCCCTGACAGGAGGGGGCAGCCGGGGGGGGTCGGGCTCTGCTCCCAGGGAACAGGGACAGGAGGAGAGGGAACGGCCTCAGGCTGGGCCAGGGGAGGCTCAGGTTGGACACCAGGAGCAATTTCCCCATGGAAAGGGTGCTCAGGCCTTGGAAAGAGCTGCCCAGGGAGGTTTGGAGTGCCCATCCCTGGGGGTGTCCAAGGAAGGCCTGGAGGTGGCACTCAGTGCTCTGGGCTGGGGACAAGGTGGGCATCGGGCACAAGTTGGACTTAGTTGTTTTGGAGAGATCTTTTCCAACCTCAATGATTCTGTAAGATTTCCCATTCATGCTGATTGAAAAGGATCTGGGGCACTGTTGTAGAAAGAAAATTCACACAGAATGAGTTTAAAGTCAGTAATTCACATGTACATTTTACAGATTGTGCTTTAGCTCAAAATATTTCCAACATCTGTTTAAATGATTTTTTTTTTAACATGTTGCAGTTGTCAAATCTGCAACCCACTTGCCCAACAAACAGCATCGGAATTCGTAGTTGATTTTGAATGTCTGGATCTAAAGCTTCAAATTCTAAATGAGAAAACCAAATCATCATAGAATCCCAGAATGGTTTGGGTTGAAAAGGACCTTAAAGATCAGCCAGTGCCACCCCCTGCCACGGGCAGGGACACCTTCCCTTGTCCCAGGCTGCTCCAAGCCCCAATGTCCAACCTGGCCTTGGGCACTGCCAGGGATCCAGGGGCAGCCACAGCTTCTCTGGGCACCCTGTGCCAGGGCCTCCCCACCCTCACATTAAAGATTCCATTATTTTGCTAAACAAAACCTCTCCTTGGGAAAAAGAAAGATCTGACTACTTTCAATTTCCTTTACTTTTTCTAAAAAGGTGGTATTGACAAGGAGGGGATTTCTCACATCAGGTAAGTGGCATAACAACAATTTCCAATTGTATGTAAGCTTCCCTCTTCAAAAATCCATCTGAAGTCTCACTGAGCCCAGACAGCAGGAACTCTCAACTCGATCAGTATCTTGAAAAACAAGATCCTTATTCAAGGCTCTAAGCAGAGCTTTAACAACCTCTTAGGGACTCTCTTCTTTTAAAAATCATTCAACCTAGCCCATTTAAAAACTTTCTACTGAACTTGCCTCCTTTGGCATAGAGCACCAGTGATTTAGTTGGCATTGTAAAGATTTACTATGCACTTTTCCTATCTTATTAGAACCAGTAATGGAATTCACTCTCTTGAATTGCTTTGGCTCTGAATGCACAGTGCTGAAGAGGATGACATCCAGAGGTTACATTCCTGCCTACCTTTCATTTCAGCTTTATAACTGGAGCAAGTAAATTTCCTTAAACCCTGTGGATTCTAAATCAAAGGAAAATGCAATTTTCATCTTGCTAGTATGAGAAACCCTAAGAATTCAGGAGTAAGGTTATTAAACTACTTGATGATTAAAAGAAAATTAAAAAAAGAAAATTAAGAAATTGTCCGAAGCTTAGATGTTAAGAACTATCTATCTGTAGATAGATGTTTCTTAACAGAACTTGTTTTTTTATAGAATGTGTTCGTTTTGTTGCATGTTTATAAAAAAAATTTAAAATAAACCATCCAATGAATGCCGTGCAGCCCACGACCCTCCACAGAGCTGATTTCTTGGCTGGGACAACCCAGCCTGACTCCAAGTTCACAGAAGTCAATAGAGAGACTCAGCACCATCGACAGGATGGAGCTGATCCCAAGCCAGGACAGGAAACTCGGAGGAAACATCAGAGCTACCCTGTTTGTTGCCTTGAGTATTTGTTTAGTGTTTTGGAATTTACTGACTAAAGCTGTGTGGAAGAAACCTGGCAAGCCAGAGCCTTCTGCCAAGCTGTGTTATTTTGGTTGTATCAGAACTCTTGAAATAAACCCAAAAAATCCAGTGAGACTTCTGCGTTCGTGCCGCAGCCTCCTTGAACTCAGTCCATCCAAATGCTCAGGATGAGCCTGGACTGGCAGAGGGGCTGCAGCCTTGGCTAGAAAGGCGATATTGTGCTAAGAACATGATGTTCCTGCTTCTCCTCTCTCTTTACATCCATCTCATACCTCTGTAGCCCATTGGATCCAGTTCTGAATTACCCCAGCTTGGAAGAAAGAGGAAAATTCAACAGGTTTGCTTAGAGCCCAAGAAGAAACTCCCAAAGTTTGGATTTCTTTGAGTGGTCACCATGATTTATTTCCTATCATTTAGGCATGAATGGAAGGCCTTGTCCATCAATCAACCAGACAGAAGCATCTTGGGTTCCTCATCTCACCAGGGGTGTTCTGTTGGCTAAAGTTATCACCAAAAATACACTTTTGGACGTAAAAAAAACAGGTCCAAAGAGATGAGGAGGGATATAAAAAAGGAGCCTGCAAGTTCGTGTCCACGAGGAGGGTTAACACAAACGCTCCTGATTGTTTCTGTTGTTTATGAATCTCGACCTTCAGAAGAGCTCTGAAATGTGCTGTCTCCTAAAGATGTTCCCCGCCGATATGACACACACTCTGCATTGTTCCACTGCTCGCAGGCATTAATATCCCAGAGGTAACCCACCCTTCTCTTAACGGCTGGTGACAGGTCCAATGGCTGAGCAAAAATCAGTTGGAGGAAAGGGAAGTCTTGTCGGAAACGAGATTAATCTTGTAACGAGTGTTCAGCCCTGATAACCCATCTGTGCAGAGAACTGCTTTAACTGGAGAGCAATTAACCTTCACCTGACAAGCTCTGCCCAACCGTTATAAACAACATTAAAGGCACAGGAGCCCCCTCGTTTTCCCCCCCTTTACGTAGACTAAACAATCGGATTCTGAATTCCATGAAAACAGCAGAGGTAACGATGCCTCGATGACACATCGCGGGGAAATTTTTTAAAAGGTAATGCCTGCGTGGAAATAATGTGAAAAATGTCTCTGGCCACCGCTTTAGCGAGTTGGTCTGATTAGTAAAAAGCAACAGTTTTGAGCGCTTCCAAGGGAATACCTGACGCATGAGGAAAGCTGATATGAGTACGCCAAAGATTAATAATAATAAAAATTTATGTGAGCAGATAAGAGCTGACTAAACCACAGCTGAGGAACATTGCTTTCAGGACAAAGTGTGCATTTCCCCAGCACCCCTGTGAGCCCAAAGCCAAGGGGCGACTTCCTAGAGCTTCTTCACCCATGGCCTTGGGAAAGCCACTTGTCACAACCAACTTCCAGCCTGCAGAATCGTCTGCAGTATCTGGGGTTTTGGGTCAGGTGCCCACAGGACCAGCCCTCCTGTCCCACAGCCAAGGGATTTCCAAGGGATGTGCTCACCACGATTTCTGGAAGGGCCTGTAAATCCAACCTCAGATTCTCAGCCTCAATAAAGCCAACCAGATTCTCAGGTCCCAGACACAGAGCACAACACGAATTCAACAGCCTGAGGAGATAACAATGTGGGATACTCTTCCCAGATGAAAAGGTGGGATATATATGAAGCCACAACACCAAAGGACTTCTCAATTCTGCAGGGAAAGGCCAAGATACCCATCTCAGTCATAGGGGCAGAAACCTGGAATGAGTGCAGGGGAATCACTGGCAAAACAACACAGAAATTTTGGTCTGAACTCCTGAATAACTTGGGTGAAAGCCTGGCCCCAGTCAAGCCATACTGTTGACTTCATTTTGGCCAGTTTCACTCCAGGTTTCATAAATCCTCATTCATCCTGTTCACGTGCCTGAAATGAATTACCCTGAAGTTACGATTAGCAATGGAGGTTT
Source organism: Eulacestoma nigropectus (assembly GCA_013397775.1). Lineage (NCBI taxonomy): Eukaryota > Metazoa > Chordata > Aves > Passeriformes > Eulacestoma > Eulacestoma nigropectus. The sequence goes on along the minus strand of VZTE01011289.1, from coordinate 663,798 downwards.
TCTGTCTTTATTTCCTTTCCCTTCGCTCGGAGTTTCTCTTTCCTTAGCAGAGGTTCAAACACACAGGTTAGTCATGGTTTTATTTCCCAGCACAGTGAGGCAAAACTTCTGTTTCAGTCATTTTGGTTGAGTATGTAGAGAGCACTGTGGATAGCAAAAAATGGCCATGAATCTCCAAGATCTCCAGAACTTGCCCTGAACTATTTGTTGAAGTCCACCTCAAGCGCTAATGAAATGTGTATTTTACTTGGAGACGTACAGAAATAAGGAAAGGATTCAGGCAACAAGGAGTTGGAGGGATGATGTTTGTTTTTCATCTGACAGAATGACAGTGGATTTTGAAGCATCCTGATTATAAAATGCAGGGGCAGTTTTCCTACCACTGCAGAGAAAAACTCTGCTATTTCATAGTCCAGGATAACAACATTGGTTTGAAATTTATTACGCCAACAGATGCATTGTACTGGGGCTTGAGTGTTTAAATAGTAACAGGTAGAGCATTACCTTTATATGAAACAAGAAGGGCTTAGATCTTTTCAGTGAATTAGATATTAACAGATAGGAAGTTCCTATTGAAAGCATTTCCTGTATTGGTAGTCCCTGATTTTGGCAGCTTATCTGGGTAGGAAATGAACGCAGGAAGTATCTGTCTACAGGCCCTTTATCATCAAGGTAATTGCTGTGGCAGCATTTTGCTGTTTATCAAGGTAATAAACAGAGAGTCTAAAAAAAGATGTTTTTCAGCTCTGAAGAATGAGGCTGAAAAAAACTCCTGCAGTTATGCAAAACCTTCCACGTAGAATTAACGTGCTGCTGCTCGTTGTGATGAGGGATTTGTCAAACAAAGCATTTTCGGTCTCCTGGGGTTTTTTTCCTCCACTTGTGGCACCGTGTGTCTGTCTGCCACTCTCTCCTCCCTGTCAAATCAGGCAGGTAGCTTTAAAGAGCCCTGCCACTTCCCGAAAGCAGGGATCCACCCCTTCCTGCAGGTATTTGCATAAAGCCAGTCCCTGTCATCTGCTGGCAGCACACACCTTTGACTAAGCAAGTCAGCTCCTCTCCCAGGGTGACAGGGCCTGGTGACACCACTTCCCACCCATCGCTGGAGATACACGCTCCAAACAAACACGCATTGCAAGGGGAACACATCATATCCTAGGCATTCCTTCCACTCAGTATTCCCAAAAGACCATTTCCCTGCTCCACGCTGAGTCCCTCAGTCTAATCCTTTAAAAAAAAAAAAAAAAATCACTATTACTCATAATTCTTTTTTAACTTTTAATGTTCAGTGACATTTTTATGACAGTAATTGTCAATTTATTCATTTTACTTTGAAACAAATTCGATAATGATAATTACCAAAAGTGGTAATCACTGGTTCACACACAGCAGTTATTAAAAACCATCATGAATATTATTTATTGACCACTAATATCCCCTTCCTGAAAGAAATGCCCCATCTTTCTCTGTGCGTAGTAAAAATTGGTAACCCAGTGCCTAAGGATGCATTTCAAGGAGAAAGGTAACGTTTGCAACCCAAATCTCACCAGATTTCCTAAAACTTTTCCCTCCGTTCATCGTTACAAATGATTTACAGGATTACACAGTCCTTCTAAGGGAGCAGGAATAAATGGAGGGACACAGCATTACCCAGCCTCAGGCAGGCTCAGTTACAACACTTAAAACAACCCCTCCAACCACAAAGACATCCATTCTTTAAGGAAAGGACTGATCCCTTTTTCACTTAAGTGCTTCAAAGTTTTCCTCTCTTTGTTGATGTTTCCAATGCAAAAATTTCTTCTGTAATACACAAATATATCATAACTATATATAAATATATATATATATGTGTATATCAAGGACAGCAGGGTGGCTGTATAATTATCTATCCAAAGAAATTAATTTTTGAGTAGTTGAAGATGGATCTGATAGAAGTCACATTGCAGTCAATGAATTGGTTACCCTGACAAGGTTTGGCACTGCACTTGGTATTTTCTACTGTATCACCCTTAATTTGCTAAAATTCATACTACAAGTGATCCAAAATCAAATTTTCTTTTTTTTTTTTTTTCCCCTTTTCTGATTTTCTAAGTAATTCTCTTGGTTTGATTTAGAAACTTGCATTATAAAGGCTACTTCTTCCTGAGTAAACAGCATTATATATTTTTATTGAATTATAAAGCGCCACTTGGAACACAAGTATCTTTTTTTTGGCATCCATATTTTGCAAAACTACTTCTGTGTTTATCTTTCAGCAAGTCATTCTGCAAGAGCACTTGTTTCTTTTAACATCATTTCTGAAAGGCCTTTTGCAACACAGGGAACTTGCTGCAAAACATTTTGTTAAGGGATAATGTAGTTCTTGTTCAGGAAAAACAAACAAACCAACAAACTCAGACAGCCAAACACATGCATTTTCCAGCTGTTGTTCCTTGCCTGGGGACTTAATTCTAGAAAGCAAAATCCTTATATTTCACTTCGTTTTGGCGTATGAAGACACAAACCAAATTGAGTTAAATGACTGCTGATTAAAAGCAAAAGAAAACAACACAAAAATCCCCCCCCCAAAATAACTTCTGCTCATTTCTGCCTTGAAATAGCACATTTCAATTTGAGTCAGAAATACTGCTTTACCTGGAAATAATTACAGCTCTGATTCTACTGCCTTTGTTGGGACAAAACCTTCATGAAATTGGTGGGAAGTTTGGATTAAGGAGTGGAGGATCAGGGGAAGTGCTTTAAGGCTCTGTTGCTCTTGTTGCCTCTGGTTCACCGGAGCACTCAGGTGTGTGCTCAGCTTTAAACATGCAACATCATCAGTGCCAATGGAAGCATTTACAGGCTTGAAGTTAAATATTCCATTGGATCATCTGCTAACTGAGATGAGGGGGAAAAAAAAAGATAATAATCTTTATAATTGTTCTAATGCAAGGAATAAAAGTACAAATTACTCTCTCAGCTCTGCTGGACTCAGTGCAGATGCGATCCTCTAAACAAAGCCTTAAACATTTCCATACGCCAGGAACAGATTTGTTTCTTAACTGTCTCCAGCTTTCAGAAGCATTTGAGGGACTACTTAGAGTTTCTAAAAGAAAGTGAGAGAAAAGTAATGCTATAGAGACAAGCATAGAATAAGATCCCTCAAAAAAACCTTAATCTTGCCCCTATATTCTGCTTTAATCAGTGCATCCACACCCTCAAGCCTCAGAAACCGCAAAGATTCTCCTTTATCAAATACACAGACCTTTCCTCACAGAACTTGTAGATTCCATATGAACATCCCTTTAGAAAATAATAATAAAGAGTGGACGTGAGCATATTTAGGTGTAACTTAAAAGAAATGTCCACAAGTAGAACCAATAAATCATTATAAAGTCAACCTAATGAAGAGTTTTTCTAAGAATAAGCACAAGGGCACTGGCAGGCAAAGAGAGAAACAGAGCAAGGCTTGAACATGGCAAGGAATTAGAATTCTGGCTGTTCTTTTCTATTTAATGTTCTTTCCTCCACTATGGGATGGATAATGGGAAAAAACACCAAAATGACCTCCAGGAGAACTATTTTTACTTCACCCCACGGTAACGCTTAAATAACTTTTGCTCCATTCTATTTAAAAAAACCCCTAAAACATACAGAAAAGACTGATGCCTAATTCAGATATGTTCTACAATTCTATCTACAGGAATTAGTGTGATTAACAAGTACAAATAATTGTATTTATTTGGTAGTGTTCAGCTTCAATGCTCTGCACTGCTGTGCCACTGCTGAGCTGTCAGATACAACCTGAGCCAAAGGGAAACCTGTCAGCGCTGAAACCTTCATTCTTAAGAGACTTTTTCCACTTGAAAAACCACATTTTATCCCTCAAAATGCCGAAAAACAGAACAGGGAGTTCAGCTGAGCGTGCATCAGGTACTGGGATATGAAATACCAACCCAAAACCCTGGCTGGGGAGGCACCTTCTTGCACTGCCCTCCTCTCCCCAGTTTCCTGTGCTGCCCTACAGACATCCCTGCTCCCCATCCAAGGGAGACATCCCTGGCCTGGGCAAGGACAGCCACCCTCCCAGTGGGAAAGTCAGGATTAATATTATCCACCCATGTCAGGGCCTGGGAAAAAGGCAGTGCTGCCTCATTCTCCTCCTCCTCCTCCTCAGCAGAAACCTCCCACCGTGGCGCTTTCCCCTTCCCGGGGAAAAAGGAACAGGGGGCAGCAGAAGGAGGGCACGGGATGAGGAGAGTGCAATCCCCTGGGAAAACCAGGCTCAGGACATCAAACCCAGCACCCAGAAACTCACACCAGGGTTTGCCTTCCCAGACACCAGCGAGCCCCAGTGAAACCAGCTCCATTTCTCCCGAGCCCCAGTGTCCCACGGGTCCGTCTGCAGGCTGGTGGGAGGGAAAGGATGAATCAGACAGCCTGACTGGAAGGTCACCTTTGCACATGTGGAGGTTCCGAGAAGTCTCTGCCCAGCTGTGAACAAATACAGAACCATTCACATCCCAATTCTGAAACTGAATGACTCCGCAGCTTCCCTAAAGAACAGAGTGAATTCCCAGAGATCCCAGACAAGGCTCTCCACCTTCCTCAAGCACACTGGGAGAGCTGGGCTACCCACGGCCAGCAGACAACACAAGCCATTATATTAAATATACATTACTACATATATATCTACAACTGTTTAGCAAAAGCTAAACAAACACCTGCCTGGCCTTCAAATGGAATTTCTTTATTTCAGAAACCCTTCAGTTCAAAGACTTCTTTATCCACTCCCTACAGAAGAGGAATTGAAAATCTTTGGACTGTCTCAGCCTCATGTCAGAGCACATTCTCTGGACCTCGAGTACAAAGCACCTGTCATTTCTTTCCAGTCATTTCACATTTTGCACTTGCATAAATAAAATTCTTGCTACAGCATGTAAGGCCTTCCCAGCACCCTGGGCAGCAAAATCCTCAACATTTTGGGTTGCCTGAGACCTCCTGCAAGTTTCGCACTCCAGATGAGGAGAGAGAACTGTACATTTTTCCACTTTGCTGAGTACATTGCATTACCAGGCTGTATAAAACAGTTCTCTAAGTGTAAAGTGAAGGTTAAATAATAACAATGAGATAGCATTTAACAATCTTCTATCCTATTAAAATTCAGCCAATACAAAACATAAAGGAACTAAATAATAGGAGTTACCTAAAATGCAGACAGCATCCAATCTCGTGGGTGCCATTATTTTTGAAAATAAATTTCGCATCAGTATTCTGATTAATAGAAGCAAACCCAGCATTAAAACCTCAGTACACAGCCCTCCTTTTAGCCAAAACTTGACTCCCTGAACCTCCAGATTTTCATAAAGTGCCAGTCATGTCCTGTGTGCTCTGAAATGCATGGCAAAACCAAAGGGAATTCAGTTTCAGGAGGTACTGAGCATTTAATAGATGCTGGCCAGCAGTGCAGAGGAGAGTCAGATCTGTGCCTCTATTGATAGCCCCATGAAAACATCAGTGATCACAAAAAGAAAAGGTTCATTAGACTTTTTAATCACATTGCCCTCGGGCAAGACTGTCAGATTCCCAAAACCGGAACAAAAAGCATCAAATGATCTCTAAAATGTAAACACTGGGGCAGAATTTACTGAAAAATCCAACTGCAGCCCTACTTATCCAACGGCCAGGCTATTCCATATCCCTTATTAAATCTCTGTCATAATTAGAAAAGTACAGAAACAGACAATGCCACGGAGAAGACAAATACCTCAGTCCTGAATCCGAAAATACCTTGATCCCAAACCTGATAAACACAACGCCGCAGAGTCCTCCCTGCCCGTGCTCTTTATGTAAAATTAGTTTTGCTGTCACAAAGCGCTTAATTACCGTTAATTCTGCAATTAATCACAGCTATCGCTCTGTTGGTAACCGCTCTCCAGAGAAACAAAAACTAGACAGACAGACAGATTTATTCAACTAAGTGACACAACACAAAAAAACTCAGCAAAGCCATTCTCAAAAAAACCCCCAAAACCAACAAAGCATGCACCGAGATCAAGTTATGCACCAAGAAGAGATTTTTATTGTCCAAAAAATTAAAACAAAAAAAAGAACACGCCTGTGAGATCTTCCCGCCACCATTAAAACAACATTCAGAATAATAAACATCCCGAGTTCAAGCTTAAGAGTTTCTAGAAAAGCACATAATTAACACCTGCATGAGAGAGAAAGAAACAAGAGCTGGTGCCTCTCCTTCCCGCTCGCTAAAATTTGTGTCCCCATCCGCAAGAGAAACATTTCAAAGTATCCAAAAGTTTAGTGCTCTTAGGAACCCGGTTATCCTTCCAGTGCACACCCTCTCCCCTCATGGCAGTCCACAGACACATCCAAGTCGTCCGAGGGATACCTACAAGAAATTTCAGAAGCTCTCACAAAAGGGCTTCGCCTATGCAATCCACACCACTGAACAGTGAATTTAAAAAACCCAATTTTTTTCCGAGTTTGAAGTTTTTAAGCCTTGCGGATGGTTGGAGTAGGAAAAAGGAAATTTACTAGGCAGTACAAAGGAAATCTTGTTGTCCTCTATTGTGGCAGTGGGGGTGTTGCCCAATTCTAACTTATCTAGGTTGATAAAGGAAACCAAAGAACGCGCCAGTGAAAAAAAATTCCAACAAAAAAAGGTACCCCCTCCTTACCTTAATAGTGCTTGCCATAATGTGAGCAAGATTATTGATCGCTAATAATTGCTAATAATAATTATTGCTTCGCTCTGACCAGAAAGAAGTTTTGATGAGGTTGTTTAGAGCGGATGAGATTGTGCTAACTCTGGGAAATGAAGTCAGCCAATGGCAGGAAGAGGTTTCTATTGGTCCTGGCCACCGCAGCTCGAAGAAACAGGATATTTGGGAGTGAAGAGATAAGAGTCCTAAAACAATGTTGTTTTTCTTGATGATATGTGACTAAATTTTTAAAATTTTTTTTTGTTGGT
>VZTE01011289.1:632990-656775 GCA_013397775.1 Eulacestoma nigropectus | reverse complement strand
TTTTTTTTTTTTTTTTTTTCTAAAAGAAAAAAGTCAATTGCCCGTGGCCGCCTGGGCAGGTGTGATCTGATGTGCAGTAAGTGTGACAGGCCACTTCGAGGCAGGATGCAGATGTCAGATGCAACGGGCCAAATTCTGCAGTGGTTTGATGCAGGCTGTTCACTGGGGAATTGCTGATCCAGGGCCAAAGCCAGGCTGGGTATAAATGGGTGTAACTCCAAATATGTTAATGAAGTCTGGCCCTGCTTACACCACGTCTATATTTGTCCATTAACCTCAGTCCTGCATTCCTGAGCTATTGACACTTTCCAGCCTATCTGATTTAGCACTTTTTTTTCCTTAGAGAAGAAGCAAATAGGTTGGAGACAATCATTTCTTTTTGATGTCTCTTTCTTACTGAGGAGAGGAAGTCACAAAAAGACATAAAACTTCAAAAGCAGATGCCCGAATGCCATAAACAGTCTTAAATCTTCCATGTTCTTCCCTTAATTCACAGTTCTATCCATGCATGGAAATGAGATGGTTTCACTGTTGATTCCCTTCCTGCTTAGAGTGTGATGGCCATTTTTTAGTCAGTGTTGTATTTTTATTTGTCCTTTTGGAGCACTTGGCAGTCATGGGGCACCCCAGAACTCCCAGCTGTGCAAACAAAACAGTCCCTGTCCCAGGCTTTGTATAAGAGAGCTGAACTTTAAAAAAAATCTATATATAAGAAAGGCAAAGTGCTTCCACAGTGCCAGCCAGGGTATTCCACTCAGGATCCAGGGCTGGCACAACCCTTTCACACTTGGGAGCCTCACAACATTTTATGTTTTCACACAAGATATAATTTGTGGTGTCAAGAGATTCCGAGCTTTCAGCCTGAAGAGAAAAGCTTGAAAATAGAACCCTTAAAAATGGGAGGAAAAATTAGAACATGTCAGAATTTATTCTGTTTTTGAAAATCAATTTTAAAAAGCTGGTCCTACTCTAACAGGGTTACAATTTCTCACTGCTCCCTGTGACAACACCCAACCATGGACAGGTTGCCTGGAAGATAATTCCAGCTGTATTCAGGTCCTGCCCTCTGACCAGGGACTCTGGTACGATAAAAAGAACAAGGAATAGTGAATGGCTCATTGCAGCATTATTTACTGGAAGCAGATGACCTCACCCTCTCCCAACGCCGCCTTCTCCTGCTCCTTAGGAAAAAGAAAAGGAAATGGGAGTGTTGTTCTGTAGCTGGTGATGACTGCTGGCATTCAACACGCAGTTTTTCCACACAAAGACAGCAGAGAGTTCACTTTTCCTCTCCTATCCTGACCCAAAAAAGGTGAAATGCACTTTTCCAGAGGTGCACACAGAGTCTCTCAGTCCCTTGTCCGGCAGATGCTGCTCCATCTCCCCCAAAGCAGGGCAGAGCAAAGGCTCATCCACCCTCTCCTGCTCATGGGAATGGCTCAGCCACTCACCAGATCCCAGGAAATTCTCATTTCCAGGTGTCCCATGGGGACCACAGAGCTGGGAGTCCCTGGATGCAACAGTGACAAACAGAATCACTAAGATGGGAAAGAGCTCCAAGATCATCCAATCCAACCTTTGGGACACAGGATCAACTCCCTGAACAAGATCAGCTCAATTTTAGAATTCACTTTAAGGAGCTCTGGTTTCTTCCATTGTAAAGATGATTTTTGGTCACTTTAGAGCAGTCTGGAGTCAGCACTGCCATACAGTATTTTACATTCTCTAATAATTGGTTCACGTAGAAATGCAGTGTTGCACTGCTGAATGTGCTCTTGCAGTCTACATCCACCAGATTACAGTGCTCCTGCAGAGCAGGTAACTTTCCTATTTTCATTATGAACAGTATGAAAAGAAAGCAATTTATAGTAATTGTATTTCATGGGGATGTTGATTTCCTCCCTTTTCATCTCCAAACAATGAGCAAGACAGCCAAAAGATTAGAACTTTTCTCTTGAAATTTCAAAGCATTGTATAATGTTTCAGTTGGGTGACTTCCACTCCAGTTAAGCCCCTGATATTTTGGTTTTTCCTCCAATATATCGAGAGGTTGCAAGTATCAGCTCCAGCTCCCCAGTGAGGGGATCTAACAAATTCATTCACAAGCAGGTTTTAGTAATGATTCTTCTCCATCCCACCTCCATATACACAAACCTCCTCTTGGTTTACACAGGGATTTTGGAAGCATAAGGCACTGCTGAGCTCTATTATTATTATATAAGTTTTACAGAGCCCACAGCCCAGCAAGGATTTTGCCATTTTAAACTGGCACACATTCTGTGCCAAAGAATCCAGTGAAGTTTATTTGACTTTCAAACTAATACCCACAGGCAGATTTCTCAGTGCTTACGCTGATGCTGATCAAATTGCAAGCAGAGCCTTGGTATTGTGAGGCAAGGAAAATATTGGGTTATCAAATCGCCATTATCCAGTTGCAAAAGAAAAAGAGTACAAACACTTCTACTATTTTTCTCTTTTCTGATTTTTTTTTAGAGTTAAATAGAAAGAAAAAATGTTTTTGTCACGTTAGGCAACTCTGTGCTATGGTCTGAAACAACGCTCTGTGTGTTTGAAAAACTTGGTCAACCAACAGAATAAAAACATGAAAAAAAGTACTAAAAATACACACAAGTCACCTAATCCTCCCCTCTAATTTCTCTCTCAAGCTTGTCACCCAGATTTGATCTGGGTCCTTTCTGCTGGAATATTTTCCTACCTTCAGCCTGCATCTGGAAATTACAGAGCAGCAAAATTCCCCGGCACGTGTTAACACTGAACATGTGCTGAAGTGTCTTGATCAAAGCAGGGGGCTTGCACATGCTTTAGAGTTACAGCTGTGCTTAAACTCTTTCCTGAAAACCCTTAAACTCTGCCTGAAGTGCTTTCTACCTTTAGGACTCAAGAGTTCCCTCATTGGAGAAGATCTTTCTAAACTGGAGATGAAGGATCCGCTCCATGCTAATCTAAACCCGCTTACAACAACAGGGCCCTGGACAGACCTGAAGATTTGGTCTGACCATGCAAAAGAAGTGATTAGACTGGGTCCTAAATGAAGAAGATGAAATTCCAAATAAAAAAAGTTGTTTTGCTTGTTGCATCCTTCCTAGGATGTCCTAGAAATACGCTCAATATGTACGCGCTCACCTAAACACCTAAAATGTGTTTTACGTGTGTTCAGGTGAGAGGGAGTGACAGGACAAGGGGGGATGGCTTCAAACTGAGAGTAGGTTTAGATGGGATTTTTAGGAAGGAATTGTTCCCTGGGAGGGTGGTGAGGCCCTGGCACAGGGTGACCAGAGCAGCTGTGGCTGCCCCTGGATCCCTGGCAGTGCCCAAGGCCAGGTTGGACACTGGGGCTTGGAGCAGCCTGGGACAGTGGAAGGTGTCCCTGCTCATGGCAGGGGTAGAAATTAGAAGATCTTTAAGACCCCTTCCAACCCAAATCATTCCACGATTCTATGAAATATGAAGGAAATACATTGCAATATTCCCCATGTAAATAGATCTGTAATCCTTCTTGCTGTCTGGGAGGTAAAGCAAGAACTCTGCTCTGGGCTGACCAAGAGATTAGAGACACACCTGCGATGGTAATAATGTGACCTTCATCCCTTGAACCGTACAGAAATCTTTGGGTAAATAGTTGGAAAACTGGAGACACAATCACCTTTGCGCCTCCAGATGTGGGTACTAAAAGAGAAGATCACAGAGAAAAGAAGTGAGTTTTGTTCCTCTTGCCAGCCTTCCAGGTAAAAAGGAGGTTCTCCTCTAGGTAGAACCAGGCTACAAATCAAAAAAAATGGAGTACAGTGAAAGAATTTGCACTGCACTTTTTGGAAGCAGATTTGAAGAAATCCAAGCAAAATTAGTGCTACTTCATGGCACAAGAAGACACACTCGTAAAGGTATCAATCCTGTCCAAAAAATTCAGCATTTTGCTTAAATGCAGCTCCCAACATCAGTTTGGCCATGCCCAGTTTGGTGTGTGAGGGTCAGGTACACCCTTACCAAGCCCTTCAGCTGGACTTTCTCCCTTTAATTCCCAGTTTTTCACTGGCTCTGAAGAAAATATCAGTAAATCTGCTCACAGAGGGGTAAAATCTCCCCTCACCACAAAGAAAGGTCTCACAGTTATGCTTTCAGCAGTGGCACAAACAGAGGTGCTCAGGAGAGAAAGGAATTCCACAAAGCACCCGAAGGGCTGCAGGATCAGCAGCTCAGGGATGACGGGCTCCGCTCCCCAGACCCCCTGGTCCCCTGACCCCGGCACGGTTGTGCTTTTGGGGCTGCTGCAGGGGCCTCCTCCTTCCCTGCCTGAGTGGCTCTGGTGCAGAACCTGGTCTGAGGGCACAGGACAAACTCCATGCTGGGAAAAACGGCATCCAGTTCTGGGATGGGCTCACACCCACTGACCCATGGCTGGAAATGTGGATGTCAGCTCCAGGAGGAAGGCACAGTGAGGGGAGTCAGGCACTTGCATTCCCCAAAAGCCAAGTAACACATGGAAGCCAGCAACCCATAAAGCCACATCATTAAAATAATTATCACTACCTGGTCACGGGGACAACACAACTTGCATCCCACAAAGAGAAATCCCCTCCTCCAGCACTGCTTCCAAGCTTTTGTGCCTCTCAATTCCCTCCCTGCAGCACAGAGGAGCAGGGAAGTGTCCTCATGCCTTTCGCTGTTCCCTGCCCTGTGGGCAGCCCTGTGGTCACTAGATGGTGCTCCCTGCCCCTGGAAAGGAGCATCCTCCAGCAGCAGGCGGTGAGCAGCTCTTTCCCAAGTCAGCACTGACGCCTTTCAGTAAGGAGAATACTTTAACAGAGGCAGGTAAAGGATTTTTTTCCTGCTGCCCTGGCACCCACCATCAGTTCTGCACTCAGGGCTGGTTGTCCTTACTGCATTCCCACTTTTGCTTCCCTTCAGCTGCTCCAAACCATTCAGACAATTAATCCCTTAATGACTTTTCCCCCATCCCCACCTTCCTTCCTCTCACAATGAATCCACTCGCTGGCAGAGCTGAAAACATGGGAAAGAACCCGATTTGGGGACACCTTTTAATTGAACATTACATGGAACAACAGCAATCAAGAATGGGTTGTTTTCCCATGGAGAAAGCTTTACAGAAAAGAAACGCTGGAAGTTTTGAAAGTGAAAATCGAAGTACTTCATCTACCAACTCTTATCTGTGACCCAAGCTACTTAAGATTTTACCAGCCAAAATATTTTTGGTGGCTACACCACTGTTTGGCCACCTTTTCTGGAGACCAGCTGTAGTCTCTACATAAGACAAACACCAGAGAACTGGGAAATGGAACAGAAGCTCTGTTTAGATGACACTGGAATTATTTTCAACAGTCACTGTGTGTCTTTTGTAACAGGGAAGTGCTGACACTCGTTTGCAGACAGGGAACTGAATCCCTGTCTGCTGAAGTGGGATTCACTTCATCAGACTTCAAGGATTTTAAATGTAGCTGTCAGAAGTTCTCTAGCTCTCCAAGATTTCTGCAATTCCCAACACAATCACATTGATAACTTTGTTCAGTCTCACCTACAACTCCTACTTGAAAAAGATGAGATGAATTTCACCTTTAAAGTGCTTCTCTCTCTCTCCATTACCTACAAAGGGAACCTCTACTATTCCCCTATTTTTGACAGCTCTGCTTATATGAAAGGAATCTCACCTAAATGTTCCTTCCTTTCTTCCTTAATTTCCCACCTCTGAAATATTGACAGTTGCACCACCAACTGCCAAAGGGGTGCTGTGTGGATTGATTAATTAACTGATGAATTAAAGTGCACTGAAAATTTCAGCTCAAAGTTGCCACTGGTATGAAAACCTCTTTGTTTTATGTCTGATGCTAATTTAGAGCTGGTTATGTGACAACGATAACACAGGACACAAAAAAACCCCCCAAACCAGACAAAACACCAAAGCAAAATACTTCAAAAAAGCAACTTCTCTGCAGGGAAAAAAGAAGCAACTTTGAGGGCAAAGGCCAACATTTTTCCTCACTTTCTTCCAAATGTTTTAGGTAATTTTAACTGAACTACACAATAGTTTGAAGGGGTTATTGGACAGTGTCCTTCAAAGTCCTCCCATCCCTGGATTGATGGCCACTGCACACAGCAAATACGTCTGGAATATTGGATTTCTACCCCGTATTAGTGAGGCTGCTCCAAGATTTTCATCAAGAATGGAACCTATTAAAGTGTCTCTCACACTCTGCTGTTTGGGACTCTCTCGATATTGTACTTCTTTGTTAGTGGCGGCGAACAAGAAACAGATGTGGAATATCTATGTTTGAAACTCAGTGACCCCGAAAGACCAGGGCTAATCCAGATCATTCTTAAAAAACTGGAATCTGCCACCCTTTGAGCACCTTGAGGTGCATGCCCACACTCAGGGATAACCCCATCCCCACTCCAGCAGATGCAAACAGAAACCCTCAGGACTGTGAAACACCTTCATGCTAATTATGAACTCAGGTGCAGTTCAGTATTTGAATAACAGCAAAAAAAAGGGGGTCTCCATCAATCTTTCTTCTCAGTGTCAGTCAGCCTCTTTCCACTTAGACAGCTGCCCTCCACCAAAGGGGAAGTCTCTATTTTGCCATAAGATTCAAAAAAATCATTAGAAATTAAGCATTTGGGAAGTGTGATGTTACATCTTCTAGGAATACTCCCAAGACCAGGCTGTGTGGTCCAAAAAAGATAAAATTCATACATTTCTGTAACTGTCTGATATTTCTGTGTCCCTCTAAGACCCACTAATACCATATGCCTTGGGAGGAAAAAAAAAAGTTAAAAAAATCACTGTTAACTAACACTGCTTAGTTACAGGGTTTTAAAACGGTTACAAAATTGAATTAAAAATATCGATCACCTTGGATCTGTAAGGCCTGATGTCAAATACCAACTATTCCAAACACACAGGAAATTCCACGTTAAGTCCTGCCTGATCTGATTTCTGTATTTTCAAACCTCAGTACCTCTAGAGAAAGACATTTCCAACAGCATATAAGAAAATGAGATTATTATCTTTAAAGTACTACAGTGAAATCAAAGGACTTGGCAACGATAAACCAAAGGATTTTCTCCTGGGGACTACTCATTTACTTTAATGGATAAAAACTGTGGGCATTTAGAAAAAAACCCACTGAATACAGTTAATTGCCAAGTTAAGTCTAACTCAGAGCTTTTACGGACTTGGGATTTGTCATGATCATCACAACCTTTTTACTCATACCTAAAGCACTTTGTAGGTCACAGAGTGTTTAAGAAATAAATCTAGAATAAGGATATAGTGTTAAGAAATAAATATGTATAAATGAAAATAAAGACAATGCCCTGCTTCCACTGCCATGGGTGGCAAAACTGCTTTTGCTCCAATGGGATCTAATTTTCAACCCACTGAGAATTCAACAAAATGACACATTATCACAGTTTTCTGCAAACTGGAAATTCTGAGTTTCCAAGGGCTCTAAGTCGATCGTGTTACAAGGCACAAAAAGTACCGCCCAACAACACAAAATGAGCAGAAGTGGAAAGAAGGAGGGAACCAACAGCTGATAGGATTTAATGCACAATTTAAGGCTGGGGAAAGAATCCCTAAAAGCCTTCTCCTACTGTGAGAGGCTTGCCAGACGTGTGAAGAACTTGCTACAACATGTGTGTTGAATTACCTTGGTGGCCCGTGACTCTCCCAACAACCACTCACAATGAGCTGGGATCCAGCAGAAGAGGAATTAAACTTTGCATGCAGCATTATTTCCATCAAGTGGGGCACTTATTCTGACAGGATCTGTGCTTTGGGCCTGGACCTAGAAAATGCCAAACTTTTCACGGCAGTCACCTGCATGGTGTGTCTGCATCTTCATCTCTATTTTCAGCTGAAAGGTGGATTTTTAAATTGTCCTGTCTGGATCTGAGTTTGAATCACGCGATTTTACTCACTCTGGAATTAGCCCAGAATTTCTCGCACTGCAGGATGGTGACTGGTCTACAGAAGAGACTCCTGGTTAAAACATTTGGATCTAAATTCCTACTGCATTTCCCCAAAAGGAGCAGTGGAAATCTGGACAGGATCTCCTTGAGGAAAGCCTGTCCCATAATGTCCCTCTGGTCAGATTTGAGGATCTTGATGGAGGAGTGATCCTCTTTTCCCCCCATGAAGTTGTAACCAGTATCCCACACATAATTCTATTTTAACGACCCAGACAATGAGGAAAGGCTGGGAGAGCTGGGATTGTTCAGCCTGGAGAGGAGAAGCTTTGGGGTGACCTCACTGTGGCCTTGCAGGGCCTGAAGGAGCCACCAGGAAACCTGGAGAGAGACAATTGCCAAGGGCTGGAGGGACAGGACACAGGGAATGGCTTCCCAGTGCCAGAGGGCAGGGCTGGATGGGATATTGGGCAGGAATTGTTCCCTGGGAGGGTGGGGAGGCCCTGGCACAGGGTGCCCAGAGAAGCTGTGGCTGCCCCTGGATCCCTGGCAGTGCCCAAGGCCAGGTTGGGCACTGGGGCTTGGAGCAGCCTGGGACAGTGGAAGGTGTCCCTGCCCATGGCAGAGGGTGGGATGAGATGATCTTTAAGGTCCCTTCCAACCCAAACTGTTTTGGTCTGTAAGTGACAAATAAGTTACGATGGGATGGCAGAAAAAATGTTAATCATGCCACTGTCATTTTATTTTTAAGATCTGGCATTAAAGAAAAAAAGAAAAAGAAAAAGAGAACATGAAAGGAAAAGTAGAAAAATTTTCCTTGGACTTTAAAGTAACCAAGATTTATGTTTTAGTTAAGTGTTAATATTTCATAGCTTTTCAGTTCCTAGGTTCAACAAAGGACACTACTGATACCTGTGATTTGTCACTTGGTGACTGCAACCGCTGGATTTCTTTTTAATGATCTCATTTTGGGTTTGAAAATAACACCACAGATGTGAACTCCAGTCCTGCAAAGACTCACAGCTGGCTTATCTTTACACAACTAAACATTACGTT
Organism: Eulacestoma nigropectus; assembly: GCA_013397775.1. Classification (NCBI taxonomy): domain Eukaryota; kingdom Metazoa; phylum Chordata; class Aves; order Passeriformes; genus Eulacestoma; species Eulacestoma nigropectus. Next base: position 647,775 of record VZTE01011289.1, on the reverse strand, counting down.
CTCACTGAGTTCAGTGAAGACTACATAAAATACAAGGAACAAATTTATGGATGTGGTTTTGCAGGATTGGGACGTTATTTTTTTGAATTTTCACTTTTTATGAGATGTTTCATTGTAGCTGTAACCAAGCCTGGGTAGGATCCTCCACACCCCACAGGCACAAATGATTGAAACCACTGGTTTGTATGTCCAGTGTGGGTCAATCACCTGTGAGATTTATCAGGGTCATCAGAGTTTTAGGTGATTTAAACAGCAGGTGAAAAAAAATGCAGAAAAATTTCAGAAAACCTGGACTTTCCTGCCTGCTGTGGAAAACAGTCTTCAATGGACTTCTTTTAGAGATGAGTCTGATAAATGTCAGACTCATCTCCAAGAATATAGGAAAATGCTCCTTGAAAAACAAGGATCCTGTACAGATGGATCAACCTTCCACCCTGAGCTGCTGACATTACTGATAGTGTCAGGACTGCCTCAGGAGTTTCCCAGCAGATCAGCCTATTTTGCCAGCTAAACACAGGTATTTAGGGTGGCCAGGTGGTTTAACACTCGAGCACTCAAACATAGAGCTCCCTCCCCTCCAGGGTTCCAGACTTTCCAAGGCTTCTCACCATATGCATCACTTCCATCACAGCTCACTGAAACCCTATTTATTTACGGGCAATGCAGTTATTTTGCCAAAGAATGTGGTTTTGGGGACAGCTGAAGACGTTTGTTAGCTCAGGACAAACGTGCTGAGTCGCTTTGGCCTGAACAAAAACAACAGCAGGCTTTGAAAACACCGGGCATTCCCTTGAGCTGGGATTTTTAAGTGGTTTCAACATTCAGTTTTCAGGGCACTTGTGAAAGCAAAGGAAGGAAAGAGGATGATTCCTGAAGTTTTCAAGGAAGTTTTCAAGACCCCAGTCCTTCGCCCACAGTAGCCCAGGACATGCTCAGGCACAGCAGTGGGATCATTTCCATCCCTGAACTTCCAACACAGCAGTGCCAGAAGATTCACCACTCAGTACCTCCCTCCACAGCTCAACCTCCCACTTGCTCCTTAATTCTCCTGTGAGAAGTGGGACAGAAGGAAATCCAAACACCAGAACTACAGTATGACACTTGGTCAGACACTTTCCTGAACCAGAACCTTCAATCCGAAACCTACCCCGGGTCCTGCACATCAGCAGCCCCAGGTCTGGGGGTCAGAGAAGCTTTGTTTGCCATTGGAATATCAACAGCACACAGGAATGAAGTTATACAGGAGTGCATTTCTCTCCAAGTTCTGTTTGTGCAGCTTTGTTCAAGCCAAGCATGTGCAGAACCAAAGCATCTGCCAACATCACAAGTGGGATCCAAGCAAGTCCATCGAGACACTGCCAGCCACACAGCTCTCTCCACCAGGAAAGAATTTGGAATGCATTATCTGACACAGAACCATGTAACTGCAGAGTCAAAAATCAGACTCAGTGGTTCTCACCAACTACCAAGAAGCAGGGTATTTTTCTGGCTTGAGCTTCTAATAGAAATTTAAAAAAAGGCAAAAGAGTTACAGCAAGGCTGACATTACTCAGTCATTCCAGAAATTGTCCTTTAAAAAAAAAAATGGCAGGGGATAACAAATAAGATGACACGAGTTAGTTCAAGTAAGGCTGGAAAGCAGATTGCTTTTTCAAGCTTCCTATACCAAACCACAGAACTTTGTCCACCGTGAATATCCAAAATCATATGTGGTAGTTTATGTTATTGACTGAAAAACTGTACAAAAGAACTCAAAACAATCGACTCTGCAAATTACAAAGATGATTTTCGTGTGTTCAGCTCTTAATGAAATGTTCAGCTGCTACAGGTGAAGGTTCATTGGAGGGATTTTCTCTCTCAGGTTAATTTTCCTATTGAGTGGGGTGCCTTTTTTCCTACACTTTTGTTTAATTTATTTATTTTAAGTTACTCAACCATTTTTAAACTGGAACACCTACAGATTAAAATGAATCCCATGCATTAAAGTACCTTATGGAAATGATACACATAAATTCATGCTCTAATCGCTGTGTTATTTCAGGCTTCAATCTCATGGTGATTCCCTGGGCAAGACATGGAAAGAGCCTCTTTCCTCCAATATTTAGAATATGAGGAAGGAAATGCAAAGGATACAGCAGGGTGACAAATATCTTTATGCAGTGGGTAAACCAGGCTGCAAAAAACAGATCATTAGGGATGGGACTTCACTGGGGGATGGTTTTTCAGGAGAACTGCTGACCAGCGATATCAAAGCAGCAGACAGAAAGTGAAGGAAACTTGTGGTTTCTTCATGACTCGGAGATGAATTCTTTCATCAGATTAACCACTTCTGAGAGCATCCGGCGTGTCTGACACACTCGAGGGACAGCCAGGGTCTATTCTAAGGCAGTGCATGCAGGGCTGACTCAGGATAACATCTTTATTCAGGAAGGACATTTAATTTTAGATTTCACTCTAAGCAGATGCTCAAACCCCGTGACATTTGGTGAATTTTAAGCTTATCCTCCAAGCCAAGCACGTGCTTTGGCTACTTCCTGAATCCAAGATCAGTAGGCAAATGCAGGTAGAAATACATGGAACTGCAGGAATCAATGGAAGAAAAAAAACCTCAGATGGGGAGCTAATAAAATGTTAATTATTATACAGAAAGTTTCCAGAAAATGAGTAGCAGGACTAGCAGAAAAATGGTCTCCCACCCAAGGTCCTGGGGCACCAGCACCTCTCCAGGTCCAGCTCTGGGAGAATTACCGCTGAGGCCATGGATAAAAGAAAAATCCATCTCTGTTTCATAAGAGCCAGGCTTATAGATTAGAACATTGTTCTGGAAAATGTTCAAATTCAATGCAGGCTTGGACATGGAATCAAAGAATCATTAAGGCTGGGAAAAAATCAAGTCCAAGATCAAGTCCAACCTTTGACTGAACACCACCTTGTCAGCTGAACCACAGCACTGAGTCCTCCAGAACTCTGAAGGTCAAGTAATCAAGTGCATGTAAGTCAGAAGAAAAACTCCAAACACTCCACACCTGGTGACCAGTGGCAGAGCTGGAAATTCAGACAAACATTCAGGTAAGTACGCAAATTCACCAGATATTGTCTGGATATGAAAACAGGAATTAGTCATTAGGCAATTAGTAATTAGAGAATGGCCTTAAGCTGAAGGAGGGAAGGGTTAGATGGGATTTTTAGGAAGGAATTGTTCCCTGGGAGGGTGGGCAGGCCCTGGCACAGGGTGCCCAGAGAAGCTGTGGCTGCCCCTGGATCCCTGGCAGTGTCCAAGGCCAGGTTGGACACTGGGGCTTGGAGCAGCCTGGGACAGTGGAAGGTGTCCCTGCCCATGGCAGGGGGTGGCACTGGCTGATCTTTAAGGTCCCTTCCAACCCAAACCATGCTGGGATTCTGGGATTTATGGTATATCAAACATCCACAAGCCAAAAAAAACCCCAAACCAACCAACAAACAAAACAGAAATGTGTTTCCTAAAAGGGTCACTTCCAATTCCTTTTGCTCTAGAAGACAACTTGGGCTGCAGAGAACCAATATCCACCCCTGGCGGTGTGAGAAGAAATACAAAAAGGCCACTCCAAGCTGTGTCAGGGCTGTCTGTGGGTTGCCCCAACCCAAGGGAAGATGAAGCCATCCAGGTGAGCACAAAAGCAAAGTTCTTCCTCCACCAGCTCCACACAGGAGCTGTTATTGAACCTCTCTCTTTTGGTGGAATTTGTGATGGATTTGTAATCTAGTCTAATAATAGGCAACCTAATGTCCTACAAGGTGTTGGTCTCCTTGTGAGACTCAACTTTCATGAACATCAACCACTGGGAAGGATGTTCCACGTTGTTCTCGGTTTCAGTGGGTTCCCAGAGCTTTGCTTCATGGAATAATAACAAAGATATTTGCCAAGTTGATGCTATTTTTTATCACGTGACATCAATTCAGAAAATAATTAAGAAATGATCACACTTTTCTTCTCCAAGCAAGCAGGAAAATCTCTCTAGTCTGCCAAGAGATGCAATTAGCTGAGGGAAACCAGTTTTGCCAGGTTTTGGAGAAATACAACGGGATACTCTGGCAAAGAATGGAAATTGATGGTCAGCAAATTATTCGGGGAGATAATCATGGAAATGAGCAAAATTTATTTTAAAGGATTTATTGGTGGGAAAGAATATTTCTGTGCTGGCACAAGAATACAAACATTTGTGAAAAACTTAGGGCACAGTTAACAGAGGAGAGCTCAGAGTAAATGTTTGAAGAAAACACTCTTGGAGGAGGTAGCTTTTTGTATTACAATCCCACTTCACTCAACCTCCAGGAAAGGTCATTGATTTAATCAAAAGCTTGTTTTTTTTTTTTCCTTTGGTCAGAATCCCAAATGCACATACCATCCAGATCTGGTGCACAGAAATAATTTGAAGCAAATCTTCTAAAAAAGGTTTTGAAGATGCCTGCCAGTAGAACATTGTGCCTCACAGCTATAATATCAGAAAAAGCCGTTCAATTTAAATTAATATATTTGGCCAGACAGCTATATTAAAATTCTTGTTGTTTTTTCAGTTATAATGGTAGCCTGTGGTATGACTAGCCCTCCTCAAAAATCTGTGTAGTTATTGCCTTTCTCTTGCCTAGGGTGCATCACATGTTTTTGATTTGGATGATCTGCATTGCGCTACCTCATTAAAACAAACATTTATGCAAAACAAAGGCCGTGTATCACAGGGCAGGGCTCGGGAGCCAGCTTTGAAGGCTGCAGCCTTCCAAGAGCATCTTTCAAAGCAGAGCTTCCGCCGGCCCGGCTCCGCTTGTGCTGAACATTTGTGGATGGTGTCAGGCGCGCGCGGTGCCCTCCGAGTTCCGCGGACGGGGAGGCTTCAAAAGAGATGCTGGAAGCAGCTGTGGAGCAGGGAAGTGTTTGCTGGGGGAATGGGGAGGTCGAGGTTTCTCCCGTCCCCTCTCGGAGCAGCCGCCGTGCCCTGAGGAGCTGGAGGTGCTGGACAGCTCCGCTTCTCCAGGGCCACCGCCCTGGGACAACCCTGCCCTCCTCCCAAAGGCCTCCCACCCCTGCAGGTGGGAAAAACCCAGGGAAAAACCACTTCCAGAGCGACTGTGCAGGGAATCAGGAGGATGCATTCTGTAGGAATTGTGTTTCCTGGGTCGTTTGCAGCAACTGCTTTCAGATGAAGTTATTTTTGCCCTTAATAATGTCTGGTGGTTCCCTCTCACCGGAGGAGGAAATTCCCTCACTTCAAAAAAAAAAGGACATTGAGGGGCTGGAGCATGTCCAGAGAAGGGAATGGAGCTGGGAAGGGGCTGGAACACAGGTCTGATGAGGAGAGGCTGAGGGAGCTGGGAAAGGGGCTCAGGCTGGAGAAAAGGAGGCTCAGGGGGGACCTCATTGCTCCCCACAACTCCCTGACAGGAGGGGCAGTGAGGGGGGGTCGGGCTCTGCTGCTGTGTCCCAAGGGAAAGGAGGAGAGGAAATGGCCTCAAATTGCACCAGGGGAGGTTCAGGTTGGAGATAGGGAAAGAAAATTTCCCTGGCAGAGTGGTCAGGCCTTGGAATGAGCTGCCCAGGGAGTGGTGGAGTCGCTGTCTCTGGGAGTGTTCAGGAGGAGTCTGGGTGTGGCCCTTGGGGACAGGGTTTGGGGTGATGCTGGTGGGGCTGGGGTGGCACTGGATGATCCTGAAGGGCTCTTCCCACCTCAGTGATTCTGTGATTCTCTAAAGGGAGCTTCAGATAAACAGTTTAAATGCAGACATTACAGATGTCTGAAGGCAGGTGAAATTAAACCTAACAAAAAATCCCCTAAGATACATGAATCTGTGGACGCATTTTTGGTGGCTTTTCTTAAAAAAAAAACCAACCAAACAAAAAACCCTCAAAAAACAAACAAACAAAAAACCTCAAGTGCCAAGGTTAATGGTTTTCATCCAAATCTCCCAAGCTGCTTACATGCCAAACCACATCACTACTAATTTAACAAAGTTGACACATGCTGCATTTTGGAAGGTTATAAAGATCTTACAGAACCTCCGTGATTATCGTGGTTTTGTATAACGTATTCCTCACATTAATGCTTTATCATGATGTCAAAATACATTAATCAGTGCAGGCAAATATTTGCATATTAAAATAAAATATTTACTGTCTGGCATTTCTGACACGCCACAAGCTCATTTTTAATCACTTATCTTCAAGAGCCAACAAACACTGCTAGTAAAAATTCAGGAGAATTTCCTACAAACTCCCTTAAAATGTAGCACAATTAGTGACTGTATTCATAACTCAGTATAGAAAAGGAATTACCAGCCTGGGTGCTACCTCAACCTTCCAAAATAAGTACAGCTAATCCATATATTCTACAGTTGTAAAAAAAGTAAATATTTTTAGGTTTTTTGATGTGGCACATTTTGAAGTGACTGACATGAAATTATGGCAAGACTGATGCTTTGGAGGCTGAGGATACAAGTGACTTTTCACTGAGTCTTTATTTGTGGGAGTTCTGCACAGAAGGATGATTCCAGTGGAAAATGAGCCCTTCTAGATTTGTTTCTGGCCCTGCAGCTTGGACAGTTTCAATCATCCATTAACAAAATTCACTACAGGAAATGCAGGGAGCTGACCAGTCCTACAGTTTGAGTACAAGTTTTTAAATCAACTCAGTGAATTCAGGCTGGGGCTTGCTCAAGCTATGAATGAATTGATGAATTGTGTGAATACTTCAAAATAATATCTGTACCAATATCTGTACACAGCTGTACAAATATGCAGAAAATAACTCCACGTTCATGGGCAATTGTAGAAGAAAAGACAGTATTTAGAATTTGAATGGTTTGTTAAAACATATTCAAACACTCGGCCTTAAGAGCTCTACTCACCAGTTTTATCTTGTCATCTCCCTCTGGATGACTCTACTATCTCCTTTTTTTTTTTTTAATTAATGGACTAATTATGCTTAGAAGTGAGTATTTAATTTCCTTTACAAAGCTAGCACTCGACTTTTAAAAATACATGCCATTATCTAGCATTGAAGCCTGCCAAAATAAAATAGCAAGGAGTGCTACAGTTCGTAACCAATAGAAAGTATATACAGAGAGCTAAAAAAAAGAGGGTGAGGGTTAAATCCTGTCTCTGTTAAAGCCGGGGGAGTTTTATCACTGTCTTCCTCAGAGCCTGCACTTCATCCCAGCTACTCATAACACCTTTCATATTCGATAGGGAACAATTTAAAGTGATAAATAGCAGCCAAATTGCATGTGTGTGTGAGGAGGAGAAGATTTCAAAACAGCCTCAGTGTCGAAACTAAACTACTTCTGTGAGTTTGGAGAATTTTTGGCCTACCAGGCTAAAGCTGAGTTTAAGCAGGGGAAAGATTTCTGCTTATGCTGGTTATCTGGAAGCTCCAGGCTGGTCAGACTGGCTCCTTCTGGAGTCACCCACTCAGATGTGAAGTTCAGGCTTGCCCAGATTTCAAAAGAGGCCACCAACCTTCACTCAGAAAACGAAGTTATTTCTATTAATGTGTCTATATATCAGTTTAACATCTAGTTTCAGGCAGAAAAAAATGCCTCACACAATTCCAGAAAAAAATACGCTTTTTCCTCATTTGCTGTTGCTAAAACCTTTTCTGCAAAGTCCTGAACCTGAGGCCAAATTCACAATGTCTGTAGCTCTGTCCACTTGGAACGTGCTGCAAAATTTCACCTTTGAGACCTGGTACCCGTTGATGCTGAACCAAACATCATCATCATCATCATCATCATCAAGGTGGGAAGAGGCTTTCAGCATCATCCACTCCCAGCCTTCAAGGTAATTCTACATTACTTCAATTTTATTCCATTCAGAGAGCAGAACTCTTCGAAGCAGTGAAGTTTAATATCTTGTATTGCTTTCCTGACAGTGTGTTCAGTAATATCTGCCTTTGAAATAGCAATTTCATTTACTCAGTCTCTTTAAAGATCTACAATTTTTTGCTTCTTAGGAAAAAAAACCCAAAACCAAACCTTTAAAGATATTTCTTAGAGAGTTTTGCTCTCAAATATAAATATACAGACTGGATAAGAAAACATGTTTATGCTTTGGAGTAATGCAGCCAACAGAGTATTTGAGAATGGATTTCTACTGATTTGCTACCTGAAAATCAAAGTCATTAAAATGCAGGCTGACAGCAATGAAAGTTATGTAATTACAGATTTCTGCCTTTCTTTAAAGCACTTCTCCCCTCAAAAAATGTTTCCTCTGCTCCCGTCAGTGAAATATTTCAGGAAACTCCCTCACAGCTTATCTCTGGAAGAGGGAGGAATATGATGTGTGGTGGGTTCTGCCCACACGTGTGAAGCCGATCCTTGTCTCCCACATCCAAGGCAATTTTTAGCCAAAATTGTTTGCTGGCCCAGAGGGAATAATGGTTTCAAGTTAAAGCCACATGCAGAGCAAGACAGAGGGAAGAGATGCGACCCCCTGTCAAGCCTCTCAGATGTCTGGCTCTAAAAATACTTTTTTCGTGTCTGCCATGCCAAAACCAGTAACATTAACAGTGCTGCTATTACAGCCAGCACTTCCAAAACTGCCTTCTCGTTAAAGTCTCTCATCCAAAACAATTTAAATGGTCTATATCTAAACCACATGAAAGTCTCTAACAGTGGGGACAGGCGTTATCTGAGCCTCACCCAGCCTGGTTTGCTCATCAGGGTCACCAGCAGGAACTAGTAAAGCATCTGAAATCACGGGCCCACTGTCCAGTTTCCTGGAAAAATGCTGTCAGCCACACACTCTCTCTTACAGAGCCCCACCCAGGCTGTCACAGCCCTCATTTTTATCGTATTTTTTCAGAAAAGCCCAGCTGACGCCGTGGGAAGTCCTGCATTACCAGATCCCAGTGTTCCCAGTAAACCTGTCTTGGAGAGCCTCTATTTAAGGCATGTACTTAGAAGATCATGAGAATTTGCACCTCTCAAAGACAAAGCCCATCATTTTGGAGCTGCTGTTTCATTTCTTCAGTGTGAGATTTCCCTCTGCTGTAGAGGGCAATGGACGCCAGGCCTGACCCTACAGCTCTGACTCAAACATCCCCCAGATTTTAAGAGGGACATGGGAAGAGAAATTCCTTTCAGAAACTTTCACAAAGGAAAATCACTAATTTGATTTGTCTTAAATGATGTCAGGAAGCTTTGATTTCTAGCACTGGGCACCCAGCAGGGTGTCATAGGATGCACCCGGCTCTTCTCAGTGGTGCCAAGCAATGGCACGAGAGGAACAGGCAGGAACTGATCCCAGGAGGTTTCAGCTGGGCATGAGGCAGAACTTCTTCCCTAGGCAGTGCCTGAGCCCTGAACAGACTGTCCAGAGAGGCTGTGGAGTCTCCTCCTTGGGGATATTCCAGAACCATCTGGACATAACCCTGTGCCCTGTGCTCTGGGATGGCCCTGCTGGAGCAGGGACGTGGCACCAGATGAGCCACTTCCCTTCCAACCTGACCCATTCTGTCATTTTGCACTGTTTACCTCAGAAATTTTTCTGGTGTTCGTTTTTAACTTTTTCGTCCACATGGCAGCTCTTTGCCTGATAAATTCAACTTCCTAAAGGATGCTTGAAGTGGGAAAATACTTCTGCTTCCTTTGCTGGTGAAGTGCCATCTCCCCACTGCACAGCCGGTGACTGAAGCAGATGGAGAGCTGAGGATGGAACAGGCAACTGGCAGGGATGTGAATCTGTCTGAAGATCAACAACTGAGGAGAGGATGAGGCTGAGGGCACTTGGTCTGTCCAGCTGGAGCAGAGGAGTCTGAGGTCCGAGCTCCCCAGGGGCTGCAGCTCCTCCCGAGGGCAGCTCCGATCTCTGCTCCATGGCAGGGACAGCACCCAGGGAGCGGCTGGAGCTGGGCCAGGGCAGGCTCAGGCTGGAGAGCAGGGAAAGGTTCTTCCCCCAGAGGGTGCTGGGCACTGCCCAGGCTCCCCAGGGAATGGGCACGGCCCCGAGGCTGCCAGAGCTCCAGGAGCTTTGGACAGCGCTGCCAGGGATGCCCAGGCTGGGATTGTTGGGGGTCTGTGCAGGGCCAGGCGTGGGACTGGATGATCCCTGTGGGTCCCTTCCAACTCAGAATATTCCAAATTTCTATGGAACAGAGACCACCTGGGTTGTTACCTCCACCTGGTGTTGGCTATAAGGATAAGCCAAAAACAAAGTTGCTTTTTCTTCCCCTCACCCTGAAGTGGGAAGGGTGAGGAGCCTGCCCTGGCTGCAGTTTATTCATACCTTGTTTATTCACACTGAAGGCCTGGCCTCCCATGACCAGTGTCATCACAAATACCAACAATTTGCAGAGTGGTCCCAGTTTTTCCGAAGTGCTGCAGACTTTTCCAGAGGCTGCAGGGACATGGCAACCATTTCCTCTGAGTGGTTGCCACATCTTCCCCCAGGACCGGCTCCGCTTCAGCGATGAGTGAAGGGACTCCTATAAAAATTGGCTGGAAAGCGCTCAGGGATTGCTTCAGGATAAAAGCTGCAGTTCCTCACCATATGGTGCAAATGGCCAGGAATAATGTACCTCCTTGTCAGGAAAAGCTAAAATCTGCAAGAGGGAGGCACAGGGATCTGTGGAATGATACCATCAGCTTGAGTTGTAGGGTTGTGCATTTGGATCTGTTTTAAAGAACATCTTTCCAGCACAGACAAAAAATAAAGATAAAATTATTTAAGTTTTAGGCAGATCCAAGCAGACACAAAGTGTTAAAGCAAAATATTCCATTGAACTCCTAAAGGGACAGGATTAAATATATTTTTTTTTATTGTGAGTAATTCTACAAGTGTTGCTGTAAGGAAAATTAACATACAGAAGGGATTTATGAAACTTTAAAAATTCACAGTCCCATGAGGTCATGAGAGACTACTGCCCTCCTATCTCACAGAGAAAACATTAAAAAACAAAAGTAGTGATTTGTAAATCCAAATTGCTAATCACTGCACCTCTGACACCTTTAACTGGGTGCTAAAACTACCCAAGACAGCAGTTTGAAACATATTTGGTAGAACTTTTATTGCATCTGGAACATTGTCATAAAGGTGGCATGCAAATTTTATTTTAAGGGAACTCTTCAAGCCTCTGAATGCACCTTTCCACTTACAGAATCAAGAAGCAGCAATGTATGCAAATCCTTTACAGAGATTATCTTTACCTTACCTTAGCTGCCCAAAAATTCGACATCTAGATTAAAACTGTTGCCTAGGCTCCTTTGAAATCTATTTTAAAATGGGATTAAATACCATATTTCCATGAGCTCTGAAGACAGGTTTAGCTCTCAGAGTTAGGTGAGATGGATCTTGATCCTAAAGACATAAAGTCTCTTTTCAGTGGTGCCCAGCGACAGGACAAGGAGCAGAGGCCATGAACTAAAACTCAAGAAGTTCCCCCTCAGCATGAGGAAGAATTTCTTTCCATGGAGGGCAGCAGAGCACGAGGAACAGGGAGGTGATGGAGTCTCCCTCTCTGGAGACATTCCAATCCCACCTGGACACTTTCCTGTGTCGCTCCACGTGACCCTGTCTTGGCAGGGGGTGGGACTGGACGATCTCCAGAGATCCCTTCCAACCCCAAGTAATTTGGGATTCTGTCACAGTAATAGCACGGCATGGAATTCAGAGCAGGGTTTCCTAGGCCTTATCTACAGGACATCAGGAAGCAGAAACAATCGGAGATGGGAAGGCAGGAAACACATCCTACAAAGCACATGGCCCTGGGCAGCCAGTGCCAGCCACTGCAGCTCCTGATCCGAGGGAACTCACGGCACACTGGGATCTCACTGACATGAGTGAGAAATCAACTTGGCTCGCTCTGCTCGAACTGATACTGATGGAAACTCTGAATGAAGCGTGTGGCCACTGCTTTCTGCAGCTCCCCAAGTGCAGATACATTGAGAGCTGAGGAAGCTGTAAATAGGAATTGGGTCATCCACATCACCAGTTTAAATCCAGTTCAACAGACAGGTGTTTTTTTAGCAGTGGTTTTAGTCCAGGCCCCAGAAAACAAGATGCTGTCCACACCTCGGGTCACACCCATGCCCTGGCAGTCTCCTCTGGAAAGGAAAAGGCTTCCTCGAGGGACAGAGACCGAACTATTCCCTCATCTTGTAGTGAATGTCTGAGGCCACGCCTGAAGGCACCTGTGTGATGGAAATGATGCTCACACAGATTCCTCCTGCCTCACACTGTTGTCCCAGGCAAAAGGGCTCCCAGTCCCTTCCCAGTGCCCAGTCCACATGCAAATGCTGGCATGGTACCCAAGTAGAAACTTCACAGCCTAATACAACACCTTACAGCTGACCCTGAGGCTCCCTCAAAGCATTTTTCCAAGGACACCACTTGACAGCATGGCCAGAGACCTTTATTGTCACAGTCACTGAAGAAGTGAGAATTCCTTGGCCAGGAGAGAGTTATAAAGTGGATTTCTAATACATCACTGCCCACCAACTCTCCTGTGTTTCGTTTTTACATTTCATTTCTTTTCTTCCTTTCTGGAATCTCTCAGCTGGGGCTGCTCAGCCTGGAGAGGAGCCCCAGCTGAGAGGGGCCCTGAGCCCTGGGTGTCCCTGGCTGCAGGGAGGGTCAGAGCAGGGCCCGGGCTCTGCTGCGGGGGCCCAGCAATGGCACCAGAGCAACGGGCAGGGGCTGAGCCCAGCGATTCCCCCTGCACAGGAGGCACAACTTCTGCCCTGGGCAGGGCCCAGCCCTGAACAGAGCCCAGAGAGGCTGTGGAGGCTCCTCCCTGGGGATATTCCAGAGCCATCTGGACCCATTCCTCTGGGTGTTCTGGGATGGTTCTGCTGGAGCAAGGAGGTGGCACCAGTGACCCACTGTGGGCCCTTCCAGCCTGGCCCATCCTGTGACTCTGTGATGCTTTTAATCCAAATCAAACCCCAAGTATTTTTACTCCATCACAGCAGCTCCAAAAGCTGATTATGGTATTAATTACCATCCCTGCCATTTGTCAGCCACTGCACCACATGGATCTCTGCCTGGCCCAGACAGGATACAAGTGTACCACAAGCTTAGGACTTTGTGCAGAGTAACCTTAAGAAAGTTATCACAGAGAAATGGTTGTCATAGGATGCAAGTTCATGTTCATATTTCACTATAAATTAGAACCTGATAAGCAAAGAGCCAGAGATCAGTTTTCAGCATGGGAGAAGATTAATGCAGTGTCTCAAAAGTGCTTTTCAGTGTATTTAATTGCAGTGATAGTTATTCAATGGCACAGATTTTTTTTGCATTACTTTCTCAGATGGATTTGTCAGAGCGCAGCGCTTTCTGCTTGGCTTGGTGAAACATTCTGTATTTCCTTCAGTTCGTCCTCAATGACCTAAAAAATACATGACCATGGATATCATCTCCAGTCTGATTGGGGTCTTGCTTCCTGTTTTCCAGCTCATTACCAAATGGATTAAACAACAACAGATTTAGGATGCGATTTGAGACACCCTGTTAATGATCTTGAGTGCTAGCCTGAAAAATTAGTCTTGACTATTTTTTTCATGGTTTTTCCTTGTTATTTTTTCTTGTTTCTTTCCTATCCATTTTTAATGGCTGACCGAATGTCACTTTTTCCTTTGACAAGAAAGCTTTTCAAGCTGTTTTTTAAAAAAACAAACCCGTTCTTTCAAATCTGCTTTTTTTTTTTTCCTTGTGTGATCTAAAAAATGTGCTACAACAAAGACTTCCAATTTTCCTTTGGAAGATACGTCCCACTTCATATGGCTGATGGAGGAGGTGTACTTATAACTTTGCCATTGTTTATTATTGTGACTGGTTAGGTGTTATTTTTGCCCTGCAGTAAGGCTTGGAGGTGCTTCCCAGCTCTGCTCTCCTGTTTGTTTTTGAAAGTAAGTACAAAGACTGTCACTCTTACGTTCTCCACTTCCCCTGAGTCCATACATTTGTGTTGTGAGCAGCTCAGGCACTTCATTCTTCAGGCCTTTCAAAACTCCTGGATTAATACCGTTAGGTCTGGGTAACTTGTTGCTATTTAATTTATCAGTTTGTTCCAGCACCTCGTCTGTTGATCCTGGCAAGAGAAGCAAAATGCCCTAAGGGCGCCTCCAGAGCAGATATCTTAAGAAAGTCACACACACATCCCTAAAAAAAATCCTCACTCCAGCAGCCAGAATTGGAGATTAGAGCCTGGCTCATGGATGTGAGCCACACCAAACCAAACGGGGGATCCAAATAACTCAGGTCTTTCTGCTGCCGAACGTATGGTACCACGTCAAGGCTCTTTATAATTAGCACAATCCGTAACAGATTGGTTTTTTCTCCCGAGTAGTAAACACACTCATGCTTTATTTCAGCTGAGGTGGCTGCTCCCAGCTGTGTGTGTGTGCAGGCACACGTATCACAGAGACTGCCCCGAGCACAATGTGCTACAGCTGAGAAACAAACCTGATCCACCGTGCACAACCATGGAATCACAGAACCATTCAGGCTGGGAAAGACCTCCAAAATCATCAAGCCCAACCTGTGACTGATCCCCACCTCGGCAAACAGAGCACTGGGTGCCATGTCCAGGTGTTCCTTGGGTCTCCACCATCTTCCTGGGCAGCTCCTGCCAAGGCCTGAGCACCCTTTCCATGGAGAAATTGCTCCTGGTGTCCAGCCCGAGCCTCCCCTGGCCCAGCCTGAGGCCGTTCCCTCTCCTCCTGTCCCTGTTCCCTGGGAGCAGAGCCCGACCCCCCCCCCGGCTGCCCCCTCCTGTCAGGGAGTTGTGCAGAGCCACAAGGTCCCCCCTGAGCCTCCTTT
>VZTE01011289.1:584381-627876 GCA_013397775.1 Eulacestoma nigropectus | reverse complement strand
CTGCTGTTTTTTGTTAAACAAAAAAAAAAAGGGGGGGGGGGGAGAGAGAGAGAGAGAACTGGTAGAAGTTCCTTACAGGAGTTGGAAGAGGACATCTGCAGGCAATTTAACATGAGGGTTTGTTTCTGTGTCAGCTGGCAACCCCTGGATAACTCTGTCATGTAACTTATATGCTAAAACATGATGTAGGACAACCAGTGAGATTGGGTAAATATGGCAGCACATCGGTTTTATTCGATTAAGATTTATACTTTTTCGAAGGGAGCAGCCCTGCCATAAACTCTGAAAACAAATACAACTCTGGAGCTGTGAGAGTGTCCCGCCCTGATCTTCAAACCCACCTTCTGCTGCAGCCCAGGAACAGAAAACAGGCTTTTTCAGGTGGAGAGGGGAATTTCTCCGTTGCCTCCTGATTCAGCAAGGATCCAGCTCATCCTCCTCTGCAGGTGACAGCAGCAGAACGTGGAAAGGCTCAGGCAAACACGAGGCTGAGCCCACAGTTTGTGCCTCAGTTCACTGCTCCCTGCCCATTCTGAAAGGCAGCTCAGGAACACAGACCAGTATCCGAAGGGAGCTCTGGAGATAACCCAGCTCCCCAAGCTTCCCCACCCCATGTGTTTAACTTCCTCCCAGCCAGAAGAATCTGGTCAAGTGAGGAAAGCTCATCCATCCTGGTTCCACTTCTGCTCTTGCATCAGATCTTACGTACTTTGACATTTACAGCCACGCATTTGAATTGAGGCCCCTATTAGATTCAATTGGTAAAATTACCTTCCTCCCCTTCCCTCCCCCTTTCCTCTTTGTGTGTGTGTGCACGCTTTGGTTTAGATTATTAGTAATTTAAAAATCAATCTTGCAGTTAAATGTTTAATGGCGTAATTGCTCCTGTTGCCTAAATTTGTTTAGTTTGTGCTTTATTAGCATGTAATAACTGAAAGTATACTTTCCTCTGTCTGAGTTAATAACGTCTCTGCGATGGTGATGCACTGCGAGCCGGCTGGCTGCAGTTCTGGGACAGCTCTGGGGGAACCGCAAAGATTTTCTGAAGCTGTAACTTAGGAGTCGGTGGCTTCCCTTAACTGAATCCTCAGTTGGCCTCCCACTTACGTTTTAAACAATTTTTTTGTCCCTTCCGAGCTCATTTTGAGGGCCTCTTAGTCCAACTGTAGGACAGGGAAGCTCTGTTGTCCCAGACCTGGACACGTGTCCCAGCTGTGTCACACAGGATGGGCCAGGCTGGAAGGGACCACAGGGGGTCACTGGTGCCACCTCCCTGCTCCAGCAGGGCCATCCCAGAGCACAGGGCACAGGAGTGTGCCCAGATGGCTCTGGAATATCCCCAGGGAGGAGCCTCCACAGCCTCTCTGGGCTCTGTTCCAGCTCGGTCCCTGCCCAGGGCAGAAGTTCTGCCTCCTGTGCAGGGGGAATCGCTGGGCTCAGCCCCTGCCCGTTGCTCTGGTGCCATTGCTGGGCCCCCGGAGCAGAGCCCGGGCCCTGCTCTGACCCTCCCTGCAGCCAGGGACACCCAGGGCTCAGGGCCCCTCTCAGCTGGGGCTCCTCTCCAGGCTGAGCAGTCCATCTAAAAAAGAGCTAAATACAACTCCCCCTGTGCTTAATGTAACCACACCAAGTCCCCGTGGAAACAGTGGAAAGACACAAGGTGCTTCCCAAGGAAAATTAACCCCTTCCTAATACAGGTCTCCCCCTTTCTTTAAAAAGGGAACCCAGATATGCTTAAAGTAATTCAATGGTTTGGGAAGAAAGAGACCTTGAAGACCATCCAGTTTCAATGCCCCCTGCCATGGGCAGGGACACCTTCCACTATCCCAGGTTGCTCCAAGCCCTGTCCAACCTGGCCTCGAGTATTTCCAAGAATGGGGCAGCCACAGCTTCTCTGGGCAACCTGTGCCAGGATTTCTCCCATATTATTCACAGCCTGGACAAGCAAAGTTTCTGGGATCTTGGAAAATCTCTCTGTGTGACCAAGCCAGTATGGATAGAAACCCATGTCAGCCCACCCTGGAGGGCTCACAGCACACCTCAGATTTACCTCCCTCCTCCCCAGTGCTACTCTGAATTTGCAATAGCAGGTTACAGTGTCCTACCAAACATTTACTGCTGTTCAAGGAGGTGATAATGACTGCCAGCAAGTTTATCTCTTTGATCCAAGGCAATCACAGATGATAGGGAATATACAACACACATGCCAAACACTCTTTTAAGCCTCAGCAGCAGAAGAAATTTATCCCTTTTGTGTCACAAAAAAACCCCTCAAAACACTGGAAACAACAACAGAAGCACAAGCCTAGAGATGTAGGAGAGTACAGTTAGATGGATATTGGGAAGAAATTCTTCCCTGAGAGGGTGGGGAGGCCCTGGCACAGGGTACCCAGAGAAGCTGTGGCTGCCCCTGGATCCCTGGAATTGATCCCTGTCCAACCTGGCCTTGGACAGATCCCTGTCCAAGGCCAGGTTGGACACTGGGGCTTAGAACAACCTGGGATAGTGGAAGGTGTCCCTGCCCATGACAGGGGCTGGCACTGGAAGGGCTTTAAGGTCCTTTCCAACCTAAACCATTCTGGGATTCTTTATCTTACAGTAAAACTCACCCACATTAGCTGAATTTAAACATGCTGTAAATCTGGAGGGCAACATTTGGGGTTTACAGGTTATTAGGCAGCAAAAAGCTGAATTTCTGAGCAGGACCTGGTAGTGAAGAAAGCACTGTAGAGCCTCTTGGGAACAGAACTCACTGGCCACACAGACATGGGATTTTAGGGGCACAGCAGTCACCCCTTCTGCTCTTCTAGGTAAGGATAAGATACACTTTTTTGATAAATAAACAAAACTGCACCAGGAATACACATATTGCACAGAATCAGTTTCTCTTTCTAATTAAACACGTACGGAAATACCCAAATACTGGATACTGACTTGAGCCAAAGAAGATTTTCCACAACAAGAATTTGAATTGTCTTGGGAAAGAACACTGTGAGTCTGAAAATATCCTACAGAGCAACAGGGAAAAGACTTATGGCAAATGATAAAACAGCAAGTTGGTGAAAGGTATCTAATCAAATGCCCATAACTGTTTATGAGGTAATGTCTGTATTAACAATCTAAAGAAGGGAATAAAACAACACATCAGCCAAAGATACTGCACCCCAAAGTCAACTTTGGGACACCAAGCAGGATCGGTGAAATAATCCAAAAGGGTCTTGAGGAGATAAGAACATGGGTAGGAAATAACGAAGTAAAATTTCAGATTTAAAGAGGACGGGGTTTAGAACAACTTGAAATATGAGATTTTCTAAAAAGGGAGGGAGGAGAGAGAGGAGGAGGAGGGAGAGTGAGAGAGAGCAGAGATTCATTTTTGAACAGATGAAGCACATCACCAAGTCCAAGAGGATCGTCTGTCTCTGGGCTGGAGCAGCAGCCCCTGGAAAATGCCTGCTAGGTATTACCAGAAGTGTAACAAAGTGGTCATTTGTGACCACATTTGTGACCAGACAACCAGGACAGCTTAAAGCAGGGCTGGATGCAGAGGTGAGGAGCGAAGCTGCCTGATCCCCACCACTCAAAATGGACCCTGAGCAGAACTAATGTGCACAGGCTGTGGGTGCTTGGCAACCTCCCCTCAGCTCTCCCTATAAATCTCCCTCTTTGAGAAGGTAAGGAGGAGCAAAGTCAGTGTGAAATGAAGGAGTTTGAATCCGTACAGAGCTGATACACGAAGGCTTGTCAAAGAGGGGAGCAGGGTGGATGAATACGAGGAAATGCTTCACAATAATGAGGAATCATCTCCCAAGAAAGATGAAAGTTGACCCATTTCTTGGGATATTTGTGGCCAGATAAAGGCAAAATATAAATCCAGTGTGTATTAAACAGCAAACTCTGCATTGCTGGGAGACAATCTCCACACATCTTCGGCATTTGCTCTGCAGATCTGTGCAAGGATGGTCCAGGGCAGATGGTTTCTGTAACCAATTTTCAAGGAAGAAGGACGCAGTCCTTTAGAGAGTCCCAAGTCTGCTCCAGAGCCAGAGCTTCTTGCACCCGTTCCTTTCAGTCATCTCAATGAAGCCACACACAGAAGCGATGGCCTTGGAGGCACGAAACAGCGTTGGACACTTGGGCTTGTGGATTTGTCGATCCCATATGCCAGGGCAGGCAGGACTTAAGGAAGAGGGGACAAATACTTTGGCAGTGAGCTTGAGAGACCTTTACAGGCTGAGATTCGGGAGCCCTCAGTCCCACTCCAGGCTCTAGAGCAGAGCAATAGGAACAGGAAGAATCTTCTTTCTCAGTGTCCCCAAAGTATAACCGGTTTCGTTCCTGTTCCAGTTTGTCTCGTCCGTCTTTCCCAACTTCTTCTCGTAGCTCCTCCTCACCCTCAGCTTCCCACCCTGGCTCTGGTTTCCATGGCCATCCATTTTATGATTTCTACCCATCACCAGTGGAAATGTCCAGACTTTCAACCGTCTGGCAGACTGCAGAAATGAGATTTAAACACATCTGACTCCATGTAACAAAGGGTTCGTGTAAAGCTCATCTATCAGCCAGAGCTCTGAAAATGCATTTGGTACTCTTTAGTTTGCTCTTTCCTGCTTACGAAGAAGATAATTTTTGTTTAAAAATGGCCCCACTTAAGGAATTATCCATGCCATTAGTCCCTATAACAATAGAGATTAAAGTCTCTAGACCATCCCCTATCAAAATAACATACTCTTCTTTGAACATGTCATTAACACTGTTTTCCATCTGGTTGTTGGCAGCAATCTTGGATTTGCTCCGAATTGCTGAAAGTTCATCAATTACAGCACACAGAAGCCATTATCTCTCTTTTCCTTTAGCAAGGAGGTATTTGCTCAGGCAGACAGAAGAGGTAGAGTTCAAGAGGGAAAAAAAAAATTAAAAAGAAGGAAGAATTTACTCACTGGAACTCTGTGGCAATCATTTGGTTACCATCCAGAATTTTAGGCTGCTAAGAAGGGAATCACAGTTTCTGCCTAGGAGGGGATTCTAGAGTTCAAATCCAGTAGTGATTCTGGCATTATTACAGGTACCTGATGTCTGCTGACACAGGAGGGAAACAGCACAGCAAACCTGAACCCTGGCAGTGTGGGAGCTCTGGAGCACGAGAGGGGAACAGTGCCACCCACATCCATGGTCAACTCTGTTTATGAACTCATCCATGGCAAACTTTATTTTCTGAGGACACAGAGTAAGCCGTGGTGATCATTCAAACAAGATTTAGGGGCTGTGATCCAGCACAGTTAGTAAGGAGCACAGTGACACTCAAAACAGTAGTTTTACCCTGTCAGTACTAAAGCAGGGGAAGAGCTTTTAAAGTTTCTCCAGAATAATGAATGAAGTCCACAGTGAGGGGTAAGAAAAGGGGATGGAGTTACAACTGTTCAGCTTCGGGGGCTGCTGATACTAAAATCTTTTCACATCTGTCACGGAGCAGGCAGGAATTATCCCTGAGCAGCTGCCAGGCACCAATTTGCAGCCCAGATAACATCCAGGAGCTTGTTCCCCTCTGTGCTCTGGGGCTAAAGCCCCCTTCTCCCAGTGAGAGGCCACTGCAGGACTTTTGGGTCATCACTGATTCCCACCTGGAGGAGGGTTGGCTCATTAGTCAGCTGCTTTCAGGAGCAGCTATTCCATATTTTCTGGAAGGGATGGGAGTGTGTTATCACCTGGTGGCACCCTGTGATGGAGCAGTACTCCATGCTCCATGTGGATCACCTCCTCATCCAGGCTGCAGTGGGTCTCAGTTTACTTCACGTGGGGCTTTGGGCAAAGCTCTTTGTATCCTTGGCTCACATTTCCATGCTCTCACTCCCCGCTGAGCTGCCCAAGTATTGCTTTATAAGCAATGAAAGAAGTGCTTTAGCCATGCAAAGAATCTACAAGGACCAGGCTTCTGGCTTAGGCAAGACCCCAGAAGGAGGTGGGGGTAAAAGCCTGGCTTTATCCTCCTTATCCTGGAGGATAATAATAATTCTGTTGTCCTTCCCTTCTCGTCCCCCTGCCTGTTCAGGCAGAGACTGTACTGTGCATACAAAACTCCCAGCATAACAAAGTCTTGGATCTTATTTAGACACTCGACAATTCCAGGAAAAATAACAGATTATATCAGACCCAGAATATGCTCCTTAACAAATAACCAGTTCAAAAAAAAAAAAACCAAAAAAAACCAGATTTAACCATAACACAACAGATTAAGTACATCCAGCAGCATCTCTACAGTGCCACAATTTGAAACCCAGCATAGTCTTTGGCCAACAAAGGAGTTCTGAGATCAGGTTTCGTAATACTTCCAGTGACAATATGGGATGCTGTGCATGGAAATGTGGATGTGCCACCACAACCCAGGCGGAGAAGTGCTAAATTCAGGAGTGATTTTTCAGAAGCTGCTATGGAATAATTCTTTTATTTCTTCTGAGAAACCAGTTTTTCATTCATTGTAGTATCAGGAACAGCTTCCAGATCTGATAACCCAAATTTGACAGATTCAGGGGCAACAACCTCAGTTACATCCACAGAACAAATGAGGTTGTACAGACACAGACCAGCTGAGCTTGGCTTGAAATGTTTGATGCCCTTTGATAATTTTTTATCAAGAATGTCCTCTTTGATTAAGATGTCTGGGATGTAAATTGTTCCCATTCTTCACTTTCTGCAACGGAAAACTGGAGCGTATCACCCGCAAGCTGCTGCCATTCACTCATCTCAAAATCATCACCAAGGAACAGAAAAATCAGATATGCACAGATCAAATCTTCCACCAGCCTTGATTCAATGAAAATCACACCATTATCCCAGCATAGAAACCATTTCTGCTAAATACAGTAATTTTTTTACCTACAAACCATGCCCTGAACTCTTTCTCTCCCAGTGACTCCCAGTGAGGCCCAAAGGAACAGCAGTAACTTGTTTGCCCTGATAATTGGTTCCACAAAATCTCCTCACAGTGATGGCACAAGCTAACTAAAGTCAAACAAACATTTGACCTTTTTTGAAACCAGAATTTAACCCTTAAAAAAGTAAAAGGTTTATTTAAAGGTCAGTATTTATAAAGCATAAATCCCTAAAAACAAAACACGCAAATCTCAGGCAGCATTTCAGAGCTTTTCTGTGACTATGGTTGTAAGAAGTGGAGTTTAACGATAACAGAACAACAAAAATATCACATTAAAGTGTGTGTAAATGACATTGTTGCCCATACAAAGCCACAATTTTGTTGATGTGAGGAGTCTTATTTACTTCAGGCCTCTTTCAGGCACTCAATATGTGAAACTGCTCGAAGACCAGGGCCAGAATTCCCCATATTTTGCTGAACTGGAACTGAAAATCCGAAAACATCCATCCTTTTTTCTTGTCCACATCAAATGTTTCTTTCCTTTGTGCTTGGGCAAAACACAAGGTCGTGACTCAGGTGAAATTACACATTAGGGAGCCACAGGGTCACCAGATCAGTGTCAGATGCTTCATTCAAGCTGAAAAATGTAAAGCCTAATCTTTAGTATCTGTGGAATGAAGCTGCCCAAACAGAACAAGGACACAAATTTTGAGGCTTTCCGAACATTCCCAAAATTGGACAGGATTTGCCTGGGTGCAGAATGGGTAATTCTGAGTAAGAATCCAGCTCGTATCGTTTCCCATTCAGGAATGGAGCACAAGAACATTGAGATTTGTTACATTTTCCTCCTGGTAGCAGAAAAGGCTGATTTCAAAATAGCACACACGAAACTCACACAATGCACATGAAATCCCCCTTTCCGAAAAAAAAAAGACATCTCTGAGTACTCATCTTGCCATATTCATGTGTCTTTTACATTATTTTTCCACACATGTTCAGGCAGAAAACTTAAATCTTGAAATCTGCCAAATCTTTATAATCCAGACACTTCCTAGAAGGTGAATTTTCAAAGTTCCAGCTCTAAATGTGCATGAATGAGGCTGTGCCTGCTAATTGAAGGATACAAAGAAACAACACCGTGGGACAGAATACAGTTAATTAAACAAAACCTTATCAAGGATGATGGTAATGAACTCAGCTTGTCCCTTCTGCACCGTAACAGCAATGAGAGATCATAGAATCATAAAATCATGGAATGGTTTGGGTTGGAAAAGACCTTAAAGATCACCCAATTCCATCCCCTGCCATGGGCAGAGACACCTTCCATTATCCCAGGCTCCTCCAAGCCCCGTCCAGGCTGACCTGGGACACTTTCAGGGATCCAGGGGCAGCCACAGCTTCTCTGGGCACCCTGTGCCAGGGCCTCCCCTCCCTCACAGGAATGAATTTCTTCTTAATATCTTAACCTAAATTTCCTCTGTTCCAATTTGAAGCCATTTCCCCTTGTCCTGTCTCTCCAGTTCCTGATGAATTGTCCCTCTCTGGATTCCCTGTAGCCCCTTCAGGCACTGGAAGGCGCTCTGAGCTCTCCACACAACCTTCTCTTGTCCGGGCTGAACAGCCCCAAGTCTCCCGTCCTGTCTCCACAGGGGAGCTGCTCCCCTTATCAACTTCGTGGCCTCCTCTGGACTTACCCCAACATTTCCATGTCCTTCTCATGCTGGGGGCTGTGCTCAGTAAAGACCACCACACCAAAAAGGCTTTCCCACATCCCCTGCACTTTATCCTGGCTTACTTTTAAGAATGTAGCTATGTCCACTTTTAAAGCCTGAATGACCCGAGCATCCATGGCAGCTTTCCAGAGAATGTGTTTAGACCACAGCAGGCCCTAATGACATCAACAGAAATCAGAAGGATTTGAAGTGGAGCTGGCCAGCTTTCCTACCCCAAACACAGCATTAAAGTAATTGCCTTCCTCACACCCTTTTTCAATAAAACAGCAACTTTGGGGTGATGTTCTGCTGGAAACAGGCTCCTACAATTCCCTTGAACACACCATTACAGGGATTTTAATGCAGCTCTCTTGCTGTAATAAGATACTTTCATACCCAGTCTTGCCCTCTCCCACTAACTCCTGTGGTTACAAAAACCTTCTTCGGGCACCAGTTTTGGCAGAAAGCACAAAACTGAGTTATTCTTTGTGTTATTTCTGCTGCTGTGGGCATTTAGACAGCATGAAGAGGTACTAAATCCCCTTCGATGTTTTGAAGTCTTATTGGTTGTAACACATGTTGAGGGGAGACTCCTTTTTTTGGGGGGCAAGGGTTTGTTTTTCTGCTCTTTTCATAAAAGCAATTGAGGACCAGAAGGCTGTGAAAGTGCTGGGTTTGGAAAACCTGGAGAGGGGGAAAGAACGAGCTCTCCCACTACTGCAACTCATCCTGGTAGCTAAACACGACCCAAAAACAACACAGAGGGATAGAGAGAGAGGGATTCTTTCATTCACTGCATTTTACAGAAAGAGGGAGTTGTTTAAAATAATATTTCATTTTTATTCTATGCTTCAGTTAAAAATAAGTTGTAAAGTGGAGTTTTTTCTAGAGAGAGCTGATGACTGGTAGATGGCAGCCAACTGAGGAGAAACTCCATGAAAGAAGTTGCAGAAAATATAACTTCAAAGAAAAACAGACAGAAAGGCAGTCAGAAAGAATGAAAGAGTCCTTAAAAGTCATCCAGTGCCACCCCTGCCATTGGCAGGGACACCTTCCACTATCCCAAATTGTTCCAAGCCCCATCCAACCTGGCCTTGGACACTTCCAGGGACCCAGGGGCAGCCACAGCTTCTCTGAGCACCCTGTGCCAGGGCCTCCCCACCCTCCCAGGGAACAATTTCTTCCACATATCCAATCTCAATTTCCCCTCTTTCAGTCTGAACTCATTACTATTTGTCCTTTCACTCCAGTTCCTGATGAAATTTGTGTGCAATACTCCACAATTACTTGTTCTCTGCAACAGCTACATCTGCCAAGTCTCACAGGTTCCAAGTCTTCCATAAAGAAGGATAAGAAAACCACACCAATAATAGCAATAATAATCATAGTCATAATACAGTAAAAACAAACACCTCCTTCTGAAACGTAGCAAACCCATGCTGGTTTTAAAGCATTTTAAACATGGCACTGAATCTATGGAAGGGATGCGTGTTTGGATCTGAATTTTTGCATTATGCTCATTTGCCTTCAGCTGAATTTAATGTTTGCCACTGGATGTCGTGGAGCAGAATTAGGGACATGTAAATCCAGTATTTTTCAAGGAGGTGTATTTTATCAAACACACCAAATATCAAAGGATGAAT
The DNA here is from genome assembly GCA_013397775.1 of Eulacestoma nigropectus. NCBI lineage: Eukaryota > Metazoa > Chordata > Aves > Passeriformes > Eulacestoma > Eulacestoma nigropectus. The sequence goes on along the minus strand of VZTE01011289.1, from coordinate 617,653 downwards.
AAGGAGGGTTAATTTTAGAAAAAGTTATCTTTAAAATATCCACGGACTTCAGAGCAGATCACACAGGTGTCAGCAACAAAGACTGCAGGGCCGACTCAGACAATACCATGTAAATATTGAGGAATAAAAAAGCCCACGTTGGGCAGTAGCACAGTTTATAAACATGCAAGAAAAGCTGTGGTATGTGTACATATTCTTTAATTTTATGGCTCTCTAAACATCTGAGGACTCGCAATAAACAGGAAACTAACCTTGATGTGAGCTGCTGGGTCTGGGACAGTCTGAATCATGTCCTTTACCAGGCCAACGTGTTTACCAGGAGCTCAGATCCCAAGGCAGCTGCATAACCAGAGAAACAAAAATCATATCATTATACTTTAAACGTTTATTTTCAATAGAAATCTCTTTTTATAGGCTGATAAGCATCTTTCCTTCCCCAGACCTCCCTGAGACTCAGCACAGCTGAAGCTCAAGACACTTCTGTCTCCATAGACTCAGATGAGGATTTATTCCATGCAGGAGAAAACACTCAGCCCTGAAACTCTCATGGAAAAATGGTCTTTATTTGCAATGTACAGTTTTCCCAAAATAAGAAGTTGGGACATGCTCTGCCCTGCCCAGCCCCATTATTCACCCGAGATATCAGAGATTTCCACAAGCCATTCTTCCCAATTTAGAAACACACAGCAGGACTGGGACAGATCTGGAGCCGATATAAAAAAGGACCATTTCACTGAAGCTGTGCCCGTTTACAAGAGCTGCAAATCTGGTCCAGACGCTCAATTAACAGCACTTCAGAGCAGGGATGTTCTGGAATCCCTTATCCATGTCCAGTAATCGAGTACAGAGGGGCTGGGGCAGGTGGGGCGCATTTGTCTGCATGTGTAGGGGGTGGAAAACCATTAAAGCCCTTTAAAATAACAACAGCATTTAACGTAAATAATGTAGAGTACTACTCAGTAACTTGGACACCAAATAATTGTTTATGAATTGGAATCAAAAAATCAGGAAATTTGAAAATGTGGAAAAATGTAGGAACATGAAAATCATTTAAAGAAATCTTGTCTTTCTCTCCATTTTCCCTTAAAGACTGGAAATTCTCATTTTTCACACAAGAGGTTTCCTTCTGCCCACGACCTTGAAGTCAAATTTTAAAGCAGCAAGGCACTATCAGGGAACAGTAATTTTCCTCAGCATCAGCTTTTTTTTTATTTCATTATCTGCTCTCGCATTTACACTAACTTGGAAATCAAACTGCATTTTTACCTATTGATTTAGGAGAAATATTGCCTGACTGACACTGATCTGCAGCTTGTCCCAGAAGCAGTGATGTGAGGGGACCATCTACGATCTGTGCAAGTTTAATTTGCATAAATTGCACTAAACAGTGCAATTAAAGGTATCACCATTTAGATCTTAGTACATTTCCCCTTTAGTACTTAAAACAGCCAACTTCTCCCCCTCCAAATCCATGAAAACGAAGCAGTTCATCTGATGGCCTATTAAAGAAATCCCTTAACAAGCCAAATTCCCATTTTGTCCACTTTTCCCGGCTATCTGTGGATGATCAAATGGGATACTGACGTCACGGTTTTAAATGAAGATTTTTCTTTCCACAGGACTTCAAAAGCAAGAGATGCTTTTTCAGTAAAAGCAAAATTTCACCAGCCACGTTGTTCAGATTGAAGTCAGACAGAAACACCAACAGCACTGACGTGCTTTTAGTTCCCTCCCTCCCTTCCCCAGTAAATCCATGCCTGCCACATCCTCATTGGATTTATGGGATTCATATTTTAAGCTTTCGAAACATCACACACAGAATCTGGAAACGGCTAAGTTTCACATAAACTGGACAAAAAAATATTTCGAACCCAGAGTTAGATCATGTTTTCAGTGTTTTCATACTCCCAGCACTGTGCTGCCACAACTGCACCTCGCCCCCAGTGAAAGAAGCCCACCCAGGAAAGGGGATTTGTGCCACATCCAGATTTCTTTTGGTCTCTCTAAAGCCTTTGCTCAATTCCCAACAAAACCCAGACTTAGAAAATACGTGTTGAGCTCAGAGGTGGGAACTCCAGACCAAAAATGCCCTGTGTCACTCAAAACAGATCTTTCAGACCTCGGTCTTGAAGCTCTTGGGGTTAAAGAGAAGTTGTTTGAGCTATTCCAGACCACTCATTTCACATCTTTTCCCCGAAAAGATGGATCCTTTATGGAAGAGAAGACGACAGAGAACATTTGCAAACCAGTTGCCAGCTCTGCACCACAAGGAATGGGAATCAAAGAAAAGCAAATATTGTCAAATTCGAGTTGGAAAAATGAGTTTGCAACTGTTCTGGACATTTGACTTTTGCCCTGTACTGTTGTGAACTTAAAAGAGGGGAATTCTGCTTTAAACTCAGCCTTGGCAGTGTATTCTTCTTTCTCACCTGGATATTCAAGTCTTCCTACTCTAGAGTGGGACAAGTCCTTGTCTGCAAAACACATGATTTTTATCTTTTCACCTCTGGAAACCATGGCTAAAAAAAAAGCTGTGACAATTTTCCTTGCTTGTTCCAAACAGAAATATAATTTTAATTATTTCAGCTCCACCTTTACAGGCTGGAATTGGAAGCTTCCAGACATCTGGTACTAACTGGCTGAAGCAGATGGTATCTATTGCCAGACCCTCCTCCACCCCCACCCCAAAATTTCATGCTGGTCATGTTTGTGCTTGATGGTCTGTGACAGGGTCTGCTCGTGGCTCTAGGGTTTGCCCTGCATCCCCTAAATTAGCAGGACTCTAAGGCAAGCGCCAAAACTGACACTAAAGCCTGGTTTAGGGAGACATCTCTTTTCAGGAAACTGAGACAAGGGAATTACAACACAAACTGAAAGTTAAACACTTGCTTAAGTGCCTTCCTGATTTAGGGTTATCCTGGAGGGATATCCCGGATAAGGCTCTGAGCAACCTGGGATAGTGTCCTGGAAGGTGTCCTTGCACAAGCCAGGGGGTGGAATGAGATGATACCTTCCAACCCACACCATTCTGCGGTTCCGTGATTCTACAGAAGGACATATTTGTAGCCACAGAGCAGGTTTTCTTACACTTCCTGGCATCCTGAGTCAAGACTAGCATTGATTAATCCAGCTTGAGCAGTTCAGGTTTTTGGGACTGGTTTCCATCCCCCGACGCATCCAAAGTGTCCCACAAGAACAAGGGCACTAGTGAGAAGTAGCAATACTTGAGACAGGAGGTGTGAATTCCCCTCTGATGCTCAGGACAGATTAAAATATCAAGCTAGAAACAAGGTATTGTACAAACCAGCCAGAGCCGGGTGTGCCGGTGCTACCCCACGCAGGAGGAGAGAGAGAAGCTCTGGAGCCTGTTCTCTTTCTGTGCACACATTTGGGGAGTTATGTAAATACATCAAAGGGCTGGGGAATCATGTACAGATCTAGAGCTCACCAGATGTGATTGCACTGTTCTTTCTTTCCTATAGATGTATCAAGAGGATCAGACTTTTTAATGGACACACATATTGCCAAATTACTGAGAGGCTGAACGTCCCCTTCACACGGGGGCTGTATACGAACCTCTCTCGTGCATTTTCTCACCTCGCAGACAGGAATTTAGGTGCGTTTTCAGTAACTTGGCCTGCTGGCCTCACCTAAAAACCCCAGCAGGTTCCTCTTGATGTGTTCTAAACCCTGCACCGAAGTGCTGCAATAAAGCATGGCCGGGCAGTGAGCAAGGCTGACAGAAAAGGGCTCCAGGCCAAACTCCGCCAACGCGACGCCCACGTGGAGCAGAGCAGAGCAGAGCAGGGCTGCAGCAAACAGAAACACAGCCTGGGCTGCTCTTTGCCAGGAATGAACATGGCCCAAATCACAGATAACAGAATCACTGAGGCTGGAAAAGCCCTGCAAGGTCATCGAGTCCCAGCTGTGCCCGATGCCCGCCTTGTCCCCAGCCCAGAGCACCGAGTGCCACCTCCAGGCCTTCCTTGGACACCTCCAGGGTTGGGCACTCCAAACCTCCCTGGGCAGCCCCTTCCAGTGCTTGATCACCCTTTCATGAAGAAATTCCTTCCTGCTGTCCAACCTGAGCCTCCCCTGGAGCAGCATGAGGCTGTTTCCTCTTGTCCTGTCCCTGTCCCCTGGCAGCAGAGCCTGACCCCGCTCTGGCTGCCCCCTCCTGTCAGAGTTGTAGAGGCTCCCCTGAGCCTCCTTTTCTCCAGGCTAAAAGTACTTATCTGCACAGGGGAAAATATTCAGAATACAGCCACAGTTGTAGTCAATCTGGGTAATGAAGGGCTGTTTCATCAACAGCAAACGAGGTGCCAGAATCGCTGGGCCTGGTTCCTGGTGCACTGAAAGCAAGGACAATATTTAAATGGTGATCCAAGCACAGCTCTGCCTGGGAGACACGGCTCTCTCCAAGGAATCCTGCATCCCTGCTGCCTGAGATGTGGCTGTCAGACAGGAAAACAGCTCTGAATGGCACTGACAGGATAATGAAACACAAAGGGCTTGAGGAAAGCCCCCCTTTCCTGTGACAGGCACCCAGCACTGGGACTGGCACACACACACACAAGGGTGCACACTCTGGTGTGGTGAATAACCACAGTGGCATCACACCAGATTTCTACCAGCATGACTTGGGCTGTTTACCATTACTCACAGGAGGTGAATCCCTGAGCAGCTATGCAGAATATCCCAAGTCAGTGCCAGCAGGACTTTCAGACCCCTCACACTGTCATGCAACTGGACTGGTCACGTATTTTAAAAGAACGGATGTTTTTCAGCTGTTGGAAAACTTTTGAGACAGCCCTTGCTGGATTGTTTTGCCAGGAAATCTCTTTTTGTGTGCCTGGGTCCCACCAGCACTGGTCAGACAGTGTGTACCAGAGAGAAAGGCTGGGATATGCAAAAGGCAGAGAACTATAAACCTCCTCTCAGTGATGTGCAGAAACAGCATAAGCTCCTGTTGCTGCAGGTTACAGCTGCACTTCTTTGGTAGATAAATATGCTACATGTGATTTTCAGCCTTTCTGGACACCTTAAATAATTCCAGTTATGGTGAGAGCCCTTGTATAGCGAATTTAAGCCGAATTTAGGCTTGCTGCACTTCAGAAGCGGCCTAGTGGTCCAAGGGCCCACTAAGAGAAAAACGGAGTGCAGTTATTCCCCTGTGCTGCTGCTTTATTCATATCATAGGGCTTTATTGAAATTATTACATTGTTATTAATTTATTTGAATTATGTCCTTTAACAGGAGTAAGAAGATAAGAGGTGAAATCCTCATCCACTGAAATAAACTGTTTGAACCAGCCCAGAAATTCACCCACCCTGCCTTCGTCGATGAGGGCAAAACTCAGGAGCAGAAGATCCCTACAAGGCTGCAATTTGGGAACTGCTAAGCAAACAAAGTCACTTTCCTGCCCAGCATGGTACTGTAAGTTTATGCCTTCCCTTCTCTAATATTTCCAGGTTTAGAAGAAGGTGCTGCAGCTCCTGCTGGCACCTGGGGTTGCCAAGAAGCTGAGGGGAACCCCAGGAGGGGCTGAGGCAGCCCCAGCCCCTCTGTGCCCTGCAGATGTGGATTTCTGGGGGAAAATGGCTCAAAGTGCAAACCCCAGCAGTGTCCAGTGAAGAAAGGCCACAGAAACGTTTATAATTCCTATGTGTAAAGCAGATAAGTGTGAAACCACAAGTCTTCCACTGGCAGGGAGCTGTGACACAGCAGAGCTGCATGACATGAGCTCAAAGCTTTTGTGTTTAACTTGTGGTTGGGTACAACCACTTCAATTTTGTTGGGGTTTTTTTGTTTGGTTTTTTTTTTTATGTCTTCTTTCACTGTAACCTCTCAGTGTTTTAACAGCCTGAACAATAAAACTTTGAGGAAAGATTTGCACCCTCAAGAAATGCTACTGCCAAGGCTGTTCACGTGCAGTCAGTATCTGCTGTTAGGGTAAGATTTGATTGCAGGTGAACACCATGAATTAAAGAACAGTAGAGGACAAGAAAACCAAAATAGGAAAAGATGTGTCAAGCCAGGAGGTTTCTTCAACTTTCCATTCTCAGTGCTAGCTTTTTATACTCACCCTGACCTTGCAGGACAGAACCCACTGGCTGTGTTATGCACTGTCTGATGTGCTTAGTTCTTTAAGAGCAATATAAATAGAAGTGTAACTCATTGATAATTTTCAAATGACATCTCTTGATAGTTTGGATGGGGGATTTTTTTATAACATGGCATTATTTGTTTAAAAAAATCAGTGGGAGAAATAAAAGCTGAGTTGATCGATGGGGCTGGTCTCAATTCTGGCAGCAAAAAAACTGCCGGATTTCTCACTTTCAAGAAACACCTCCAGAAGTTAATCATGGACTCACAGAATAGTTTGGGTTGGAAGGGACCCTAAAGATCATCTCATTCCACCCCCTGCCATGAGCAGGGACACCTTCCACTATCCCAGGCTGCTCCCAGGCCCAATGCCCAACCTGGACTTGGACACTGCCAGGGATCCAGGGGCAGCCACAGCTTCTCTGGGCACCCTGTGCCAGGGCCTCCCCACCCTCCCAGGGAACAATTTCTTCCTGATACCTATCTAACCCCATTCTATGGCAGTGGGAAGCCATTCCCCCCTGTCCTGTCCCTCAATACCCTTGTGAAAAGTCCCTCTCCAGCTCTCTTGGAGCTCCTTTAGGCACTGGAAAGGGCTCTAAGGTCTCCCTGGAGTCTTCTCTTCTCCAGGCTGAACAGCCCCAACTGTCTCAGTATGTCCTCATAGGAGAGGTGCTAAATCTCTTTTTTCTTTTTCAAAATTTTTTTTAGAATTTTTTTCTGGAAATAAGGAGAACTTCCCGACCCAGCCCTGCTCTTGAAAAGCCTCCCGAGGATTTGGTTTCACGGCCATGCTGGCAATGTCTCCCTCACACAAGGTTAACACCGTTTCTGTCACTCAGAGGAAGAATACTGCTCTGACTGGCAGTGATGCCTTAGGTTCCAGCTTTTATATTTTTAAATCCTGTGCTGCCCAGTGTGTAAATCTGAAGTTTCTTGGAGCCTGTTGGCTGCTGCTCTCTTGTGCCAGACAGACACAACAAAGCCTCTCCGAGCTCATTGTTCAAGGACACTCAGGCTGTCCCAGGCCCAAAAGGTGTCAACCAGGGCCTCTGGAGAGGGGGAGAAATTGAAGAAATTCCATCATCAGCTCAAGTTTGAATTGGTGAATTTATGCTGATCTGCAAATGAACCAAACCTATCAAAGTGTGAAGAACTCATGACTCAGGGCCCATTTAGAGGTCCAGCTTGGATGTGGCCTTTGGCTCTCTAGGGTGTACCTTTGAAGGCCTTTCAAATAAGTATCTACCTTTATTCCTTTACTTTTGTCTAGTCTCTGTTTCTAGGTAGCTCGTCAAGGCATCAGCAGCAAATCCTCTTTCTGATGGGATTCCCTTCCAGCAGCACCAGCTGGAATGCAGCGAGTCCTGGTGCCCCTGGACACCTCAGGACAAGGCAGGAGGGAGCAGTCCCAGCTCAGGGCTGCAGGTAAGACCTGCCCCTGCTGAAGCAGCCGTGGGTTCAAGCTGACCAGGACACCACAACTGGAATATCACCCTAAGCAAGTCAGTAGCTGAGGGACAAGCCACGGTCACCACCTGTTTGGGAAGCACAGATGGCCAGGGTTTGGCTGGCTCTGGACTAACAGCAGTACTCCATGTCCCTGAAGTCTGTGGGGACAAAAAAGGATGGAGCAATCTGAGAACATGTCTCTGCCATCTGTGTCTGTGTCTGGCCCTCCTGGAGTTCATCCACGTTAAACATGGATCTTCTTCTGAGTACGTTTTTCTTGGAAGGGTCAGTTCTCCTACAGAAGTTCCCCCTCCTCCCCTTTGAACATGGTGCTGATGGAGAAGGCCCATTTCTGTGCTACCACCCAAAAGTGTCTGTGCAGCTACTGCTTATCTCACGTTCCAGCCCATCATCTCAGGGGAGGATACGGCCCTAAATTAGCTCATTTACAGTAGGAACTTTAAACTACAGCCAAAAATATTTGGTTTTATTAGTACTCCCTATATAGTACGCCTCTGACCAATAACTTGTTTTATTTATTTTTCTGGCGAATTACCATGTTCTTATTCAAAGCCATAATGAGGATTATATATCAATGTGGAATGCAGAGCAGCCATTCCTGAAACTCCCAACTGCATATAAAAGGGTTTGGAATTCCCCAAACACTATCTCTTCAGCCCAGGCCACTTACAAATGCGGTTAACATGAATGAAGTAATATCTTCGGAAAGGAAGGAGACTTTTGAGTCACGTCTGACACATTTAACTGCACCAACCACTTTCCAGAGCTCAAGATTTTGACTGTGTGTCTTAATACCAGGCAGGGGTGTTCGATAGTGATTACTCCCTGATGCTTCTCCTGTTGCAGGATACTTGGACACACACATGGGATACCAAAGGGAGAGCTAAGGCAGGAATTCAAGGCTCTGTGCCCTCCAAGTGCAAAACCACAGAGGTCACCAGCAAAGTTCTGCGGTCCAGTCAAATTTGCTGCCTTTCTGTCCCATGCTAGAGCTGCTCTGGCAGATTTCTGTGTTTAATTATTCAAACTCAGCTCAAGTCCCAGCTTAGCTGAAGGTGTGCACCAGCCACGGAGTAACCACCACGTTATTCCTGACTGCAGGTTGTAATTATGGACCTTAGTTCTCTACAGAAATACAACTTTCCAACGAAATATACTGCACTGTGGAAAAGCAGGGTGACATCAGGAGAGATATATAGTGACAAAGAGTAGTTTCTAATTTACATTCATTCCACTGCTTAGAGCCCAAGCCTGTTTCAAACATTTTAACTGGTGCTGCACTTGAAATTACATCTGAAGAAAGATACACAAACTGTTTGAAAAATAACGAATAACTAATTATCTGGAGGGTGAAGCGACAAGGTAAGGAAAACTCATACCTCCTTTTGAAAGATAAAAGCAAATAAAAGTGGTTTAGGAAGTGAAACGACAATATCCAATTTAATGAAAACAAATTACATATAGACTCATGGAATCACTGAATGGTTTGGGTTGGAAGGGATGTGAAAAATCATCTGGTTCCAACTCCATGCCATGGGCAGGGACACCTTCCACTGTCCCAGGCTGCTCCAAGCCCCAGTGTCCAACCTGGCCTTGGGCACTGCCAGGGATCCAGGGGCAGCCACAGCTTCTCTGGGCACCCTGTGCCAGGGCCTCCCCTCCCTCCCAGGGAACAATTCCTGCCCAATATCCCATCCAGCTCTGCCCTCTGGCACTGGGAAGCCATTCCCTGTGTCCCTTCCTTCCACCCATTGGAAATTGTCTCTCTCCAGGTTTCCTGGCGGCTCCTTCAGGCCCTGCAAGGCCACAGTGAGGTCACCCCAAAGCTTCTCCTCTCCAGGCTGAACAATCCCAGCTCTCCCAGCCTTTCCTCCCAGCAGAGCTGCTCCATCCCTCTGCTCATCCTGCTGCCTCCTCTGGCCTCTCTCCAGCAGCTCCACATCCTCCCTGGGCTGGGCCCCAGGGCTGGGGCAGCTCTGCAGGTGGGCTCTCTTATCACCGTCCCATGGTGGGTGTTATCAGCTCCTTCAACGTTCCTCAGCTTGTGCCTCTTGGACTTTATGGCCATTTTTTCAAGAAAAGTTTGCTGGATTGGCCAATGCTGGCATTCTGCACTCACTTCTGATTCCTGAATTTTCCAGACCAGGAAGGTTCCTCTGTGAACCTGAAGCACAGATGATGTACAGAAGATTGGACTAGATCCTCTAGCTGCCCTCTGGCTGTCAGATACCTCTACCTCTAGTTTTAATTTTGTTCACAGAAGATCTGTTTCTAATAATCCCGTGGAAAATGAGAGTACAGAATCAGGACCTTTGCAGCACACACAGCAATTCATACTTTCAACCACATTTAAGCATGGAGTACAAACTGACAGCAGAGACTTAATAAGCAAACAGTAGTAATTATACAAAGTCATAAATAATTGTGTGAACACCTCACAGCTTTTTCAAGGATAACTACTTGATTAAATTTGCATAATCAGACATTACATACACCATGCACTTTCAATGATCACTGAGTGCATTAGACCTGTATATTATTTACTGCAGATTATCTAACAGTTCTGTCAAACCCAGAAGAGCCCCGAATTGTTACAATGAAAAACAATATCTACAAACTGGAGAACCATCAATTCATTTCAGAGAGATCTAAAGCGTAATGACAGCTTAGAAATACATGAGCAAGAAAAAAAAAATAGTTAACATTTTCTCTGCTTTCAATAAATTTCTTCAGTTGTCATATTCGAGAAATGTATATGTTGTTCAGGAACAGAATGTACTGGCACTGAATCTGTTGCATGCAAGCACTCACTTTTGGGGATGCAACAAATGTTTCTGTAATCTGCCCTGGAAAAGTTGTCCTCCTTTTACTCCCCCCTGGTTTCTGGGGATGCTTCTCATTGTAATGAGGGAAAACACAGTTTTAATGAGAAATAGAATTTTTCTTTTTTTTCCTGTGCTTATGGAGTTGCTTTTGTTGGTCCAGGGGGCTGCAAAGAGCAGAGGGAGCTGCCTGTCCTGGGCAAGTCACCCATGAGGCAGCTCCAGAGAACACCTTGGAATCTATCCGAAGAAAAGCCCATTTCTGGAAGTGTTCAAGGCCAGGGGCTCAGAAAAACCTGGTCTATAAAAAGTGTCCCTGCCTGTGGCAGGGGGTTGGAACAGGAGGATCTTTAAGATCCCTTCCAACCCACACCTTTCCATGATTCCATGATGAACTGATGTCGTTTCCCAGCCTCTACCCGCACACCCCAGTCATGGCCTAAAAGAAAAGAAATTAAGCTGGACCTAAGGTGCTCCAGGGAGTGTGAAAAGTGAAAAAAATATGTGGAAACTTTCCCAAAAAAAACCCCTGGCACAGCTAAGGACACTCAATGAAAGTGAAACAACACTCGACTGAGGCGTCCTCTAGCACAGCTTTGTTTCCAAAGGCATTTGTGGCACCTGCTTCCCTTCTCCAGGCACGTCTGGGTGTCCCCTGCACTGGCAGAAGGACAGGGATGGTTTGTGGGATATCAGGAGGGATGGATGACCCCTCTGTGAAAGGATAAACAAGACAGAAGCGTGGAAGGTCCTTCACAATCCCCTGCAGGGTTTTTCTGTTGTTTGGAAACTCCACCCTCAGGATGGCAAAGGGGCCTCACAAGGAACATTGACACAAGCAACATGACTGGCAGCACCATTTTTTTCCTTAGAGTATTCTTAAGACAAAGTGCAAATACTTGTGGTGATCCTTCTTCAGCATATTAGTAAATACAGCCAGCTTTCAGTGGAAATACTCATCTGACTACAGAACAAAACTAAACACCCTTTGAAGTTCTTCAGACCAATCCTCCTTTCTGTCACTAAATGCTTTTTGACTCCTTTTGTACGTCTTTGGCACAAAATCTCTTTTTTCAAAAAAATTTCTCTTTTTACTTGTGGCACTTTCAGCTCAGATGTTGGAGAGCAAAAGAAAAAAAAAACCAGGACAGCTGTATAAACACAAGGTATTTAAGAAATAAGTGACTTCCATTAAGTGTTGATCTGGACTGCAAAAACTGTTCAAATATACAGATCAGAAAGACTGGCACCTCCATTGCAGCTTGAGTCTCACTTTATCAATAAAAAATGTTAATGCATTACAAAAATAGAAATATGCCACATCCTTAGCAAAAAAAGTACCTTGGAAGGATATAAGTAATCCTCACTAATGCTTTGATTTGTGACCTTCACGGCTTTGTTTTCATTTTTTTATTTCAAATGCATTTGGAGAATGTCTATAAATAGCTAATACTGACTGAATGCATAATTTTAGGCTCATTTTTTCAGCATCTGGATTTTGAAGTACTTTGCTGGATGAAACATGGAGCTGTCATCCGTGAAACTATAAAGTTAAGTGTTTAGAAAAATAATATTTTAAGGATCTAAATGTATTTGCTAATAGTGAGTGTAAAGCAGTAATATTAAATTTATAATACATTACTGAACCTGCCAAGCAAGTTTTTACACAAAAATGCAAGTTTGACCTAGAAATTCAAACAAATTTCACATGGAAAAAAACCTCATTATTTCTATATATATGGCAAGGGAAATGCCTGTGCTCCTCCTCACACACTAAAAACAGAAGGAAGAGGAATGCATTTAGTTCACCAAACCTGAATTCACAGCAGGCAAAAAAACTGCAGCAAAGGCAGCACAGAGGGTTTTGCATGTGGATAAGAGAAAAAGAAATATTAACAATTATTATGTATTTTATTTCCAGCTGGAGGAGAACAGTAATTCCAGGGTTAAGGCAGGTTTCAGTCCCCCTTCTCCAGCAGAACCTGGGAAGGCCCCAGCATGGAAAGGAGACAGAGATGCAACCACTCTGGAAGCAGTTCCCCCAAAACAAATGGGAATAACTGTAATGTCTAAAGACATGGAACCATCACAGAATCCCAGAATGGTCTGGGCTGGAAGGACCTTAAAGCTCATCCAGTGCCACCCCCTGCCATGGGCAAGGACACCTTGCACTGTCCCAGGCTGCTCCAAGCCCTGTCCAACCTGGCCTTGGACAATTCCAGGAATGGAATATCCACAGCTTCTACAACTTCTCTGTGCAAGAATAGAACTTTGCAAGGACAAGGCTGCAGTTTCCTTCTTGCTTAGCTTGAATTCAAAATCAGGGTTTAATGGAACAAATACTTATGATCCAGACTCTCCGTAGATGTAACGGGAAGCTCGGGAATGGGATACAGGAGGGTTTTCTTAAGCAGTGGGGCCTTTTATATTTAGTTATTCTGTAATTAGTTGTTTTTATTGACATACGGCCTACAGATGGGCTGATCCACCGCTGCAGAAACAAGGCCAGAGTTTATGATCTTGCTCCATTTATTGTGGTGCCTTCCACGAGGGCTCACAGAAACACCCAACTAGCACGGGGCTCCATCCCATTGCTGTCAAAGAGCAAAACCAGCACAGATTTCAGCCATGCAGGATCTAACTCCAACCACTACACGGGCACACACGTGCTTCACCCACTTCTGAAGGGGTTCATGCCTGGAAGGAAGCAGCACCTCTTCCAGCAGGGAATGCTGCTGCAGAAAATCTCTAACTCCCAGGACTGGTAGAAACAGAGGGCCATTTTAGAGGCAGGAATAATTCTAGTTGTTCCTTTAGCAGAGGAAACCCAAATAATGCCTTGCCCCATGAAACGGATCTATTTGGGATGGTATTTGAGGGCTGTGACTTCGCATGGGAATGCTGCCACAGGAATTTAACACACTGCACCCCAAGCTGGCCACCCACCCTTTCTTTTGGTCCAGCCATAGATTGGATACCTTGTCACAACAGACCCAACCTGCAATTGTCCAGATTCTTCCAGTACTTTTATAATCAACATTTTTCCTTTGTTCTATCCCTCCAAAGCAACAGATCCCATCTCAAATTCTCTTGCTAAAAAATTATGAGACATAGACACATAATAATGTTGAGATTTTACGGTGGTTCTAAACCTGACTGCAGAGTCTGAGTTTAGAATAAATTTTTATGTACTTCCATGCATTTTTTTGTGTGTGTTTCAGCCCCTCTTCCCCAAAGATGCAGCTATAAGCAAGATCAATCAATATGTTTTAATACTACAAATAATTCCCGTTCTTTTTCCTGTTGCCCTCACTTGGATATTTCCCCAGCTCCCACTATACCTAGGAAGGACATTTCCCCAGTTCCCATTATTACCTAGAAACTCTTCACTTCTTTTTTTCCACTTTTGATGTCTAAAACATTCTTAATTCCCAGGTCTCACTCCCATCCCTATATACGGTGAGAGCTGAAAGATGTTTCACCCAAAAATTATTCATAATTTTTTTTATTCCAAAACCCTCTTGGCCCTTCTGTGCTCACTCTGAGCAGTTCCAACACCAATCTCCAGTAGTGATCGCAACGTGAGCACATGGTTTTTGTGTCAGCTGCAGGGATGCTGTCAGTGGAGGTGGCGTGTCCAATGGGACTCCAAACACTGTCTGGCCTCAGATTTCCCAAATGGTGAAGTCCACAGACACCATGGATATCTAGCAAAGGAAAACCAATGTGGACAGGAGAGGACTGCCAGAACAACTGTGGTGTTCAACTGTGAGCCTTTAAACTGCTTTGTGCTTGACAGGAACTTACGATGTGGGCCAAGTTTTATATCTGCTTCTATCTTCTTCATTCAACCCTCATCACATCATTTCTACTCCTTACCAGTGTAGACTTCCCACCATGGGATGGTGATGAGACCCCACCTGCAGAGCTGCCCCAGCCCCGGGGCCCAGCACAGGGAGGATGTGGAGCTGCTGCAGAGAGTCCAGAGGAGGCACCAGGATGAGCAGAGGGATGGAGCAGCTCTGCTGGGAGGAAAGGCTGGGAGAGCTGGGATTGTTCAGCCTGGAGAGGAGAAGCTTTGGGGTGACCTCAGTGTGGCCTTGCAGGGCCTGAAGGAGCCACCAGGAGAGCTGGAGAGAGACAATTGCCAAGGGCTGGAGGGACAGGACCCAGGGAATGGCTTCCCAGTGCCAGAGGGCAGGGCTGGATGGGATATGGGGCAGGAATTGTTCCCTGTGGGGGGGGCAGGCCCTGGCACAGGGTGCCCAGAGAAGCTGTGGCTGCCCCTGGATCCCTGGCAGTGTCCAAGGCCAGGTTGGACACTGGGGCTTGGAGCAGCCTGGGACAGTGGGAGGTGTCCCTGCCCATGGCAGGGGTGGCACTTAAAGGGATGGCTTTAAGGTCCCTTCCAACCGAAACGATTCCATGATTCTATGATGATTCTGTGAATTACACCACTGCTCTGGCCACCTGTTCCAGTTATGGCCACCCTTAGAGCAGTCTGGTTTTTATTCTTATTCCTAGTCACAGTTTCATCTGTTGCAAGTTAAACTGAAACCCTTTGGACTTTGCTGCACTCCTCAGAGAAGTGTAGCTCTGTCTTCTTTACACCTTCCCATTACATAGCCAAAGATGGTAATAATAGCAATTTTTTTTGTCTATTCCACCAGCTTTGGACTTTTTTCATTCATGCTTTTGACTTCTTTGCTCAGTCCTACACTGGCTACTACCTGACTGTTGTAGCAATTCAGTTCAGCTGAAAAAGAGATTTAATGTCCATCTCTGTGGGTACATCTGTAATGTGTGTGGTGTTATAAGTGAAGGCATTATTTCAAGAGCATAGGAACCCTTAAAATAGGTGATTTGGCTCTGTTCCCTTTCTGAGGGCCAATCAGGTATTGTAGGTATCTCATACTGACTATATGTTAAAATATCTTTTTGCCATCCACCAGTGCATTAAAAACAATGTGGCTATAGTGGCCTCATCAATTCTTCAAACCACTGACTTGACATGTCAGAACTAATGTTTGACCACAGCTTTAGCAGGATTCAAAGCTCTGGTGCAGCTCTAAAACTTTACTTTGGGTTCCCTGAAGTTATTAACCATTAGAAAAAATCAGGTATGTCAGTATTAAAGACCTTTTATTAGGATGTTAGAATGCAGATTAAGATTTATGTTCTCTGTAACATCAGTCTTGCTGTTCCTTAAGCGAATGTACCCCTAGAAGAAGAGAAGGAACAAAGCAAGCTGCAAGTTCAAAAAATTTAACTGAGTGATGCAAAATACCTCCTTTAAATGCAGATCGAATTTCTTCCACTTTTTTATGTTCCAGGTGTGTATAAATGTCAATAACCAATCTCTAACAGCAGTGACTCTGCCTTTTCAGTAGAAATAAACAAGTAAATTACTGTCCTCACCATCCCAAGCTTTGACTTATCTTTGTGCTAATGAAATAGAGTTGGGATGATAAGAACAAATCAGTATTGTCACTTCCACTCGCTCTCTGATGCTTGCAGTTGCAATGTGGCATCATTTCTATAACAAAGCAACTTGGAAGTTGACTTTTAGAGTGTTTGCAGGATGGGTTGTGTATCACCCCTGCGCTTCATCCTCAAGCAACTCACACTTTGCAGAGGAACTCCTTGAGCAGGTAACTGACCCAGTCTCACCTATTACAGATCCTCCATTAATTCCATCTTGCCTCAAGTAGCTGCTCCCAACATCCTCTTCCCCCTCTCCTCGCAGAAAGGCAGGAGGACACGAGCTGGTGTTTCCTCAAGCGCACAAAGCACAACGGTTTGACAACCTTCATCCCACTTCTGAGGCCTGTAGGGCAGCTGGGGACCCACAAAAATCCCCCCTCAGGGAGACCATGTTCACCATCGACGGAAAAATAACATGCTCCAAATATCTTCCCTTTTCCAGTGGCTACAGAGGGAGTTTAATGGAGACAAAACACCCTTCACAGCAGTTCTGCTTAGCTGGGAGTAAGCAGGGCATGTAGTCAGGGGGTAAGGAACAATTAGGCCTCGTTTATATTAGTGAAACAATTAGTCATTAATTAGGCCGGTTTCACATTTGGAAAAGGGGAATAGCTTTAATTAGAGTGGAATTACATCCCTCTGACAGACTTCAGAGGGAACTCTAATGGCAGGATGCAAACTATAAAGTCTGCCAGGCTTTTACAGCATTTAATGGCTTATGGAGCATATTGGAAGTATACAGTCCTTCCAGTGTGTATAACAACCATCTGCCACAAAACCCCACATCCCTGCCAGGATCACAGCTACTAAACGGGGGGAGAAAAAGAATTTTAAAACAGTAACCAAATCCCCGGCTTGGATCAAGCATCTTCATAGCTGCATTTGGGCAGCTTTCCTCCCTAATCTAGAAACTTCTGTCCCCGTGGAATTCTTGCCACGGAATATAAAGAAAAAATGAAGTGGCATTTAAGGAGATAAATGTTTAATGTACAGCTACAAAGTACACCTTCTCCTCTCCAGTCATGCTGTTAACCAGAGGAAGGGTCTGCACATGAACTTTCAGCCCTAAATAAGTAAAATTGATTTAATTGATGCCTTCTGTTCCTCACGCTGGGGCAGAAAATGGGCACTGGCCTCAACATAAAAGTTTCTTGGCAGCTGCAGTTGTTCTGCAGCTTAGTTTGCATTGCCTTAGCTTAAAACCCCTTCCATGGGGATAAACAGCAAATCTTCCATTGCAAGCTGTGGGATGACTCCTGTAGAGTCCAAGGAATTCTTTCTGGAGTTTGGCTTTGAGGCAGGACAATCCAATCAGAGATATTTGCCTAAAAAATACAAGCACACTCCCAACCCTCTGAAACTAAAAGTGAGCAAGACAGAACCGTAAGTAGATCTTGTTAAAATCCTAGCAAGGACTAGCGTGGACGAATCCTACTTCCCAGATATTTCCACCATGGAGCTACAGACTTTTCCACCCCATGACTAAAGGTTTTATTTTAAAAAAAAACCAAACTACTACTCTAAATGTTTTAAAGCACAATTGTGGACACCTGCAGTGTCTGTGAAACAACTGAAAGGGATTTAAAAATAATAATTTGGGCTTAGGAGCAAGAACTCCTTACAAAGAATTTCCTACACTTGTAAATACTCTCCCTTCTCATCTCAACTATGGAAAAATGGGACACTTGTGGTAACTGAGTGTCAAAGTATTCAGAACTACAGGTTTAAAGCAAGACCTGGGGTACCATAAGTTCCTTGGAAACCAGCACAGGTGATGCCCCACCAGCCAAAAAGCTGTTCCTGCACACACTCATACAAATTAACAGGTAAACAGTGAACCAACCATGCATAAATGTTATTTTCCATAATCACTGGGGAAAAAATTCACTCTGGGAGTAATTCCGTAGCCAGATTCCCTGCTCATCTAACATCCCCTCAGGACACAAGCTGCCTCTAACACAGTCATCAGGTGAAATGCAAATAAAACAAAAAAAGCATAACGTGTTTGAGGGAATGTACAGGCAAGGACAGAGTCTGTTTCCTCCATGTTGCTTTCCACAGGAAAGAAGAAGAGATAATGGCAAAGGAAAAGCAGAATAAAACACTGGCTGTTATGTCAGAAGGTCAAAGAGGATAAGTGATACCCTGCTTCGTGCCAGTCTTCACTTTACTGCATCCTTCAGAATAAAGTAACAGCAGCACACACAGTCTGGGATCCCCAGGTTGCCCAAGGGTTATTATGCCCACTATGGTCTTTTTAATCCTCTCTTATCTTGGAATATTTTATGGCAGGCCCAGATTAGTCTATCATTTTAACCCCAAATATTTTTTCATCAGGTTTTTTTTGTTTTGGTTTTTTTTTTTATATTGTCATTGCATTTTGCGCTTCTATGGTACAATAACCTCAACTTTATCACCATCACCTGCAGGTCTTGATGTAACCACCTTTGTTTGCTCGTGGAAAATAAAACCACAGTGTATCATTTTGCTGAGAATACTCCATTACAGTCATTCAATTATTGAGAATGTTCTTAATTCTATTTTTAATTATTGTTGAAGGAAATAAAATAGAGGCATTCTCTAATCACCTTTAGTTTCCAAGAAAACAATACCTACCAGTTATTCCACTTCAGCAGTGGTGAGATAGGCAAGGAAAGACAAAGATAATATCAGTATTATACTGATTTTTTCAAGGTCAGGTTGGTTGAGGCTCTGAGCAACCTGGTCTAGTGGAAGGTGTCCCTGGCCTTGGCAGGGTGGTGGAACTGGATTATCTTTAAGGTCCTTCCAACCCAAACCTTTCCATGATTCCATGATTTACCAGCATGGCAGAGGCTCCAGGAGGCACTGTCTGGAACTGGCTCACTTGTACACTGAGGTCTTGCATCGCCAAGATCTGTCTGGACAATTTCTCCATGGTACAAACTCAGAATGCTGTCACAAAGTCCAGACAAATTTATGTTGGGAGAGCGAATTTCCTCCCTTGAAATTCCTCTCCTCACATTTCCCTCTGCCCAAGGCTTTATCTCTTCTGCTCGTCTTGGGGAAGCCACAGGAATGAAAAAAAAGGGAGACTTTGTCAGGAGCAGGACTGGACTGTTAATCAGGAAAATAAATGAACTCATAAAACTCATATAACCTCGCAGAATATGAATTAAAATTGGCCTGGTGGTGACAGTTTAATTCTAACCCCTCTCTGCCAAAATTTTGCTCTGGGTATGAATACACAGGTTGTCCAAAAGAGCAGCAAATGCCCCTTCTTTCCTAATGCTGAGACACTTCTTTCAATGCACATAGTTCAAGATAAATCAGATGTTAAAGGAGATATTTATGATCTCCAGGATTCAATAAACTGCATTTACACTTACAGTACCTTGGCTCTTTTGGGGCTGAAAAGACCATAAGGCCTCGTGTATAGTTGTATAAATAAATGAATACATGAAATTTAGTAACAGGAACTCTTCTGACTCATAGGAGTCTTTGGAAAAATCCTCACTAATCTATTAATAATAAAGAATCTGTAATGCTAAAATTGCAAACCCCAGCACGTCCCCTGTTCTTAGCATACCAGAGAGACTTTTTTCTGGTAACAGTAGCATATTCAAGACAGCACAGGCTTGACACAAGCCTTGTTCAAATTCTGAAGCCGGATACCTGGAATTAAGAGCATTCCCATGCAAGATACTGGATATTCAGCAAAATTCTCAGCCTGGTGTAAAAAGCAAATATTTTTAAATGAGATAAGTACGAAAGTGCCCAGTGCAATCAATCAGTGCAGATCTCACAGCGTTACTGGGACGGGTATCAAATGGTGTTCATTTCTTCCACGTCTTTCACAAGAAGGGTCACTCTTAGCTCCTTCATAACAAGGACATGGAACTGTTGGAGCACGTCCCAAGGAGGCCCTGAGGTTGATAGGAGGGATGGAGCACCTTCCCTATGGAGACAGGATGGGAGAGTTGGGGCTGTTCAGCCTGGAGAGGAGAAGGTTCTGTGGAGACCTCAGAGCACCTTCCAGTACCTGAAGGGGCTACAGGGAATCCAGAGAGGGACAATTCATCAGGAACTGGAGTGACAGGACAAGGGGGAAGGGGTTCCAACTGAAAGAGGGGAAATTTAGGTCAGGTATGTGGAAGAAATTGTTCCCTCTGAGGGTGGGGAGGCCCTGGCACAGGGTGCCCAGAGAAGCTGTGGCTGCCCCTGGATCCCTGGCAGTGTCCAAGGCCAGCTTGGACATTGGGGCTGGGAGCAGCCTGGGATAGTGGAAGGTGTCCCTGCCAATGGCACGGAGTTGGTATGAGATGGTCTGTAAGGTTCCTTCCAACCCAAACCATTCTATGATCCTACAGTTCTTGCTGCATCTAAATTAGAAACTTAGAGTACAACAAACGTGCATTAAATTCACTTGGATTACATTTCAAGGCTTCTTTTATAGGCACTGTCTTTGGGGATCTGAAATTTTGATTATGCAGCGCAATTCCGCTACATCAACTGCATCCCTCCATCAACTCTGCAGCATTTCACAGAGCTCTGTACCCCAAAAGGCCCTGCCTGTCACTCTTGCACTTAACTTGTACAGAAAACAGAGATTATTTCCTACTTTCTGCCTGTTCCCCATCCTGAGCACTGATGTGACCATTCCTCCTATCTCCAGGTTCCTAAATTGGACAAATAATACAACTGAAAGCATGCATATAATATTTCACCAACCATTAAAGGCACAGTGCTGTGACTGGGAGGCCTGAATTCCTTTCTTCTATTCTTTGTTAGTCTTTGTGGATGTTTTATTTTTTATACAGTGCTTCAGGCACCACTCAACAAATGATAATCTCCCCACACTGAGCCACAGTACAGTAAACAAAGAGAGGTGGAGAAGATCCCTTCAGCAAGGAGACCATAAGGGTTCCATTTTTAGCTTCATAATTCAAGCAATGAGACTTGAGATATCACTTTTTGTGCACAAAGGAGCGTTCCTTGACCTTTTCTTCCATCAGCTTAGGAATCATTGTCTGTTTTTTCCCAAATTTAACAGCATTTAACAGACCTGAAAATACCATGTTCCATCAAGCTTGAGGGGACCAAACAGCTGGGTGAAGCAAGGAAATAGAGTTGGTGCCCTACTGAGGGGAAAGCTAAAAAGCAGCACATCAGAGAATCCACACAGGACAGCAGTGCTGAAAGGGGCTGATTCCTTTTGCAGCTCACAAACTACGGATTGGGATCACTAAAACACATGGATTTGCCCATCTGAACAAAACCCTTTCAGTGCCCACAGTCCTGCCCATCAGCAAGGACTCACTCTTCAGTAAGTGACAAGTCCCTGCCACCCTCTGAGCACCACCACCACGTGCTGGGGCTGTCACCAGCAGGTTCAGCTGAAGTTTACCTGGGCAAGGCAAGGGCTTCAGCAGGACAAGAGGAAATGGCCTGAAGCTGCGCCAGGGAAGGTTTAGATTGGCTATCAGGGAATAAAATTCTTCACTGAAAAGGTGGTCAGGTATGGGAACAGGGTGGTGGAACCACGTTCCCTGGAAGTGTTCAGCAAGGCACGTGGATGTGGCACTTGGGGACATGGTTTAGTGGTGCTGCGTTAGCAGCTGGACTTGATCTTAGAGGTCTTCTCCAGCCTTAATGATACTGTGATTCTAAGGTTGATGGATCAACAAAGCTGGATCTCAAGAACCAGCCTCTGTGTTAACTTTAGTCTGAGATGATATTAATGGCTTTAAACTGACAGAGAGTAGGGTTAGATTGGATATTAGGAAGAAATCCTTCCCTGTGAGGATGGTGAGACCCTGGCACAGGGTGCCCAGAGAAGCTGTGGCTGCCCCTGGATCCCTGAAGTGTCCAAGGCCAGGTTGGACATTGGGGCTGGGAGCAGCCTGGGACAATGGAAGGTGTCCCTGCCCATGGCAGGGGGTGGCACTGGATGATCTTTAAGGTCCCTTCCAACCCGAACCATTCCATGAATCCATGAGAAGCAGCATTTGCCCCTTCTCTGTGATGTCTCTTAGCCGTACTTTCCTTTTTGCAAATACCTGTATGATTATACACACCCAGGATGTTGAATTAATCTTCCTGTCACTGTATTCTGGAGATAGAAAAGTCCCTTCCCGACTGTCACACACCTTCCTGGTTTGACACAGAGTTGTTAAAACATCACCAATTTATCCAGGCAGGAAATACAGGCAGCGCTTTGTGGAGGTACAAGATATCCACAGGTGCCTTCACAGTATCCAAATTTGTGACTTGGCCACGAATTTTGCCAGGTTAACAAACAACAAATCTAGCAAAGAAACAAAAAAAAAATTACGAATTTCTCATTGTGTTCTAGGCTTCAGTTTTCCTCACAGATTCTTGAATCTACTTCAGTCTCAGTGACAAAGGGATATTCGAACATAAATATCCCTTTGTCCAAAGACCAAGGCACTTACACCTTATTCACGTAATAAACCCACTTTCTGTGACAAATTTATCTATTAGTTGCCCTCAGTAAATCCTAGGAAGACAAATACCAAGCGAAGAGGCCATTTATACTCAGAGTAAACTAGGAATTTTTAGTAAGACTGTATTTAAAATAAATTCTGTTCCATAAGAATATGATCAGCAGAAGTCACCCTCAAGAAAATCATCACTGCAACTAAATAATATATTTGTTTTTAAACAAGAATGGAAGAATATTCAGATAACCTGAGACATTTTCAGCTTACACAGGAATGCGTTAGCTCTATTAACACAGTGCTTTTAAACAGAATTATATAAAAACTAATTTTAAACTAATAATGTTTTAGTGGTGAAGTCAGAGTAACATTGTTCCTTATCCCCAGCATAACCAGCTTTTCTCTCACAAACATTTTGACAGGAGACTAAATTGCAGATGTCTATTTTTCAACCCCAAAAAATCCCCAAAAAACAAAAAAAAAACCCAACCCAACAAAAAAACCCCCAACATTTGAGCTACTAAAAGGTAGAAAACAGCCAGAGAGAATTATGACCAAATGCCAGATATTAAAAAGTTCTCCACATGTGGCACAGAAAGAAACAGCCAGTTCACTCCAATTGTCTGCTTAACAGGTTGAGCCTCTCTCCAACTGGTAGCAATCAGGCAGGACACTAGAGCGGGCAGGAAATCTAAAATTAGGTTTTACTACCTATAATGGAGGATTTATGGGATAATTTAATTGGCAGTCTTGGGACTGAAACCCACGGTGGGGGAACAAAAACATCTTTCTGGATATGCTCTCTGAACCCTTCCTGTAGTGGGCTGAACAATAAAAGTACTGGGGAAATAACCTAGAGATGTAATATCCCCTTTCTAGTGCAAAGTAAGTGGTGCATGGTAATGTCTGTGGGTGTGAGGGGGTTCAGCAGAGATAGAAGGCAGTCATGCATTGATGCAAACTGATTTTTCTTCTTTTCAGGAGAACTGAATCGCTTCTTGCAGCGAGACGTGCCTGTAAGGACACGAGGGATGATAACGAGCCCCAGATAAAGAGCAGGCTGGAAGTCAAGGCTGTAAGGGCATGAAAGCACAGCCCCAACACTTTATTGCCTGTGGCAGATTGAACCCAGCCCTGTCCCCATCACCCTGAGACAGCCATCCCCAAGATGTGCTGAGCCGCTTGGGCTTCCCTGTGGCCCTTCTGTGCTGGCACAAACCTTTTAGAGCCAAACCTCAGGGACGTCAGAAGCACTTTCTTGCCTCTCTCTGCTCAGCAGGAGAGCTTGCAAAGGGTTAACATCCATCCTGTGCCGGCTGAAAGGCTGTGCAGCCGAACAAGGGGTAACAGGATCCCCCGCTCCATCCTCAGGGGTGTTCCACCCGTGTCAGCACTTGCTACTGATGCCTTTGCCGGGCTTACTGCATTTATGAGATGGGCTTGAGGGGTTCAGAGGGAGGAGCACGGATGTGTCCCGCCGTCACGGAGCGAGGGGGATGCGCTCCCATGTGCTGCTGGCAGGTGATTCCCGGTCATTTCACTGTAAAGTCCTCAAAAACCATGGATCCCCAACTCCATAGCTGACTGGGATGAAGGGAACAGACTGATATCAGCATGAGGGAGCAACAGCCCTACCAACCCCTTACAGAGACCATCGCTTAACTCTGCAATGCCACCACCAAATCCGCTCGCAAATTCACAATCCCCTGCTGAGATTCCTTTTTCGTTTGTTTTTCCCGTTTCTCAAATCCAAGTTTAAGAATGGCTGTCACTCATCTCTACTCCCAACTCCTGGAGCCAAGGCCTACCCATTCCAAGTTTTCCTGTAATGGGATCTCCACTGCAGACCTTTATGAAGACATTATGGCATTTGACAAATGCCTTCAGCTTTAAAACACATGCAACAGTCATCTTCTATTCCGTGGTGACAAGTTTTGAGAGGATGACAGAGGAATATGTTTAGTGTTATTACCTCTGGCTTACCACTGGCAGTGCCAAAAGGAAATGTAAACAATCAAGTCAGTCTAACAATCCTTGATTATTATTCTTAGAACAGCCCTGACATCAAGTTATAAGCCATCATAAATTAAAAAATGCATTCCCCTTTTATTTCAGAAAGCAACACACAGGAAAAGGCTGAAAAAACTTCAAGGCTGCCTCAAGAACTTCTCTCTCCGCACATTTCAGACTTGATTGGTGTGACATGAAAAAGTCCCAGAAACAAAGAAAAATTAACTCATTTCAAAAATCACCTTTTGGAAGAGCTCTGCTGACAGCCGCTAAGTCTACAGTGAAATCAGTCAGGCAATTTGGAAATCAACCCATGGAGAAGGCTACAACAACTCCAAAAAAAATGGTGTTTAAGTAAATCCAAGTGCGGCAATTTCAAGATTGGGCTCAGGTTTTTTCCCTTCTCCCACTTTTTGAACACTAACATCAATCATCCTTCATTTCTTGCTTCTTATATGGTTCCCCTAATCTTTTATTCTGGTAATGTGAACAAGAGAAGCCCCATTGCCATCAACAGGAAAAAGTTTTTAATTTTTTGTAGTTTTTAAGCCACTCCTGCTCCTCCACTAAAAAGACCACCACACCCCCTGACAAAGACCTACAAGTCATTGCTATCTCTAGGATGCTGTTGAAATGTCAGATCAGGATCTTTTCATGATCCCGAGAAGTGTCCTTTCTGATAGATCAATTTACTTTCTATTTCAAGGAATATTTGACCTTTACTTTATATTTGAAACGTTTCTTCCACAAACTTCCCTTCTTATTTACCCCTGGCTTACATTTTCTTCTTTTGGGGATAACATAATTACACTGACGTAAAGAAGAAAACCTTTGTGTCTTAAATATTGCCTCTCTGTCGCCTGAAGTTAAAATATGTGAAAAGTTTATAGACCTTGACAGATTCAGGGTGTGGTACAACATACTCTCCTTCATGCAACGCAGCCTCCATCTGCGAGTAAGTTGCCTTTTCATGGAAATACTATTCAGAGAGCATTTCCATAAAAATTCACCCTGGCACGGCTCTGTTTCTCTTGTCATTCGCCCAGCTGTGCTCCTGCCTTGATTGAGTTCTCATTTTGAATAAGGCACAACAGTCATTTTCACGGGGGAGCTGGGGGAACTTTCCATCTTTACGTAAGAGCAAGCCCTGTGGTCGATGCAGCAGGGCTGCAGGAAGCATCAGTAAAACCCAGGGTAGCTGGATTTACAACCAGAGATAGTCTGAGAACACATTTCAACCTCCTCCTGCCCTTGTTCCTAGTTCTTTACTAAAGACAAGGAATGCAGCACGCTGAGTCCCAAACTTCGCCTTCCCGGGAGGAAACACCAGGTTTTCTTGAGGACTGGGACAAGATGATCTTTAAGGTCCCATCCAACCCAACCCATTCAATGACTCAGTGATTCTCCAAGGTTTCAATCAGTCCTGGCTGAGGTCAACACAAGGCCCCAGACAGTGAGCAGGAGACAGGGCCCAAAGGAAGAAGAGGTGCAGAAGAAGGAGAAGGAGCCATCCTTAAAGAACACATCACCTGGCCCAGATGGATGAGTTAAAGAGGGTCACACCACTGCTGCTGCCACTGCTCCTCAGCCACCCAGTCCCAGCAGTGGCCTGAGGCACCAAGTGCCTCCCAGACCCAGCACCTTTTATCTCCTCCACCAGCAAGCCAAGCTAGAACTGAAATTTCACCGTTTCCCAAAAACTTCCCTTCTCCTGCAACAGGAAACAGTGAGGCCACTGCAGGAGGGATCCCAGGATGGCCTCAAGTACCCGCTGAGCCCTGGGCCACTACCTGGAAAATGCAAATTCAGCTTTCCCCATGCAGGTGGGGATCCCAAAGGCAGCCTGGAAGGCAGAGGCTGCTCTGCATTGCTCCCAGCAGGTGGATGAGCCAATGTCCCACCAGGGCGTCAAGGCAAGGACACCCCGTGCTGGGGCTCACACATCACCACACTCTCCTGTGTTCAAAAGGCATTTCGAGCGTGCTGCCCAAACACAAATACTAAATTATTATTTTAAATTACGGGGTTTGTATTTTTCCTGAAGCGTTTGCCCTGCACTGAGGCTGAAAATGGACAGTCTGCGGTCTCTTTCACGAAGCTGTTTTTATCCTCTCGGAACCAAAGTGGTAAACCACTAATGGCATGGGCATTTTTCTCATTATCAGTTACAATGTTAATGACTCTTACTTAAGCAAGCAGTATTTTAAAACCTTTCAGCCTTGCTTGTTCACTTATTAGACCTCAGACTGTTTATTGTGTCTTCTCTCAAGGAAGTTCTTTTATGACATTAAAGGGAGGAGGCCATTTCAAGACCCGGCAGCAATTTGCATCAGTAAACACTAAGGAACATGCTGCTCCAGTGTCTTAGAACTGACTCATTTTCAAAATCCCTTGCCTGAAGAATCAGTGCACTCTGGTGCTCAGGTCTAACTGTACATAAGCTAAATGTTCAAATAAAATCAGGGTCTAGCAGCTGAAGCAAAGGCAGGTTTTAACCCCAGTGTCAGGATCAAACTCTGCCTTGTAATCTTGTGCAAAATACTCAGACCACTCTTAGAAAACACTGACAAAGTGTTTCAAATTTGTTTTTCCTGACCTTTCATCTCCAGGACACCAGAGCCACCCACACAGACAAGCACAGGCCATAGAGGTTACTTTGACACAAGGATCATAAGGGACTTTCGTTGGCTCCCCTCTTTTTTCAAGTCCCATCCCAATGGTGACATGGAGAAAAACAGAGGCATCATCACAGCTACCTAAGGGCATTCATGGAGAAGTACCCAGGGTTGGAATGGGAATGGGCAAGTGTAGGAAGGGTAGAAAGCCAAGCACAAAGGCTCTGGCAGCTGGAAAATCAGAGCACATCCATAAAACAACAGCCCAGCGTTTTGAAAAGTATCGAATAAAGTGGTTGCCAAAGGGTTGCTGTCATCTCCAGGAAAAGCAAGCATGCCACAGATATTTCCTGTGCACGCGGATCCTGGGGGAACAGTAAAAGTGGGTTATTACACAGACCTGCTCTCAGTGTTCTCACTTCCATAACACACACGAGTGTTTCCTCACTGCATCCATTCTTGCTCGAAGCCATTGGTGGGCAGCATACCTAACTCAGCTTTTGTTTAAGTTCTTATGTTCCTCCCAGGTAATTGGCCCTACGGGACTTTAATCTAAATGGAGTGTGTCTTTGTAGGGACCTCGCAGAGGTATTTCTAATGTTTAATGGTCTCCTGAATTACTACTTTCCTCCCACTGTGAAGGAAATGGGCTCACCGCCGTCCGCTTCCCCGTAGCATTCATTACCACTGGAAACACGGATGTGGAAACAGCATCCCTCGGCCCATCCCACGCAGCAAAAGCACATGGAAGAAGAGGCAAATATTCACCCTCCCTGACAGAAAAAGACCTGCTCCACGTGGATGTGACCAAGCAAAGGTTCCCCTCACCTGCAGTTACTCACAATCCACCCGTCTGGGCTCACTCCAGGAGGGTGAGGGAACTGGATCCCGGCACAGCTCCCCTGGCTCAGGGTGACAAGGGGCACGTACCTGGCAGCGCTGTGGGAATGGGGATCTGGCTCTGTGGGGTTATTTGTTGCCTTTCTCAGACCACGTCCTAATGTCTTCCAGCCACCCAGCAGCCCTCACACCCTATGTGGAGTACCAGCACCGTGGAGTAACTGGTTAATGAGTTATTCTCACAGCCTGCTCTCCTTAGGAGCTGGTACACATCTCGGTGCCTGCCAGCAGCACGGTGGAGAACCAGCTCTCAACTGCTGTCAATGCCTAATTTAAAACCCTTGTAATTATAGCACTACAATAGCAACATTTAATTCACCTAGAAGCCAAGTGCCTCACTCATTCCCTCTGCGCTGTCCTGGATGAGGAACTGTGTGTCCAGCAGGAGCAGGGCAGGGATTGTCCCTCTGTGCTGGGCACTGAGAGGCCCCTCCAGGGCTGTGTCCAGTTCTGGCTCCTGCAGGAGAGCCCTGGAGGGGCTGGAGCCCCAGGAGAGGCTGAGGGAGCTGGGAAAGGGGCTCAGCCTGGAGAAAAGGAGGCTCAGGGGGGACCTTGTGGCTCTGCACAACTCCCTGACAGGAGGGGGCAGCCGGGGGGGGGCGGGCTCTGCTCCCAGGGAACAGGGACAGGAGGAGAGGGAACGGCCTCAGGCTGGGCCAGGGGAGGCTCAGGTTGGACACCAGGAGCAATTTCTTCAAAGAAAGTGCTGTTAAGGACGGGAAGGGGCTGCTCAAGGATGTCTGGAGTCCCCATCCCTGGAGGTGTCCAAGGAAGGCCTGGAGGTGGCACTCAGTGCTCTGGGCTGGGGACAAGGTGGGCATCGGGCACAGCTCACACTCGATGATTTTGGAGGTTTCCAGCCTTAATTATTCTGTATTTCTGTAGCACAGAAAACTTCTAAACCAGCTCTACTCAAACACTGGAGTTTAAAGTTTCCCTTCAGGCAACACAAGTGGGGCTGAGAAGGGGAGGACCATCCCCAGGGCCACTCAGAGCCGGGTTAGTGACAATCCTGTGTGTCCCACAAGCCTGCTGGGCGTTTCCTCCCTTTTCTTGCCTGTTGAAATCGCCTGACTTGCTTCAGAAGAAGGAGACAATATTAGAGGTGATGTGCTTTGGCTGTAAATGTCATCATATCCAAAACGCCTTTCAAATTTAAACCAGAAAAAATAGGATTCCCCAGCAAGAGGAAGCTACCAGGTCCGGCAAGAAATTAAAACAGGAGACCTTGACAGCAAATCTTCACTGACTCCTGCCTGCCAAGGGACTGGGAGGAGGCCAGAGATGGAGCAGGAGGGAGTTGTGAGATCTGCAGGCGTATGACCCATGTCTCCTCCTCTATGAAAGATGAGCCCACACAGAGAAAGTGGAAATTCTCTGAGCTCATACAAAGGAAATTTTATCAAGAGAAAAAGCAATGGCTGTTTCCTGTGCAAAAAAGACGGTGCCTTTAAATGCTGTAGTAACTGGGGGGAATTAAGGCTTTAGGAAATCAGCAGTGAGAACACTTCCAGGGCTTTCCAGCCCCAGCAGAAACATGAGGAAGAAACACTTAAGCTGAAAAGCTTTGGCCTCTTGAAAGCCATCAGAGAAGCTTCAGCCACTTCAGCAAGGTCAAGATTTCATCCACTGAACAGGAATTCAGAGTTTTCAAACTCTTTCATGGATTATTCTGGAACAGAGGAGGAAGAGGAATTTATGGGTTGGTGTTCTTTTTCCATGTAAAACCAACTGAAAGTGGTAAATACGTTAAAACGGGCATGTTGTTTTTCTTTTCGAGAGAGCAGTGCTCCAAAGGAGAACAAGAGGAGTGTCAAACACCCAGAAGCACATGTGGTGTGCTTACACCACTGGTTTTGAGTTTCCGTGCACCAGCCAGGCTCCAGCCTCCTACCAAACCATTAAAAACGAGAAAGAGACGAGAAGAGTTCAAAAATTCAGTATCACCTCCTTAGCCGGGAGTGACTTTCTTGTGAAATGATTTGCCTTGCTAATCCTTTCCATGGAATGCAGATGAGAGTCGATAGGGATGGGGATCTGGCTGGAGTGAAAGAGCCCGGCTCCATCAGCCTCCCCAGGAGCTGGAGGGGCCCTGGGCTCACCAGCACCGAGGAACTCGCCCCTCGTGTGAGGGACAACCACGTCGGGGCTGTGGTTGCCAGCGATGATTTGTTTCCTCACAGGTCCATAAACACAGATTACGTCAGTGTGGTTTCAGGCTCATTTTTAGCCGAGGCCACTCAGTCCAAGAGGAACCAGAGGCAGCGGTCAAACAGAGCCTCTCCGTGCTTCAGACGAGCCCACTGCTCCGAACCTGCTCCTGCAGGGACACGAGGATGCCAGAAACCGGCGCAGAGCGCTGGCCAGAACTCATCCAACCGTAACAGGCAGGAACGAGGGATCACGCTTTTCCACTGCAAATGGTAAAACTATCCAAGCCCAAATCCCCTCCCCACGAATTTCAAACGCCTTCTTTCCGCTCTTCCTGGTGTTAAACACATGTTACATTTGCCTTACAAAACGTGCACAGTTCGTCTGGTTCCGAAGCAGCGCAGCAAACGTCCTCGCTCTCACTCCCATTCCTGCCTTCCAAGGGACGAGCCAGAGAAAGGATTCTATTTTTGTTAAGAGTTTAAAGGGCACGGTCAGAAAAGTGACTATGTAAAAATGGCACCTTTTCATCCAGCAGATCTGTTCCCAGTGAGTATTCTGAGTCATGTCTGCTTACTTTACTGACCAAAATAGATTTCTAGTACTTCTCACTCCTCTCTAGTCCTGTGGAACCAACACAGCAAAGAGGGAGTTATATAAATCCTATCCTGGATCAAAACCGGCCGGGATGAGCCCGAGGAACAGAAACAGGCTGGATGTGCTCCTGTGGGTGGCTGAGGGGGCAGTGCCCCACCCCAGTGCCACAAGTGCCACATCACACAGGGAGTTGCTAACCCAGAGGGAGTGGAGGACAGCTCAAATTCCCTTCACCTTGGCTCCTGCATCCTTCAACAACCTGATCCTGACCCCCCCATCCCACATTCCTGCACTGCAGACCGACCACAGGCCGAGCTCCCTGGGCTCACATTTGGTTACAACTCTGTCTCCTGTAAACTGCCATGGAAATCACAAGCAAATAACAAACACAGAGCTCGCCCCTCCTTCCCCACTGGCTCCATGCAGAGCTGCTCTGCAGGCCTGGCCGCAGCTCTGGAGCTCAGCTGTGCTCCTTGCAGGGACCACCGTCATCAAGGGGCTAAAAACTGCCCCTGACAGGTAAAAAGCTCCTGGCCTGTCCAAAACAAGCTTTGCATCGTTGTGCTTCAAGAGATTTAAGCAAAGTATAGACCCAGGGCTGTCATCCATACAGTTGGACCAACCTAAAAAAACATCACCTTGAATGGTTGTTACTATTTCCTTCATGAGCAGAACAGAATCCTAATAGAAAGGCAGCAGCATGAATCCATTCCTATCTTACTCTGAAGCTGAAAGAAACGATGGCTCATGTTTTCTTACTCAACTTTTCAATGAAGTTAAGAGAGCAGGGCAGAAATCATAAAAGGCTTTTCTGTTGCTATTTCTGATGTTCCTATTTCTAAACAAAAAGGAAGCTCGACAGTAAAAATTAAACTGTTATGTTTGCTTAATATTAAACTTTAAAATTAAAATAAATAGGTAATAATAATAATTTCCACTCAGACTGTAAAACATTCGTCTGGTCTCTCTGCTATATTTTACTTACACGTTTTCCTTCAGTCTCCCTAAGGTCAGCTGCTGGGAGGCCTGGATTTGTCTCTGGGTGCAGAATTCAGGGCACTCCATGCCAGCCATGTAAAAGCCAAAATACCCAGTCCTGCAACCCCAATTCCTACCCAAGTTGATGGAACATCTTCTGCATCTTCAGCGCCTTTCCCAAGCGAGCATCACTGTCTCAGACTGGCAAGGTGAACCTGTCCTCTGGCCAGGCTGGGAATTTACACAACTGCAGCCAGCCAGATGCTTGATTTTTGGATGGCTACAGCGAGGTGAGGTGAATCCTACCCTCCTAAAGCCATTTTTCAGCCTCATCACTTAGAACTGACTTCTCTGCACAGAAGAAGGTTCAGATTTCTTCAAGTTCTTCATTTCAAGAGGGTGATGAATTGCTCTGCTGAAATGCAGCCTTGGAGGTGCCTACACAAGAAGGTGCCCTCGGTGGTGTCGGGATGTTGACACACATATTGGTGACAGATGATTTGGCTTGTCTTGGTTGCAAGACATACAGAGACTGCCACAGACTGTTTGCTATAAATACACAAAAATACCAGAGAACTTATAAATGTAGCAAAGGAATGAAGAGCACCAGTCCAAATTCCCAGCTTCACATTCTGGGCAAATGTAATGAAATTCAAGAAAAGGAAGAAGATATCCACCAGATCTTGATTTGCTATTAAATCCTTTATCATATCTTAATGGGGTATTAAAACCTTTATTTTTTCCTTTTCCAAACCTGCTTTTAATGCCAATTTTTGCACAATCCTGTGCAAAAAATACCTTCTATAAGGCTTTGAAGAGCCAACTACGATCAGAACAATCAATGGAACAGCAACAGCAGTTCTTTGGAGAAATGATGGAGAACTTTTCCCATGTCTGCTTTGCAAGTCCTGCAAATCAGCTGTTTTTCCTAGCAGATTTTTCACTTTAGTCTCAGTGCATGTTGCAATGCAACATCTTTATGTTACTTTAGTAGTTAATCCTTTGTGTATAATTTGTGAACTCTATAGAGAGCAGTCCATTTTATAAACAGAATTTTAAACCACCAGGTTTAAATTTATTGCAGGGTTTATTCAGAACTGACAAAGCCTCCTTAGAAAACGGAATTTTGCTAAGAAGCCTTTCCTTCTGCATAACTACAAGATTTCCTTCTGTATAAAACCCTTTTCTACTTACACAGAAAAATATAAACCATAACAGAAATGCAGTTTGTCTGAAGTGAATTGTTTGATTGGCATACTTCATTTTTTTTTCTCGTTTACTGAAAGTAATTTACAGAAAGAGATACATTGTGCATTTTTCTAAATCCCTGATTTTTACATGTACATTTAATTGCACTACAATCACACTGCATGCACTATAACTACTGAGTATCGAAAATAAGTGACTCGTTGAAAGGGTTTTTTTCAGTCAAATCAGGTCAAATATACCATGGACATCCATACTTGAGAAACTAAAAATAAAGTAATCAACTCAGTGCAAAAATTATGAAAGTGGGAAACCTACATGGCCTAAAAATTAGAAGAACTCAGTCAGATTTCACGTTTTAAGTCATCTACAGGGCAGCAAAAGCTGTTCCTCCTACGCCAACACTCCCAGAACCAGAAAAATGTAACGACCTGAACAGCTGATAAATCAATGTATGTTTTTATGTTTTAACAGCATAATAGTAGCAAAAA
>VZTE01011289.1:537032-578930 GCA_013397775.1 Eulacestoma nigropectus | reverse complement strand
TGGAGCCCCATCTCCCAGGGGTGCAGGGGCATGGAGAGGGGACCCATCCCGGTGCTCCATCGGCACTCACCTCGCACACGCTGCCCGCGGGGAAACCCAGGGGACAAGCGGGAGGTGCGGCCCGTCCTGTCCCTGTCCCCCGTCCCTGTCCCGTCCCGTCCCTCCCGCCGGCGGCCCCGGGGCTCCTTACCGGGGCTCCGCTTGTCCCCGCCGCCGCCTCGCCCCGACCTTCCCCGGGCACGCCTCGGTCCCCGCCGCACCGCCGGGCATCGCCCGCCGCTTTCCGCCAGCGGTCAGCGCCCGGCACCGGCGTCCGAAGCCGAAAACCCCAGTAGTCCCTTAATTAAAAATAATAATTAAAAAAAAAAATTCTCAGAAAAAAAAATAATAATTAAAAGCGTCTCGGTTTTTAAAGCAGAACTACATAATGTATTAATTGGTTGCTATTAGCATGCAGTTTTATTGAGCATAGCACACAGAAGTCTGATTGTAAGCGAGGAGTGTTTTCAATGAAAGTGGAGTTATTTTAGCTGCAGACATGTTTACATTTCTGTGGTTTAGTCTATAACTTTCTCTTTTTCTTGCTTCAGAATTCTGCTCCATGAAGCAAAGCCCTTAGCTCCCAGACATTCCAAAAAGTCTGCCAAAATAATAGGGGAAAAAAAAAAAGGGAGAAGGAATAAAAAAAAACACACACAGAGACCCCCAAGTCTGGGTCAGGCTCAGGGCTGGGTATGGGCAGAGTGAGTATACCCCCTCCTCACTCTCCCTCTCCAGTTAAAAAGCCTTCAGGGCTCCATTTCCTGTTTTTAAGGAAAAAATAAAGCGGGTCTAGGACTGATTTTAGACACTGCCTAGACCAGGGCTGGTGGGTGCCGAGCACCTTTAACTCTCTCCATGCCAAAGGGTACCCAATAACACAGATCCAGGCAACCACACACCTCCATCCGTCCCTCGGAGCAGCCCCAGCAGAAAGACGGGCTTTTCACCCCTCTGTGTGTTTTTTGGGGTGACTAAGAACCCAGAGGTCCCAAGCAACCACCCAGTGCTTGAATGAGCAGAGTGAAGAGACAAAATACCCCAGAAGTGGGACCGAGTGCCCTCTGCCACTGCAGCACCCACCTACGGAGGTCTGGTGAACCCGTGGGGTCCCTTCTCAGAGTTGGGGACGGTGTTGTCACCCACCCCACCTTCCCCGCAGCCTCCCCTGCTGTGGACGGGCAGCATCACTCGTGTGGCCCTCAGCGAGTGGGCGTGAAAACAGCTCGAGCTTCTGGACGTTAAATCCGCAGCTTTGGAAAATCAAAACGGAGCAGCTCGGCTAAAATTAGGAACACGCTGTAGTGAATGAAGCAAGAAAGCCGTGGACGCCTCCCCACAAAAGTCCCGAGTCAAGTTTTCCACTCCAAGGCTCGGTAGGGTGTGATAGGAATAGAAGCAGGAGTAATCAGAATAAAGCACCCCTGTAATGAAGGGTTGTGTCTCCAGGGAAGGCACGAGGAGAGGTGGCAGGGCAGAGGATGCTGCCGCAGTGCCAGGAGCCAGTCCTGCCCCTCTGCCCTGAGCAACCTGCCCTGGGAGGGAAAATCCTTGGATCTGCAAGCAGCAAGGCAAAGCCTCAGATGAGGCGGGGGAAGAAAATTCACAGTGGTGTTTCGTGGCCCCCTGGCCCCCAACATTTTCCTCCCAACCTCATCCAAAGCATTTTTATGTGTGTGTCCCCTCCCCAGACTTTTTATTTTTACATGCCAGATGACTCCTGTATATTTGGAGCTCTCGCTTTTGAAGAAGCCAGAACGCATTATGATTTCCCAATGCTTAGAAAAGAAAAGAAAACACCTTTTCCCCCAAGATGTTTTATATTAATTTAAGTATCGGTTCCTGGTTCATGTCAGCCCCTTTCACAATGAAATGTCCTGCGTGGGCTGTCACACCTGCTAAATATAATCCTCTCGTTCTTTTGATATTCTGCAAAGGGCCTTTAAAGGTTCACATCCTCCAGTCTGGAGGTTTAATTGCTTCATCTCGGATTTTTGAGAAGCCTTATAAATTTCTGATTTTTGCGGATTTCAAAGGACCAGGGGGAGGGATGGGATAGGGATGTGAGGGCGATGCTGAGAGCACTGCACTGACACTGCCAGGTCTTGTAAAAGCTCTGACCCTCCAGCCCGTCCCACAGCTTCTGCTCTTTGGGGCAGACAACTTGAGCTGATTTTATGAGTTACCAATGAGTTAAATATGAAAATAGTAGCCTATTTCGCTATGGTAAATGCTCACCAGGGAGGAAATCACAGATTCAGTTTTATAGAAGGTAATGGAGTGAGATTACCCACACTAATGTACTTAACTCTTCAGAGGACATAAATCCAGCAGGAGACAGCCCCAAAACCAGTTGATCCCCGAAACAAACTGCAGCCAGCAGCAGCTTCATCCTTACGAGGTGCTGGTGGCACCAGGTTTGCCCGGTGGAGCTGTGGTTAGAAACTCCTGGTCGAGAGGAGTGTGGTGGTAACAGACTCCAACGAGGGTGTTCCTGGGGCCAGAAAATGCCTGGCAGGATGGGAACAGGAGGGCTGGGGGGAAAATCCTGCAGCCCCAATCTTTGTGCACTGCACACAGCAGCTCTCGGTAGCACGATGGCCACAAATTCCCTGAAAGTGTGGTGCAGAATTCCTGCTAACTGAGATAAAACAGCAGAGAGAGGGACACTGAGCGTGCTGACAGCTTCGTGCTACACCCAGATGTGGCTGCAGGAACAGGCCCCCAGAATCCTGTGTGTTCCTGGAGGAGCTGCAGCAAAGCCAGCGGGGGTCATGTCCAGCTCTCGGTGAGTCCCCGTGGCTCCATCTCCGGCATCACCTTCAGCGTTCAGGCACTCCCGGGTGCAGGGGACAGGTTGGCAGCCCCACCAGTGACCACCGCAGGGGACAGCTGAGCTGCTGGGGTCCCACCTGGAAAGCTGCTCCACGTTGGCATTCCATGCCCAAAAGCCCCAATCTTCTGCTCTTTCAAGCCCTACCTGTGTGACCAAAACATTCAGCCGACGTTCCTGCAGAACGCG
Source organism: Eulacestoma nigropectus (assembly GCA_013397775.1). Classification (NCBI taxonomy): domain Eukaryota; kingdom Metazoa; phylum Chordata; class Aves; order Passeriformes; genus Eulacestoma; species Eulacestoma nigropectus. The sequence continues at coordinate 575,869 of VZTE01011289.1, read as the reverse complement.
AGCAGTGGGAACACGAGGTAGGAGAGGGATGAAGGGCCAGCCAGGTGGGAGGCTGGAGCATCCCTTGCTGTGCCACCTTCCTGTCACCAGCCCCGGCTCCCGTGGCCCTGCAGCTCTTTGCTCACAGCCAGTTGCTCTGTCACAGCAGTTGTCCCCAAAGCCGGCCCTGGTGTCCTCTGCAGGGACAAGATCCACCCCCAAGGCGCATTCCTGGAGCTTTCTCTCATGAGGAAGGAGGAAAATTCAGAGGAGATGGGTCTTCGAGTGCTGCCTCTTGCTCAGGAGTGTCATGGGGAAAGGAAAAAAGGGTTCACATCATTTTCCATCTCCTTAAACACAGTTCTGAAAATACAAGTTCGAAACAAACGACAAAAATTAACAAATTGTCACATCTGGATCAAGAAAAAATCCCACAACCAGCACTTTTCCCGTATTTTTCCCAGACAGGTGGGCTTATAAAAACACATTTAGCACATGGCACAGCCTCAGATAACTTTGAGTCTTAATGGGAGAACTGGGGGCTGAAGCACTTACAGGATGCAAAACTTGCTATGGTTTTGGGCTGCTGCTGTGTTCACCACTAAACCACGTCCCCAGGTGCCACATCCATGTGTTTTTTGCAGATTTCCGTGGACAGCGATGCCAGCACTTGCCTGGACAGCCCGTTCCAGTGCTTGGCCATGCTTTCAGTGCAGAATTTTTTCTGATATCAACCTAAGCCTCCCATGGTGCGACTTGAGGCTGTTTCCTCTTGTCCTGTCACTTGTCACCTGGGAGAAAAGACCAAGTCCCACCTGGCTACAACCTTAGGGAATTGTAGAGAGCAAATATGGTCCTCTCTGAGCTTCCTTTCCCCAGGTTAAACAACCCATTCATTCAAAAAAGCTGAAAAAAGAAGGATAATAATGAAAACGTCATAGCATTAATCATAGTTATTATCAATGAAATGGGATATATGAATGGTTTTATTTCTTTAGATATGAAACAACAAGAGTAGAGCAGAGATGATTTTAATTCTTTTCCTACTGGCAAAATGCAATTCCAGCACCTGATTTTCTCTCTAGAACCAGAAAAGATTAACATTTTACCTATGAAAATACCATTTAGGATGAACGAGTCAGGCAGCAAAAAGGGGACACCTTTATAAATATTACCTCTCACAGGTGTGGGTGACATTCACTAATAAAGGTTCCCTTATGTAAAAATGACATTTAATTCAGGAGAGATGGGCAGTTACATAGACACATCCTGTTGCCTGGATATGAACAGGCAACTCGTTTTCAAGGAGCAGAAATTATGGCTTTTTACAGCACTATGGGTTTTTTTTAGTCACGGACTGGACACCCCAGTATCAATTTGGCAATCTCTGAGAAGACTCTGGTGTCTGTCCTACGAGAGAATCACTTTTAATTAGGGAAGGAAAGATCATTTGTATTTAAAAGCCCTAAAGTGGCAAAAAAAAAAAAAAAAAAAAAAAGGATTTAATTTGGAATTTACCTGTGTAAGTATCTGGTGAGATAAAGTGGTTGGATGAAGGGGATATTGATCACCAGGATATTCAGCATCAGTGATTATTCAGGATTTCTGTGTCAATTTAAAGCAGTTCACACTCTTTCCCAAGCAATGGGCTAAAAGGAAAGTGAGATAATTTGTTTATTTTCATTTTTAGTTTTGTTTTCTTTCTGCTTATACTGATAGCTGAGTTCAAAAAAACAATATGTTGGCAGGGAAGGTCCAGGGAACACTTGAAACTCCCATGAATTTCAGCAGGGTTTTTATGAGGCTACAAGTAATGAGGCAAAAAAAATTAAAAATGCCAAAGGTCTGATCTGAGTGATTGGAGAGCTGAGATGCTTGCCTGAATCCCTCCTAAATATCTTGAATCTCCAAAATAAGGTGAAACTCTCCGATTTTTGCCTGTATTTTAGCAAATAAGTCCCAAAAGAGACAAAGCTGAGTATCAGTCCAAAGGCAAACTGGAATAATGGTGAAATAAACTCTCCGTGCAAATTTCCATGACCAGAACTGAACTTCTCACTCATTCTCAGTTTGGGCCGGGGGGCAGAATTTGTGCTTTTTCCTGTTTTAGCCAAAGCATTTCCCTTCCTCTCTCCAAAGGGGCATTTCTTGGCATCGCTGCTGAGATTCAAGGAATAACTCACCCAGTAAATCAATACAGAAAGGCTGAGTGGAGCATCTTCGTAAGAACTGCAACATTCTCCAGCCACATGGCGAAAATTAAAAATAAGAAAAGTAAAGGTTGAAGCATCTTCATAAAAAAAAAGAAAGTCAAAATTAGGGTAGGTGGCAAAATGTCATCATTTTAATAATATTTACTGGTGGATAATTCAGCCAGCACATGGAAATGAGCTGTGTCAGAATGGGTGTTTGAGTATAAAAAACTGCTGATGGATAATGGATGAAGACAAGCCTGGCCACAAATAAAATGTTGACCCTTCAATAGAAAGCAATTAATAAGTGTAAATACATAAAGTTACTTGCTCATTATTTACCTCTATCTTTACATTTTCGCATTCCCTTGCATTCCTTGGTGCATGGTGATCCCTGAGGAGGCCATAGCTCCATGCAAATATAATCCAATAGAGAATTAATATCCAGATAAAAAACATTTTTGTGGGATTTAAACTTGCGAACCATCATCTCTCTCTTCTTTACATTAGGCTGCTTCTCTGCTTTCTGTATTTTTCATGGTACCTGGAAAAAACTTAAATTTTGCCTTCAGGTCTATGGAATTGGTGTTGTTCACACACAGGTGCCTGTAATGCTGTAAATCCAGCTTTGTTAAGAGATCTTCATGGACACACAGCTCTAAAAAAGGTGGTATTTCTCTATATTAATAATTTTTCAGCTATTCCTGTATATAATCACAACATTTTATATTTTATTTGGCTACTTCTCGCAAGTTTTCCACAGCATTTCTTCATTGCCTGTGTCACGCAACAGAGAAATGCCTGAAATTATAGTCAGAGGCAGCAAAACAGCCTCCCCCAGGACCTGAAGCTCCAAAAAACTCCGTGATAACACGAACGGGAGAAATTTGATTTTCCACAGCTGCAACTCTACGCGCACCAATGCAGGCACAGACACACAAACACACGCTTGTTTTCACACCTACCTTGTGGCAGCGGTGCAAGAAAGTCGCAGAGATGCCCTGAAAATGCCATTTGTGTGTCTGCAGGCAGGGCAGGGCAGGGCAGAGCTCGTTGTGCTGGGCTGTGCAGGTGCCTCAGCACAGGCTCCCTTCTGTGCCGGCTGGGGAGGAAGGGAGAGGCCGCTGCAGAAGGTGACTCAGCTCGGGATGTGACACTGAATCACCCTCTGGATGAGCCACGGGGAAGGGAGAGACCCACCCCTGCTTCCAGCTGCTAAATCAACACCCTAAAGCAGAGCGTGGCAGCTCTGGGGTGGCGGCAGGTGTAGGTGTGAGGGGATGGAGGTGCCATGGCAAATCTTCTCAGACAGCACCTGGATGTCCCCATCGCTGCCTGGCTGGTGGCACGTGTCCTGTATGTCCCAAGTCTCAGTCATGTTCAGTTTTATCAGCACCTGGATGTCCCCATCACTGCCTGGCTGGTGGCACACGTCCTGTATGTCCCAAGTCTCAGTCACGTTCAGTTTTATCAACTGGAGGTGGCACTCAGTGCTCTGGGCTGGTGACAAGGTGGGCATCGGGCACAGCTTGGACTCAGGATCTTGGAGGGCTTTTCCAACCTTAATCATTCTCTGTTTCACATTTCTTTCAGAGATGATGAAAAATGAAGAAGTTTCATTCGGGACAGCTGTTTGCAGTGGATTAAGGGAAGTCTGTTTGTTCTGTCACGGATTGAAAAAAGACGTGCTGAACCCCATTGTTTTTTGACTCAAAGCCCCAGAAAACTTTGCATGTTTCCTTTGATTTTGTATGTGAGCCCTTAAACTAACTGGAGAACACTGGAAGGTGCTTGTAGGTCAAGACAGGACCAGGCTCACGTGCACCATTTACTGCAAAAAGCAAAGTATTCGAAAGCCCTGAAATCTGCTTCTGACACTGGGCTTTAGAGCAAAATAAAATCATAAAATCATAGAAAAGTTTTTGTTGGAAGGGACATTAAAGATTATCTCATTCCACCCCCTGCCATGAGCAGGGACACCTTCCACTGTCCCAGGCTGCTCCCAGCCCCAATGTCCAACCTGGCCTTGGACACTGCCAGGGATCCAGGGGCAGCCACAGCTTCTCTGGGCGCCCTGTGCCAGGGCCTCCCCACCCTCCCAGGGAACAATTTTTTCCACATATCTACCCCAAATTTCCCCTCTTTCAGTTTGAAGCCATTTCCCCTTGTCCTGTCATTCCAGTTCCTGATGAATTGTCCCTCTCCAGCTTCCCTGTAGCCCCTTCAGGCACTGGAAGGCGCTCTGAGGTCTCCACACAACCTTCTCTTCTCCAGGCTGAACAGCCCCAGCTCTCCCATCCTGTCTCCACAGGGGATATGCTCCCGTCCCCTTATCAACCTTGTGGCCTCCTCTGGGCTTGCCTCAACATCTCCATGGCCTTCAAACATGAGAATGATTTCTTTAGACCAAGAACTGATTTATTTTGTCAAACTACACACGCAGCAGAGCTGGACATGGGGATCTGCCATGATGTGGCTCCTGAAGGATGATGGATTCCCAGGGCCACGATGGTTTTGCAGGAAGGCTGAAGAAAGACTTTGAGGTGACCTTGCTCATACACATTTGGTGACACTCATGAGCGGGATCAAGATCAGGACAAGGCCCTGCACATTCTTGAAAATGCCAAGAGGAATGCCTAGAGAAGGGCAACAGATGATGCTAAGGCAGTGACACAAAGCAACTGTAAGAAATCTTTGCTACCATTCAGCAGCATAGATTATGATAATTGGTCCCATCTGGCTTAAAGATTTAGGAAATCAATCCAGTCTTGGATAGACGCTCTGTGAAATAGCTCTTAGTGGTGATGTGAAGCTTGCAAACACTTACCTTAGCCCCTGTGTCAAAGTTCTGACCTGATTTGCAACTCAGAAAATCCTTATTTTAGTGAAATGAGTTCTTGCCATTAGGTTGGACTTGATCTCAGAGGTCTTTTCCAACCTAATTGATTTTGTGATTCTGTGAAACAGAAGGAGGAAAACCACTTCCTCTGATCAGTTTAGGTACCTGGACAAGAGAAATTTTTTTATTGTTTTACTTAAATGTAAAAAATATATATTTTAATTTTACTTAAAATGTAATTACAAATATTTCACAATCATCAAGAGAAAGTTGGATGAGGCTCTGATCTAGTGGAAGGTGTCCTTGGCCATGGCAGCGGAGTCGGAACAAGTCCCTTCCAACCCAAACCATCCTGTGATTCAATGATCAAATTATTGCCCTGTCTGCTGTCATCATTTGGAATTTCAAGGAGAGCCTCATTTCGATCAAGCAGCTTTTTGGTTTAGTTTCCTTTTTTCAAACTTGAGAGAATATTCGCACCGTTATTCCAACCATTTCATGCATTTCATAGTTCACCATGATGAAAAATTGGGCCAGCGTGTTGAAAAGTTTGCTCAAGTAGGTGGATGTTTTTTTTTAATGGAAAGAACAGTTGGTTCTGCAGAAGCATGGGAATTTTTAGCAAGCACTGCATGCTTCCCTTCAGAAAGGAGTGAAAGTGTTCCTGTTTTTCCAACCAATCTGCCATTTGCACAAAAGCAGGCTGAAGGACGCGTTCTCAATGGGACAATAGGCATTTTCTGGAGAGCGAAAGGAAAACATAAAGTGTGGTGTTAGAATAGATGAAAAGATAAGATTAAAAAAAAAAGAATGAAAAAGAAAAGCGGAGGAAAATTTGCACAACTCCTGGACTAAAACAAGAGCTTTTTCTGTAGAAAAAGTCTGTGCAAACTGCAGCAAATCCCAGGACAAGGTGGTGGAATTGCAAGACAGGGAAAACCTTGCTTTTTTTTGCTTATATTGCACAAAAGCATCTTTCTGTGGAAACGAGCCCTCTCTGATCTTTTTCATTCTCTTGACGCAGAAATAAAACAACTTAAGAGTCAAATAAAAAGCTGGGAACAGAATAAGCAGTCTGAAACTGTATCACACCAGATAAAATTCCCTGGAATTATCTGTGAATTCATTGAAACTGTATTTTATGTTTTGCTTCAAGACAACTGCTTTGTTGAGGAGGTAATGTATAGATTAAGACAGGACACTTAAACTCCAAAGTCCCCTCGGAGAGTTCTTTCTGGTATAAATCTGCTCTCCTTTAACTTGGATTATAAACAAACTCCGTGATATGCACCTGGTTCTGGCAGGGTCTCTATTATTTCGCTCCCAAAAGCAGCTTTATAAAGAGAACACACTGCATTTCAACAGCAATATAAATAATGTTGCAGTCGGGGATCTCTTGCGCCGCTTTCATTTTTCTTTCTTCCCTTTTCATCTGAACTGAACCACACCTCTCTAAAAATACTCACTTTCTTAATGAAAACCATATTTTTGGGCATTTTTTTTTTCCCCCCGCGTGTGCATGACCTGTTGAAATGCCTGCACAATCTTTAATGTCAGATTCAGACGACACATGTCTTATGAAAAAGTCTGGGACTCTGCTCTCGGCGGGGCCTCCCAGATCTGTCCCACGTCTTTATGAGAGAGAGGGACAAAACCTTCTGGTTTTGGCATTTTATATTGGAGTCTGCTTTAAGCTAGGCAAGAAAAAAAAAAAAAAAAAAAAAAAAAAGAAAGAAGGAAAAAAAATAGCAACGTAGAGTCTAGACAGAAGAGATTGGGTTGAAATCTGGAAGCTATTCAGTGAGGCTACGGCACATGGCAGCTTGACTGCAGAAAGAGATCACATTACGCTGCCTAATTACACATGAAAAATGTACACATCACTTTTCTTAAATGCTTGGAAAAATAGATGTTCAGATGGCAACTGCGAGCCAGTAACTGAGCCAGTCATACATAGTTGGAACACCTCACAAATGGCATTTCTAAGGCATGCAATTTTTTTTTTATTTATTTTTTTTACCGTGTAATTATTGTGTGTGTGTGTATGTGTGTGTGTGTGTGTGTGTGTTCATAAAACAACTTTTAAAAAAAGGCTGTCTAAATTTAGCAGGCGGTTGTGCTGCAGGAGCATGAAAGGTGAAAATCCACCGAATGAGGGCCTAATTCTGACTCCTCATGAGCCAGTCCAGCCAGGTTTCCTTGGAAGTTTGGGTTGACCCACAGGCTGGGAGCAAATGGTGTGGGGTTTAAACCTCCAATGGGAACATCCCATGGGACCAAAGACAAGCAGATGCCTGGGTATTTGCAGCACCTACGGCCCTGAGGTTGTGTGTTTATATCCTGCCTAGGAAATGTTTAAAAGAGAAGTTTCTCCTCTCGCACGGACAAAAGAGAGGGGAAAAAATAATCTCATTTATTGTGTTGTTTGAGCACAAAGCTCTCCTGTCATCGCCTCCTCCTGACCTCATGGCTCAAGGCTGATGGGTCCTGTTCTGCCCCACTCCTGCCATGCTCCTGCCAGTGATGGCTTAAAACAATCCAGAGATAAGTTTGATGGAGTTATGCTTTTGTTTCCATCTTTTTGGATGGCATCTGCTCTTCTTTTTAGCTGAAACACAAATGCTCAAAGATGGGATACAAATAGGGCTTGGACTACGTCGTCTCCAGAGGTCCCTTCAACCCTAAGTATTCTGTGGTTCTGTGAGTCTGTGGTTCTGTGGTTTTGTGATTCTGTGACTGCTCCAAGGGAGAAAATTTTCCAAGCCACTTCCAAAGGTTTGTCATTTCAATCCTCCTAACGAGACCCATGGAAGTGGATTTTTCAGGGGGAAATGTCGATATGTCCGTCTGCCTCCCAGACTTTACTTTTCCTAGAAGACTCCTCAGAGCAAGCTCCTCCAAGAGCAGAAGTGCCCAATCCTGCCCTCAGTGCCAGTCTGGGTGAGCACAGAATGAAAAACAATCCCCCAAGCCCACTCTGGTAGCCAGGCTCTCCATGTGACTGCTCCCTCTGAGTGCCTTTGAGTCCTTCCCTCCTGGAGCCAGCGGCCAGTCAGACCTTGGCTGAACTGCTAATCCTTCCAGACAAAGAGGAAAGAACATCTTGTAAAGTTTTGTTGCTGTTGTTATTGTTAAAACGGACTAAGCACGGAGCAACTGGCCAAGCTATCTGGCAAAAGTGACCCGACAGAAAAGTCTTTCAGGAGAAAAAAACGATCTTTTCTGGATATGAGACTAAGCTTCACCAGCTCGGGGGGAAGAACTGCACCAATCCAGCTACTTCCAGTTGGAATATGGGTTGTTGTGCTGATTATTTCATCACCACGCTCCGCAGGACCTTCCTCGGCTTTTCCCTTTTACGGCTGGAAGAAGAAGAAAAAGGTGCTTTGCTGTCTGCACAGCCTGGGCCTCCTGGAGTCCTGTGTGAGAAATGTCAGTCACACAAGAATTAAAAAGGGGCAGAATCTGGGTTTGAAACCTCTCTGCTCTTGCCAGGGGCAGCTTTGCTGCAGGAGGGAAGGATGGGGGCTCTGCCAGAGAGCCTGGAGCAAACCTCCAGGTTTGCCGTGGAGGAGTTGGGATGTGGGCGAAAGTGGGAGCCACGACCACATTAAGGCTGTTCCCCTTTAGAACAGGCAGGAACCACTGTGGGCAAGGGCTCCGTTCCCGGGTTAAGCCTCTGCAGAGGTTTGGAATGGATGGATGGATAGACCCAGCCTGGCCTCTTCTCCTCCGGGTATTTCCCCGCTGTGTATTTTGTGTCCCGCTGCGGTCGGAGGCAGCAGCACCAAACTCTGAAAGTCCTTCAGCCAAGTAAGGCCTCCTCTTCCAGAAGGGTCAGCCTTGGGTGTAATTTATGAGGCTTGTGGTAGCCCTGCTACCCTCTCGCTGCTTGTGATGAATTTTAAATCAAGTGAATATTTTCTGCTCGCTGGTGAAGGGCGGGGGGAGGAATGATGGCAGGAAACAAATCACTTCCTCTGGTCATTCCTCTCGCCGCAGCCACGCTATTTTTAACAAATCTTATTAAAAATTATACAACCCTGTATTTTCTGGAATCTGTTTCATTGAACAAGTACAAAATAAACCAAGACAGGAAAAATGCACCATTTGGAGCAGCTCCTTTTGCTGCAACTGATTTAGCAAAACAAGCCACAGGGGAATGCAAATGGCTTTCTAGAACTGCTTCCTGCGGCCATCCTGCTCTCCCCATGTGGAAGAGAGGAATATTTTACCAGCTGCATCACTTCATACAATAGTAAATTATTCTAAGTGTTCTGGTCACCACAAAATACACTGTCTTGGAGGTTATTCCCATTATCAGAGTTATTTGTTTAATTTCTTGCTGCAGCCAGCTTTAAACAGCGTCTTTTCCAAAAATATCGTCAAAGCCATGGGTGTCTGCTTAGCAGAAGGAGCTAAAACTAAGAACTCACCCTTCAGATTTGGGCATTTTCTAGGTCAGGGTCAGCTGGGACAAAATGTTGGTGGAGGGAAATTCTTCTCACAAATAATTTTCAAGATTCCTGGTCTCTAGTAAGTGTTTACTGCGCTACCATCTAGAAATTATTAACAAACATGGAATGCTTATGGGCAAATGTGAAAAATTGCTTTGTTTGCAGCTGTGTCTGTCTGGCGGCAAGAGGTGAGCCTGATAATTAGATGATCTTGATGTCAGTGTCAGCTTTCTGGTAACTCAGGTGTCTTTCACCCTCACTCCTTAAGTACCATTCTTTACCAGCCACTCCTCATGTGCAAAGACTGAATTTTATACTGGGAGATTTTGTATAAATGGAGAAGACATCAGAGTTGCAAACAAACATAAATTTGGGCCTTGACCATTCCAAATATTTACATGCCTAACTTGAAATTATTTCAACAGGATTTAGGTGCCAGAAGACCTTGATGAAGCTTTTCTGGATCAGAAATGAAACTACAAGGTCACATTATCACAGGCAAAGTATTGCTATTTACCATGATATCCTTGGCACAAGAAAGGGGATCTTCTTTGGGCTATTGCTGTCCCCACCCACAAGATTTTTGTCTCCATTTGTGAAAGCACACTTCAGTGAGTTTGGCTTGGAGGAATCTCATTAAAGGTTTGGGGGAAGGGGCAGAAAATTTTCTATGTGTCATTTCTTATGTCTTATCACTACCAATAAGAGCAATAGTGTTCATTATGATGGTGGCTTAAATACTTGCCCTACTCATTTTCTTTAGGCTTCCAGAAATTGTTAACAAGCACATCTATTATTGATCTAGATCAGATATCATTATTAGACAATTTAATCAGAAACAAAAGCTTCTGCATTCTTTGAGATCCACCAGCATGTATCTTGGTGTGTTCCTCCTGCTGACCCTAGAATGAATGTCTTAAACCAGATATTTTGTGAGATTTTAGATAAATATCACTGTAATAATAAACTGATATATTTATAAATGTTTTATTAGATAATAGATTAACTTCAATCTCCTGATAATGAAAACATTTAGAACAACTTGCTCTCACATCTCTGAAGAGGTGCCTCAGAAATCTCACCGTGACACCTCATTTTCAGCGCTGGGGAACAAATCCAAAGTAGAAGTTGTCTCATACTTCTCTCCCTGTGGGAATCACAGGTCTTGTGGCTTTTCCTGATTAGGGCTCATTTATTTTTATTTTAGGGATCAGAGGATGGAGACACCTTTGATATTCAACCATGTATTTTATCCGGAATGTCTTTCCATCGGTTCCCTTTCCTACAGATCATTCCAGGAGATCTGTATCTGAATGTGAAACAGGTTATTCCTCTCTCAGAGATGTTTGCAATTTACAGTGGCTTCAAGAGAAAACAAAGCTTGTTTTTTTAGGGTATCAAGCTTAATTATCATCCTTGTTGCTTTCAGGTCACATCCTCAGGGGGTCTCCTCTTCCAGGGACCAACCCATGGTTGGTCCAACACCTGTGACAGGAGCAAACAGGGATCTGTCCTGCACTGGTGATCAGTGATTCCTTGGAACTGTGCCTACAGACTGGAAGGTCCTGGATCTGAGGTAAGCACCATGGATTAATCCTGAAGGAAGTCCTGTAGGTCTTAAAATAAAAAAGCTCCTGTATGAAGACGTTCCCAAAATCTGAGATGCATTTAATGGTAAGAGGCCCAACATCTGCTGGGAGAGACCCATCCAAAGAACAAGGAAATTCTTAAATCCAGATGATCTCAAGCCTGGGCTGAGCTTAAATGGAACTCCTGGCCAGTGAGAGTGTTTTGGGCAACTGAGGCCTCTCTGCTAATAAGGTCCTGACACTGGCCAAACTGCAGGCAGGAGAAAAAAAATGATAAAAAACCCAATCAAACAAACAAAAAACCCACAGAAGAAATAACTTCACACAGAGCTTCAAGCATGGGGCAAAAGGGAACAGTGGTGGGCATTTCAACAGGAAAATTGGTTTAATCTCCACCTAAAGGCTTGCTCACGAGACCTGAGAGTTAAGAAGGAACACTGCCCTTCGCAAAGGCCAAAGAGTGACAGCCCAGAGCAGAGGGATCCGCACTGCACGTGGCACTGAGCCCACCCAAGTGAGGGAGCAGAACATCGGCCAAAGGGAGAACAGCAGCAGGCTGAGGACCTAAATCTGCTTGGCTGGGAAAGCTGCCTGCTACCAGCAAAGTCCAAGGAAAGGTCAGTGCCTGAGGTCACTGGCAGTTTTAGAATGACAGAAAACCCCGCTTTAATCTTTGCAAGCTGTCGCGACCAAAAACTTCTCGTAAGAAAATCCTCTTTTCCCTAATGCCACTTGTGCAATTTGGGATAAAATTTCCCACCGGCCCAGAGGATCACTGTGTCACAGTGAGCAGAGGACACCCCTACTCAAATTCCTGTCCCACTATTCTTCCAGCCCCAAAACAAGGAAAATTTTTTGATAACGTTTACTGGAACCAAAGACTTTTTCTACCTTTTTTCCAGTTGGGCTATCCCAGGAGGGCTCCACACCTCACAGACGGAGTCCCTAACAGGATGCAGCAAAGGTAAACAGAAAGAAAATGAGGAATAGCTTATTTAGCTGAAACTGAAGAAGGGCTGTAGGTCAGGAGGAAAGATCACATAAGCTGGAATACAGCCAGGACACCAAAGGTAGACCTTTAAAATCTGAGGGGGAAAACCCCAAAACTTTAAGAGCTTCACTGAATGCAGTCAGGAGTCATGGACACACTCTGTTTCTCCTTTCTCCCTGCCCTATGGCAGCTCCACAGCCAAAGAAAAGAAAGTGGGGACTTCTGAATTGCTGTGGAACATGATCCAAGCTACCCAGACTCCTGCAGGATTCCATTTGTGCATCCCCTGTGAGAGGTGACAGCACTGAGGTGTGAGGCAGGCTGGGGGTTCAACACAAACAGGGTCTTTTTCATGAGTCCTTTCCAAAATCTCCATATGGATATACCCTGAAGGAACACACAATTTCTCCCTGGGAGTGGCTTCTTATAAAAGCCTGATTCATTTAATTCTGGAAGGAAGGTGTCTTTGGGTTCAATAAAATAAAATAAAAACAGCCCACCTCAAAATCCTAGTTCCATGGTATATAGAAAACTGTGGGAACCCTGCTAAAAAGTGTCACTGTATTAAGTTGTGCACTTGGGTTTCCTTCTGATTTCTGTGTGCCTTTGTGACAATTTGAAGTGAGGACAAGAATGTTTCTCAAACCAGCATTGTGCTGACGTTCGACAGTTCGGGGTATACGTCCTCGGAATTTTTATAAAGTGCAATTCTTAAATAATATTTTTCCAAAATACTGCCCAGAGGACCCATTCTGGCTGATCAAACAGCCCTTGGAACTGCAGTAAATGCTCACACAGCATTTCTCCAAACAGGGCCTCGTATGAAAACGAAACACCACAGGGGCACCGTGAAACACCAGTTAGCACCTTTATAAAACCCCGCTCCCGAGGTTAACTGCACTACAACCCTGGCAGATCACAGAACTGCGAGTCTTGTACGAGCACAGGGTGGAATTGTGTTAATTTGTCTCAGAGGGTGCGATTGCAATGGTCCTTTCTTGTCTTCAGAGGAATCCAGCTCGGAGACGGTGCACGCCGGGAGAGTTTTTACGGGAACCTGCTTCTGCAGGGGGGTGCTCTTGCTTTCACACAGCTGCTCTTATGCCCTTCAAACTGCACCAGTCTGTCTGAAGAGGAAATAGAAAGGTCTACGCAGAAATTTGCTCTGTGATCAAGTGATCCAAGCGATGTTTTGTCGTTGTGCCACGTCGGGTCTTTGGCATGGCGACATGTCTTTGCCTGTTTGGGAAAAGACAAGGCAAACAGTAAAGGGGCTGAAATCCGTGCTGCTTCCTTCCTTTCTTGTGTTTTCTTTTGCCAGCTACACAATATTCTCTCAGAGAAATCTGCAAGCCATCAAGTGCAGCAGGCAGCGTTTGCTGGGAGCTGAGCCGTGCGTTCGGCGGGACCCCCCTCCCCAGCGGGGCTGAGACCCCCCTCCAGTGCTGCACACACAGAAAGTTTCTGCAGGGCAGGTTAACACAACACTCAGACTAATCCAGCAGCTTGAGGCTGTCAAAAGGTGTGATCCCTCTCCCAGACCTGCTCTGGAATGGGGCCTCAACGCTGTCTTGTAGAGCAAGATTCTTTTTATCTTTAAAGCAGGACAGCCGTGTGTGCTGGGAGCCCAGAAACCAACCCTGTCCTGGGCTAATCCCACAGCCTGGGCAGCAGGAAAGGGATTGGGATTGTGCCCCTGTGCCCTGCTCAGCTGAGACCCCACCTGCAGAGCTGCCCCAGCCCTGGGGCCCAGCACAGGGAGGACGTGGAGCTGCTGGAGAGAGGCCAGAGGAGGCACCAGGATGAGCAGAGGGATGGAGCAGCTCTGCTGGGAGGAAAGGCTGGGAGAGCTGGGATTGTTCAGCCTGGAGAGGAGAAGCTTTGGGGTGACCTCGCTGTGGCCTTGCAGGGCCTGAAGGAGCCAACAGGAACCATGGAGAGAGACAATTGCCAAGGGCTGGAGGGACAGGACACAGGGAATGGCTTCAAACTGAAAGACAGTAGGGTTAGGTTGGATATTAGGAAGGAATTCTTTACTGTGAGGCTGGGGAGGCCCTGGCACAGGTTTCCCAGAGAAGTTGTGGATGTCCCAGCCCTGGAAGTGCCCAAGGCCAAGTTGGACAGGGCTTGGAGCAACCTGGGATAGTGGAAGGTGTCCCTGCCCATGGCAGGGGAGTGTAACCAGCTGATCTTTAATGTCCCTTTCAACTGAGGCCATTCTATGATTCTGTAATTCTCTACTTCTGAGATTCTATGATTCATGGCCGTAGTATGACCTTCAGTGGTGGCAGCCTGGGATGGTCTCACATTGCCTTTGCCCCAAAATTCACTCATTCCTTGTGGTCAGTGCTTCAGGTCCCCTGGCACAGAGGTGGTCACGCTCCAGCAATGAGGTACCCATAGAGTGCACGAAGGCTGAGGCAAAAGAAGGAGCTGCCCCTAATTTTCATACTCCGAACACTGTATCTTAACCCCTGGAGCATTACTCCCCTCAAGAACAAAACTCTTTGCCTCACCTCATCCTCCTCCTTTTACCTTCATGTCCCTCATCCTTGCAGGCTTTTGGAATTTTCAGTTTAAATGTGAAACTTCAGAGTAATTCCTGCCATCAGTAAATAACACACAAGCTGATAAACTGTTAAAAAAACAGCGAGGCCTTGCCAAGAGGCTTCGGCGAGACATTTGTTTTTGGGAAACCCTCTGCGCAGCACAGGCCACAAGCACACTTAATCACGCAGAGAAACATTTACTGTAGGATATATTTTTAGGCAGTTTTTCAAGTGGCAAATTTCCACGGGGGTACAGCACTTGTCCTGGGGTAATTAACTGTACAGAAAATATTAGTCTGGAGCTGGCCTGGCCGATGTTGGAGGGAACGTGTTACGCCCAAGTTCAGGAGAGGAGCAGGGTCTCTCTCTGTGTGGGCTGGAGAAGACTGAGCACATTACACACATATTTGGCCATCACCAGCGAGAAAGGCCACGAGCTTCCCTCACACTGTGGAGGGAGCTGAATCGCTTTCAGCTGCGCAGGATGCTGCTCGGCTGCTCCGACAGAGGGGAAAAAAACATGTAGGAGTCAATCACAGGTTGGATTGAAAAGGGGATTCGTGTGACAGCCAGGGATCTGAGGGGTGGTGGAAAACCTGACGGGTCCCACAGCTTCTGTGTAGCCAAATTGCACAGATTGGAGTGTGACACATCTCCCAGCTTGGATCTCCAGTGACTCCAGGGCTGGAGGCTGCCCCTCCATCCATGAGGGGCCAGTGCCTGCCAGGGCAGCCTCCACCTCCTCCGTTTGCTTTGAGTGTTTGTGGGGATTTAGGAACAAAACCAAGGGTGGCTGCTGAGGTGAGTCCTCCAGCAGGGAACTGCTGTCCCTCCCACTGTCCTCTCTCCCTGTCCTCGTGGATGGGGAGCCTGAGCATCCCAAAAGTGCAGACAGGGCTGGTCCCTTGCTCCAACACAGGGCAGCCTTAAAACGCATTTTGGAGTCACCAGGGATGGATTTCAGCAGGTACCAGAGGGCTTTGCTGAGTGAGAGGCTCACAGAACAGGGTGGGAAGTCATCCACAGCAAAGCTGCTTGGGCTTTGTTGGGTGTGTTTTTAACAGAGGGAATGTTGTTGGCTTGGAAAGATCCTTCCCACACATCCTCAAGACAGGAAAGAGTTGGAGGAGGCGTTTTAAAGGCAAACCAGGTGGAACTCAGCCTTTAAAAGCTGTGATTTCTTGAAGAATTCCTGCATTTTTTTTTAGTTTTCTGGGCTAGAAAAGGGCCAGATGCAGCTTTAGCACCGTTGCAGGAGCTTTGCTGAGTCACTGGTGTGGCACTGGCCTGCCTCACACACCAAACACCACCATACCCTGTGTCCCCTACACAGGGACAATCCATGGAATGCAGTAGGATGATGAGAGAAGTTTTCATCATGTCTTGACCAAGTTCAGTAATTTTACATGAGAGGTGTTCATGGGCTCAGTGATGGTGAGAACTGCTGAAACTTCCACCTTGTCCTATCAGACACCTCCACTTTCTCTGGCTTCTTGATCAGAAGTCATGTAGATTTGTCTAGGTGCATGTCCACAAAATGTGAGATAGACCAGGAGCCAGAAACTCGTGTATGAAATTGGGTCATATTTTGAAATTGGGTCATATTTTAAAATTGTGAAATTTTCCCACCAAGCTGGGAAACTCCCAATCCCTGGAAATGTTCAAGGGCAGGCTGGATGAGGCTTTGAGAAACCTGGTCTAGTGGAAGGTTCCCTGCCCATGGCAGAGGGTGGAATGAGGTGATCTTTAAGGTCCCTTCCCACTCAAACCATTCTATGATTCCATGATTATCACTTCATTTATATTTCTCCTCCTCAGACAAGTATTGTTTGGGATTAAGTATTTTCCTTCCTTATTCTTTATGGTCTTCTGTTCACTGATTATTTTTCTTTTTTCTTTTAACTGGCTGACTCTTTAACACATTTTACAAAGATGTTGTGAATATCATTTATCATTTGTCATATCTGAGTATCGTTTACTCCACTGTGCTCCAGTTTCATGATACACAGAACACATTTATCCAATTGACAGCTCCTCAGGTGAAATGTGCCTGTCAAAACCAGCAAAAACTCTTTTCGTTTCTAATTTCCTAATTGCATTTTCAGTATTTTAAACACACACTGCTAGAATGATACTTTAAAAAAATATAAATTAAAAATGAGCCTCTCACAATTTGCATGAACAGAGGATGTTTTCTAATTTCTTTAAGTTACATTGTTCAAATTCACGAGGCTGAGCTGTGAATAAATATTTTAATGTGTCCACAAATGGAAATGAATCCTACACAGGCAGCATATATGGGATTATCTTCTCTAGCTGGTGCTGATGACTCCACTGGGAAGTTGTATGGGGCCTTTACTGTATTCCTGAATTTTAAATGGCAAAACATTATCCCACTGCAGAGTGTTCCCATAAAATTATTTGATAGATAGTAACATAAAAATGAAATTCAGTCCGTTACAACCTCATATATAAAAACATGAAGACAAAATGAAGAGATCAGTATTTGTTCTTCAGTTGTAGCCCTCAGGAATGATGCCACATCCTCGGAGCAGCTGCTGGGGGAGTATTCTGTTGCAGAAGATGTCCAACACACTGAAGAAACCAAAGAGGGCAAACCTCCAGTTCCGGTTCTGCAGATTGATCAGATCACAAGTTGCCAGGGCAGAGAGAGAATGAAACTGGAACAGAAGTGCAGAAAGTACCTCTTTCCCCTCCATGCCCTGCAAGAAAGGAGTTTTTTTTGCCCTGTTGTTGTCACAGAAATGCTGCGTAACTCATCACTGCCCCACTTCCCAGAACTGCCATTCTAGACACCTTGGGGATCCCTGAATGATTCTTCCAGAGCTGCTACAGGGAAGACACAGCCAGTGGATTGAGGAGAAATCCATGGAAACTGGCTGTGCTGCTGTGCAGCATCTGCCCCCCGTGTGCTCCATCACGCGGTCACTGCGCGGTCACTCGTGCAGCCACGCTGGGCTGTGTGACACCGAGTTTACATCTCAGCCTGGCTGAATAGAAATCTTGGCAGTGCTAGGAGTCTTCCAGCCCTTCCAGGGTTAGACATCTATCTCATGCTGTTTCTTGTTTCAGTTCATTTTTTTCCTTTACTGCTACTTAGACTGTTAAACTGCTGAGGAATCCCTTATCCACTGGATTATTCCCCCTGTCAGGAGTGCAGGACATCAGCACTGATTCTGTGTCTGAATTTCTCCTCTCTCACATTTGCAAGGAGATTATAGGCATTTTATTCTGCTCTTTTTTTTTTTTTTTTTTTTTTTTTTTTTTTTTTTTTTTTTTTTTTTGTGCTGGAGCTGATTTATTTTGCTTACATTTCTCCCTGATAAATTTTCCTCTTGGTTTCCGATGGGGATAGGTAAGATTTTCTTCTGCCACCACTGCTCCTACACTCCCCAGTCCTGTGTCACACCCAGTCTTGGCTCCACCTGATTTATGTCAGCCTTCAGCAACAACAGGAGCTGAGATCAGAGCAGATCTTTTGGGGCAGAACCATGACTATTTCAGCATTAGTTAAAAGCCAAAGCTCTGGACTGTTAAGGATAAGCATTCCAACAACAGCCATGACAAATAAAGTGGCCAAGAATGTGTAAAAGGCCTTTTAAAATAACAGTTCTGAGCTCTGTCCCTTGAATGACTGTGTTTAAAAGCTAAGATACTTCATAAAAATTATGCCCATGATTGCTGTGCTATTTTGAAATATCCAACTGAATCCATGTCTGCAGAGGATTACGAAGAGCAAAGGTTTCACAAATCGGCTTCAAACTCGATCCTACTTGGCTTTTCTTACGTTCAATATAAGGGTCTCTCCAAACTCAGCTTGGCTCCAAAAAAAGATCACAATATAGGGAACCAGAAGTCACACATTTTCCCAGTGCTCTCAAATATCCAAGAAATACCCACAGAACTGGCATGAATGTTGAGCAGCTCCCAGCTGAAAATGAGAGGGAAGAAAGAAAATTACATTCCCCAAAACCATCGTTGTGATACAGCTCAGAAACAGACAAACCCAAACAGAAGGTCCTGCCAGTAGAGTGAATATTAATGCCCCCGTGTTTTATTAAGATCTTGATATTGCAAATGTTGCTGTAAAATTACATCTACAAGAACAACATCCAAGAGAGAGCAGATGTGGAGAATGGCCACTAAGATGGCAAAAAAGGAAGCTTTTCACCCAAGAAAACTGGAAGAGTTTGGTTTGTTTAGTCCAACAAAATCAGATCTAAGGTGGAAAATGCTTAAGTGCCTTCTACAAGTAAATTAGGGAGTTATTTGAGCTCCTGAAGCAAAGGATGGATTTGTCAAAAGAGAAAACAAACACAAACTGCCCACAAGTAAATTTAACCAGGGAATGAGATTGCTAACCATCAGAGTGGAGTTCTTAAACAGCTCTGGGATGGAAGCTGAGCTGGAAATGGAGTTTTTAGGTGGCTCTCAATCTTTCTGCAACATCAGGCAAAACCTGGTGACTCTGACAGTCCCTTTGGGCTCTGTTTCATACCATCAGGCAAATAGAAAGGGGAAAAACAAAAAGCTGCAGGGCAGACTGGAGACCCCCAAACATTTTGAGCAGATATTTTACTGAAGTTGAAAAGCAAGACCCTGTGACATGGGCTAAGGCTGCTCCTGGCAGGTGGGATGGGAAGAAAAGGTTTCCAGTT
Organism: Eulacestoma nigropectus; assembly: GCA_013397775.1. Classification (NCBI taxonomy): domain Eukaryota; kingdom Metazoa; phylum Chordata; class Aves; order Passeriformes; genus Eulacestoma; species Eulacestoma nigropectus. The sequence continues at coordinate 556,594 of VZTE01011289.1, read as the reverse complement.
TAGGCAGGGAAAAGATCTTGTACCCCCAGTAAGTAACTGAGGAGAGGAGACAGGCTCAGGGAACAGGACTGAGGACATGGAAACTGTTCAAGCTGTACCTTAATAACAAAGAAGTTATTCTTAAAAATTCAGCTTCATGAATTAAAATCTCTGCACAAAATATGCCACACTCTTAAACAAACACTCTCTTATTTTCTACATGTTTTTTTTTTTCTCTGCTATGCCTTAAAATAAGCAGTGGAGGAGCGGACTCTAATCCAGATTAAATGAGAGGGTTGCATTAGGGAAAATACTGAATATTCCTGTTCTTGAGGCCTGAGATTATTCATAGATGGAGGTAACAAGGAAAAGAGAATTATCTGCTTAATGCAGCTGCTCTGGGACTGGAAATTCTGGACCAGGAAATACCAAGCACACAGGAATAGAATAGTCGTCTAGAATGCGAGCAAAGGCTGCCTGGTGTCTGAACAAAGCACACGAAGTGCAGAGCATGTCCCAGTGCAGTGTTCCCAGGTGTGTGCCAGGAATCTGCTTACAGGGACAGAACATGGAAAACAAGATTCAAAACCCAAAAGTTCTTCCCCTCTATTAAGTGGAGCTGTTGGAAGAAGGGGAGTTCCTGGTCAGCCAGTTTGATTTTGAGCATCTCCGAGGAGGGTGAGTCCAAAATCTCTCAGGGCAACCTGTTCTCAGAGGTTTTCCCCACAACAGTAGAAGTTTTTTTATGTTTAGGTTGAATTCCCTTTATTTCAGATCATGCCCTTTGCCTCTTGTCCTTTCACTGGGCACCACTGAGAAATATTGAACTCCATCTTTTGAATTCACCCACCACCAGGAATTTATACACATGGATAAGATCCCCCTGGGTTTTCCCTTCTCCAGGCTGAGCAGTCCCAGCTCTCCCAGCCTCTCCTGGCGTGTCAGATTCTCCCAGCCCACAACCATCCCAGTGGCCCTAAAGAACAGGTTTGTTCCCCTATTTAGAGCAACTTTTAAAATGGGATAATAAGGATAACATTAATTTAAATTAGAAGATGATGTGTCTCGTAATCCACTTTCTCTGTGATGAATGTTTGAGATTACACAGAGGTTTTGTGCTTCCAAGACACAATATGTATTTATCATTGAATGTTTCCTGAGTGTTAGCTTGTCATTGAAGGAATAAATGTTCTCACAGGCGTTTGAGTGAATCAAAACAGAAAGAAAGACCATATTCAAACTATTGTTTTCCAGAGCAAGTTTCCCCTCCACGACCCAGTGGAGGGATCCATTTCTTCTAAGCAGAAGAGGGTTTACAATTAAAAGGTGTTAATAAATCTCTGCTAAATGCAGTCTATAAGCAAACATTGCTTTCATTCTTTGAAGTTTCTTGAACAGAGTTAAGAGCACTTGTGCAGACATCCCAGGGCTTGCAGGTAATACAAAATTTGTGAATAGGATATAGGACAATTTCTGCCTTCTGTGGGAACACACATTAAGGGAGACAAAGATCACATCCTTCATATTTCTTACAATGCTGCAAACGTATGAGGAGATTAACACGGAACAAAGCACAATGGTTTTGAGGGAGCAGATTTCAGGGCATTCTGAGCAACTCCTGAGAACAGCAGCTGATGGATTTCTCAGATTTGTGAAGTTTAACCCCAGTAATCAAAGGTTATTTCGTTAAAAAACCCAGGTGGGTTGAAAATCACATTCAGTTTGGATAATAAGCTTTAGATGGCATCATTGGAGACATCACTTTGTATTTAGGAAGGTTATGGCTTAATAACACAAGTTTTTTGAGGTGGCTTGAGTCTGTACTGCTGTGGTGGCATAGATGGAAGCAAACACTGGCGGGACACCCCATGCTTCTCTCAAGCCCCTCACAATCTCTCATGGATTAGGATCCCAGATCTGAGCATTCCAGCATTAAAAAACGAGACCTGGAAATGAAGCACACCTTTAGGGGAAACTTGTTTGAAATCAAAGGGGCAACCTGAAAGAGAAGTGATTAGTAAATCTGAAAATTCCCTGATTAGTCAGAAGAGGCAACAGAAATTTGTGTTCAGGAGAATTCTGAAGGCCTTCCCTCTGTCACCTACCGAGAAATCTGATGGAGTGAAACCAAACGGGGTCACGTTAGAAGGTGGGAAGCCCCTCCTATCCAGAAAAGTAGTTTATGAAAAAAGAAACACAGTTTTTTTTCTTCCACTGCATGTTACACATCTGAAAATCTGATGAACACAATCACCACCTTATTTCTGAAGAGCAGAAGCACAGCTTTGCATCTTTCATGAGTAACAGTCGCAGCAATCAGGCAGTTCTTATTGTGATTATAGAATGTACTTGAAAGTTTAGCCTTTCTGAATTTATTTGTGGTGGCCTGATAGACAATCTAATTCAGAATTTTACAGAGTGACGTCTGAAGGTGAATTTGGATTTAATTAAAAGAAACCAGAGGGAATGACTTTGGAAAATTAACTACTGAGTTTCTCTCACACACACACTCGGATTCACTGTGACTTTGTAGGATCACATATTTGAGCGAGACCATAACTTCGTATCCATGCACAGTCAAGTATCATATTTTTCTCTAAACTTGCCATTGGATATTTTAAGAAATGTCAAATAATATTGTTCTTCCTGTGAAGAGCTGCTGGCTGCCCAGTAGTAGTTAAAACAAGACTAGCACCTTATCACAGTTAGACAGAATACTGGAGTGAGTCAAAAGACCCAGCTTGGGTTTTTTTTTTTCCATTTCTGACACTGAATATCTGATCTGCAGTTCACTGGGTTTTGTGCCGTTGTATTCCCAATTATAACCTGGGAAAACTCTTTTCCCACATCTATAAGGGACTTTCTTCACAATAGATGGAAACTGCAACCCGAGGGCTGTGTGTTTTTATTCCACAGTGTACTTCTTTCCACAATAGATGCGGACTGAACATTAAGAACTAAACTACTGCTGAGTCTATAACTGGTGGGCAGAGATGAAACCCTTATTTCCAATCCACAGAAAGCTCATTAAATAAATTACAAACTGATGGTTACTGCAGTGAAAGGTTAAGCCATTAACAATTTCCAACCTAACCTATTTGATTTTTACTTCTCCCTTTTAACTTGTTTCCTGAGGTGGGGGGGAGGCCCTGGCATGGGGAGGCCCTGGCACAGGGTGCCCAGAGAAGCTGTGGCTGCCCCTGGATCCCTGGCAGTGTCCAAGGCCAGGTTGGACATTGAGTCTTGGAGCAACCTGGGACAGTGGAAGGTGTCCCTGCCCATGGCAGGGGTTGCACTGGCTGATCTTTAAGGTCCCTTCCAACCCAAACCATTCTGGGATTCTTTTCTTGCCATTCTGGTACCTTAGAGAGAAGTGGTTTATACTTTGTAGTTCTTGTTCCCTGCCCAGAACGCTTGCACCTTGGTACCTGCATCCCTGTACAATTCTATGTCCTGTCAGCCCTCTTAGTTCTGCTGTTCCTGGAGAGATAAAACAAGTCTGACATTGGCCCATAAATCACACAATAAATCATAGAGTTGCCCACAAAGCCCCTTATGTCTCAGTCTCCTTTATCCTCTAGTTTCCCCACCAGGAACAACAGGAAGGAATGTGAACAGGACAACAGAAAATATTTAATCATGGGTATGAAGCAGATAGAGCCCTTTCCCACAAACACGTTCTACCTTTTTGCTGCAGTACTCTCACGTCTAATTTATTTGATATTTAGAAAACGTACTCATTTTTATTTCCTTTCTCTGCTTTGATCACAGAAATCTTCAAAGAATCTCCCACATGCACCGCTCACACGAGTGCCTTCATTTAATTGCTCAGGTAACTCCTCACATGTGCTCACCAGGCTGGGGGAGCTTTTCTGCCATGAATCTTCTCATGGGAATGAAGAAATGGCAGGTGGTAAATGGAGCATTTTCTCCTGAGTTTGTACAACCAGGGACATCGTGGGCACAGCAAGCACAGAATCCCTGAGGTTGGGAAAGCCCTCCCAGCCCATGGAGTCCAAGCTGTGCCCGATGCCCACCTTGTCCCCAGCCCAGAGCACTGAGTGCCACCTCCAGGCCTTCCTTGGACACCTCCAGGGATGGGCACTCCAAACCTCCCCGGGGCAGCCCCTTCCAAGGCCTGACCACCCTTTCCAGGAGGAAATTCCTGCTGAGATGGTGACAATGTGACACTGTAAAGGAGCACAACGCGTCAGAGCAGAGCTTCATTGCGAAGGCAGATGGAGGAGCCTCCCCTCTGCAACAGCCCAGACCTGGAACGGTCTCCAAAGTGCCACTGCTATTTAGATAACGTTGTGACAGGCACTTTACAAATTACCCAGAATTTATGGGCTCACGGTGACACCATCACTCATGCTGGAAACCAGCGAATGACGGCGGCAGCCCCGCCGAAGGCAGCACAGCCAGACCCAAAGTCACGAGCGAGGCTTTCTCAGTCTCGCTCAGCTCTGTCCCTGCAGGTTTTGCAACAAAAAAAATCCGATTAAATGTTTCCCAGCAGCAAATTTGGGAAAGGGAGAAAAGCTGTAGCCTCTTCTAGTGTTTTTTTAAGAATTCCTGGCTCCAGAGTTGAAAAAATAAGCATTTCAGGGGGTCCAGGAATTTTTTTTCTCCACCCTTCTCAAGATCAACTACATTTGTCTTAAGGAATTACAAAGTTAAGAATATTGCCTTATCAGTCAGCTCCATACAAGCAATAGAGGAGTTGTCAGGACAATGTTAAAGGTTTTAATGATATGCCAAAACCCCTTTGGGAGGATACAGGCTCTCTAAATCTTTTTCTGAATGCGATACCAGGTTACAAATTACCCACATCTCATTCCTGTGCTCTCCTTTATCTCTTCCTCCACTCTTCCTCTATGATTGCAGTAGTTTTTGCATTTTTATTTTCTTTGTGGAGTTAAGCTCTGATCATACTTGATCCTAGACATATGAGCTTCTTTCTATGAAAGGGGAACGCTTTTATAACCACAGCAACAAACTTCTTTGTGACAGGATTTATCTCATTCCTTTTTACAGTGGTGAGGCTTTTTCCCCCTTTAATTACCCAACAAAAGCAAAGTCTCTCATCCTCTCCTCATCTTTATGTACTTTGCTTTCAACGACTTCCAGATGACAGCATGGAACAACGTTTTCCATCTTAATTCAGCCACCTTCTCTTATGTATTTGGACTGACCTGCGCTGCAGAGAACAGGCTACAGAGTTTCCACTGACCACCCAGGAAAGTATCTTTTTCTGCAAGAGCTTCTTGCTGAAATATTCTTTATGCCATATTAAATTAGCTTTTCACAGGCTCTCTGAAGACCCCAGCCCTTCCAGACCTTAACAGGAGTGAGGTCTCAGATCTCGTCTATTCATTCCCACTGGGGCAGAGGGGCTGGAAAGCTGGAAAAGGCCCTGGGGGTGCTGCTGACAGGGGCTGGACACGAGCCCAGGGGTGCCCAGGTGGGCAAGAGGCCGCTGGCACCTGGGCTGGATGAGGAATTGTGTGTCCAGCAGGAGCAGGGCAGGGATTGTCCCTCTGTGCCGGGCACTGAGAGGCCCCTCGAGGGCTGTGTCCAGTTCTGGCTCCTGCAGGAGAGCCCTGGAGGGGCTGGAGCGTGTCCAGGGAAGGGAATGGAGCTGGGAAGGGGCTGGAGCCCCAGGAGCAGCTGAGGGAGCTGGGAAAGGGGCTCAGCCTGGAGCTGCTTTCTGTCCTCACCTGAACCCTGTCTTGCCACCCCCCTGCATCCCCGCTGGCACCGGCACCGCTCCAGCCTGTGGAGTGCACTGGGAAACCCAAGGGGCACCCACCTTCTGCTCCACTCAGAATCCCAGGATCCCTGAGGCTGGAAAAGCCCTCCCAGCCCATGGAGTCCAAGCTGTGCCCGATGCCCACCTTGTCCCCAGCCCAGAGCACTGAGTGCCACCTCCAGGCCTTCCTTGGACACCTCCAGGGATGGGCACTCCAAACCTCCCTGGGGCAGCCCCTGCCAAGGCCTGAGCACCCTTTCCAGGAAGAAATTCCTTCCTAATGTCCAACCGGAGCCAGGTGCAGGACCTGGCACTTGGCCTTATTGACCCTCACACCACTGGCCTCAGTCCATGGACCCAGCATGTCCAGATCCCTCTGCAGAGCCTTCCTGCCCGCCAGCAGACCCACACTCCCGCCCACATTAGTGTTATCCATGAATTTGCTGAGGCTGTACCCAATCTCCTCATCCAGACCATCAATAAAGACACTGAGCCTTAGGGAACCCCACCAGTGGCCGTCCTCCAGCTGGATGTTGCAGCATTCACCAGCAGCCACCCTCCTCTGGCACTGTTTTTAAACCCTGCCTGGGACACCCTGTGTCTGGAGAGGTCTCAGTCATGCTCTGGAGCTCCATTTCCCTTTTATTTCCTGAAGAATCACAACCAGGGAATCCCAGGCAGCCCAAAATCTCCTTAGAAGCTGAAAAGGCCGCGGCTGATCCACTGTAGCCCCTGGTGGCACCAGCTCTGGCAGGTTTTGTGTGCTGAGTGGGGATTCCCAGCCCTTGGCATCTTTTGGCTGAAGGAGGAGACCCCAGCACGGACACAGCCCAGGGACTGCAGCCTTGGGACAATATTTCTGGGTTGAAGAACTGGCTGGCATTTAGCAGTGCAAAGCCTTTTGTGCAGCGAGGGAAGTGTCAGGAGGAATTTTCTCTCCAGCGGAACGTGTGGGCCGCACTTTGCGAACAGACCTTGCAGAGCAGAGAGAGGGACCCTGGGGAAGGGGCCTTCGCTTTGTTTGCAGCAAACAGAGGCAAAACTCCACCTTTTTAGGGGAAGGTAAATAAGTCAAAGTGCTGACATCAGAGGGGAAGCTCCCTCTCTCCCTCCGTGCCCTCTTCACCTGGGCTGCATTGCTGCAGCAAAGCCAGAGGTTGCGGAAAAACACATGGGATGAAAAATAAAAGAGGCCATAATTCTGCAACAGTTGTGAGGGAGTTTTAGCTCATTCTTCACCCCTTTCACATGCTGTGTTGAAATATGAGGCCAAGAAGGAGGCCAAAAGACTTAAAAAGCCTATCATGAGGTAATTCAGCCACAAGCCCCGAGCAGGGGAACACAATGATGGCAGTGTGCTCGCTGTTTGCACAGAACTTGAAATATCAGAGCCCCACAGACCCTAAAACGCACAGTTAAAAATGAAACAACTCCTCGGGGCCCAGAGATTACCCACATCTCCCCCTCTGAAAACGTTTCACTCAAGCATCCTATAAAATTGGTAATTGCTTGTGGCACCTGCACAACGTGGCTGTTGAGAAGGAGCCCACGAAGGACCTCGAGTCACGTCCCTGGGTTTGTGTCCTCCAGTGACCACCTCACAGGCCGGTGCTCTGTGCAAAGGACAGAAGGTTCAAGCAACCCCTAAATGCTTTTCCCAGCTTTGGGAGAGGCAGCAGAACGCTGCCAACCTCTTCCATAGGAGAACCAAGCTGTCCAGCAGGACTCTACAAGGGAATTATTCACAGAGGAAAGGGGGCCAGAGAAATGGACTGCAGGCTGACCAAGCACAGACCTGCTCCTGCATTTGCTTCCTCCTTAAGGCTCTCCAAAGGTGAAGGCAGAGCCCAAGAAAGCAGCAAGCAGTGTTTTGCCTCTTGGCTGCAGGGCAAAAGTGGGTTTAAGTCACTTTTGTACCCCCACAGCTTCCCTGAGCATTATGGACCAAGCACCCCCAGCTGCTGGAGGGGCTCTGGGTGGCTTCAGGCATCTGGTGAAGATGGAATGGAGGTAGCACCGGCAGTGAAATCCTCAAATCCAGTGCTAGACTGAAACCAGAGGCCAGCTGAGCGCTGGGAAATCCCTGCTGGCAGCAGGTGGATTCCAACACGGGCAGCACAGCAGGCACAGACCCGGCCCTTATCAACTGCATCATGTTTGTGGTACCCGTAGGATGGCAAACATGCCCAAAAAAATAAATGGAATTACAAAGCAGCCCAGCCTGTTTGGACGTTCAGAGGGCTGCCTGCCCCTAAATCATTTGTTACAGGGCTTCCCTGCTCTGCAGACCACTCTGAATGAATGGTGTCGCAAACTCCATTTTCTTATTTTGCAGGCTTGATCTTATAATCACTTTTAATGTGGCTTGTACAGCTGCAGGATCAGACTGGAAAGTCAAAAATAAAATTAAAAAATCAGCTGCAGTAATTTCATTGCCCTGTTCGACTGAATCAGTGAAGCACAGGGAAAAACAGGGCATTTTTGGAGGGGTTAAATACGCACAGAAGAATTTCACAGAACCATCAAGGTTGGAAGAGATCTGCAAGATCATCCAGTCCCACTTTCACCCCAGCACCATCATCATCAGCCCTAAACCATGTCCCCAGGATGTGAAACGAAGATCATAACACAGACCAACTTAAAAACTGGGAACTCTATCCTAAATTATTAGCACAGATTAATAATCACTGTTTCCAAAGTGGAGAAATTAAATTATTCATGCCCCGTAATGGTGATATAAATCTGTCTCAAGTGCCAGTCACTTCAGCTGCTGTCTTCAAATTTCTGTTCTCAAGAACTGAAAACAAGAGAAAGGCATGTTAGGAATAGCACAGGACTGGCTTGGATTTTCTCGTAGTAATAGGGAAAAGTTCATTTAATCTGAGCATGGCGACAGCAACTGGCTCAACCAGACGGTGGCACTATAAGCACTTGCTATCATAAGGGCAGTATAAATAGGAAAAAAAAAATCATAATAAAATAACTAAATAAATAATTAAGAGAAAACAAACCAGGGAAACAACGTTTTACATCATTGCAGCTTTTAATTTATGAGAGATCTTCGCGTAAGTGATGGCTAAATATGCTTGAATTGCCTGTGTTGCCCAAACCTTTAGCTGAACAAACTGTGTCTGAAGAGAAATGGAGTAAGACTGTCCTGTGGCATCTTTTAAAAAGCTTTCAAAACAGAAGCCAAAACCTCAAATAGCAGGGAAGGATCCCAGTGGGCTGCCAGATGACCTCGCTCACCACACCAGTAACACCAGCACACGGATCTCAAAATATATGAAAATTAATCAGACACAAAGCCCTGAGCTCAACACCAAACTAAGGCACAAATGTCACAAATTCAGGAGCAAAGTCTGACTGTTCTGCTGGCAGTGGCACTTTTGCCATTGGGTTCTGCGTGGCCAAGGTTTCCCCTTAAAGGTCACATCAAAATGTTCAGGGCCTGACTTTTCGCAGGAGTGTGAATCCGTGTGCAGGGGCAGGAGTGTGAATCCGTGTGCAGGGGCAGGATTGTTCCTGGTTTACAGGGAAAATCAACCCAAAAATGTGTCTGAAGGCACAGTGGGTGCTCTGCCTGTTGGAGGGAAAAAAGGAAGCATGAAGCCCTCTGGACATCACCCTACACAAATTCCCTTGATAACAGCAGAGTTTCTTAACATTTTTTTCCTACTTTAATTGCATTTTCTGCAGTTTCTCCATAGACTTCTTTGCCTTCCTTCCTACAGCATTTTTTACGATTATTCCTTTTTAAGAACTGTTTCTCGTTTTCCCAGGTAGGTCTCTAAAATGTTCTACTTTATCATTCTTGTGGAAAGTGGAAAATCCCAGTTGTTGTTGGCCAGCATTCCTCCTCTTCCCTGACATCAAGAAATGACAAATTCATAAATACTGCTTTAAATTAATTCATTTCAGAGCGTTTTCCAAATGAATCCTGCACTACTGCTGGTTTACAGATGGGGCAACGTGAGAGAACTCAGTGGGACAGTGGTCCTGCAAACACTTGTTCATATAAATAAATTTATGACATCATTTGATGTGGCTACTTAGATACAAGATTAAATTGCTTGTGTGCAAAAGTGCTTGAGGATCAAGCCCTCAGCCACTCACAGCAGCTGCAAGTGGCTGCTCTTCTCCTTCTTCAACTACCGTGATGAAAATTGTCATTTTCAAGCAAAACATTGTTTTTCGCAATAGCTCCTCAGAATGAGAAGGGGGAGGGAAGCAGTAAAACCCAAAGTTGCAGCAAAAAGAAACCATTCTGATTTGAAAAACAGTCCAGATTAAAAATAAATACAGAATTCTTTTCCCCCCCTTTTTTTTTTTCTTTAACCATGAAAAAAACCCATACGGTCAAAATTTCCATGTTGAAATGTCAAAAATTGGGTTGCCAAACACAATTTGAAGTTTGGTAACATCCACAGCCCGTTTGAGGTTACACAGGAGGTTTCAACATGTGACATTTCAGCTACTGAGATATGAGACTCATGTCAGGAATACTATCAATATATAAATAAATACATTAATATATAAATATATAATTTGTCTCAATTACATACTTTTTTTTTTTCCCGTGGCAACATCATCATTATTCACTGCTTTGAAAATAACCAAACTCCAGAAGGTGACCTTTCTTTTTTTTTGAATCCTGGACTAATGGACACATGGGGAGTTACCTTGTACACAAGGGGTTACAAGGGGTTAAATTATTGCTGTGTTCAGGTCCGTCTCTGAAATGAAAATGCTCTGAACCAAGATGAGGGAAAACTCACAAATTATACATATATATATATATATACATATATATATATTAATATTTATATATATATTTATATATATGTCTATATACATGCACTCACACTCTATTTATTTCTTTGTTAAATTTTCCTTCCTAGAATGCAAAGAAAGCTAAGGATATGTCTCACAGTGAATAATCAGACTGACTAAGTGCTTCCTTGAGGAAACAAAAATGAGGAAACGTAGCCATGGTTGACTTCTTGCTTTTCTCAGAAAAAAAAATAAATAAAAAAAAAATATATATTTTTACTTCTTGTTTCCCAGTGAAGAAAAAAAATACAAACAGAGACAAAAACCCCATCCTTGTGGGGACATGAGCTCAATTCTGCACACTTCAACCTGTTACTCATTCCTGCTTGGTTCCTCTTGTTGGATGGCTTGTCCTTGCTCAGCTTATGGAAAATAAATTCATGGAGGATTTATCAGGCTACCAGAGCAGCAGGGAAATAGGTTACACTTCCCTCTGATGTTGTACTGCTTGCTGAGGCCAGAGCACTCAACAGGACCCATCAGAAATCTCACAGGAGATGCTCAATCACCACATTGGGGCAAAGTGAGGAACTCACATCCTCGGAACTCAGGGACATCCTACAGCCAACCCCTGCAGAGCTCCTTGTGCAGGAATGCACCACGCAAAACCCCTCTGATTTAATACAAAATCTAAGCCTTTTTTGTGTCAGACTCATTGCACAAAATCTCAGAATCATTTAGGTTGGAAAAGGCCTCCAAGGTTATTGAGTCGAACCTTCGACTGAATTTCTCCATCTCCTCCATTTCTCTGCCACGTCTTTTCTCTTTCCCAGCAGTGATCTGATGGAAATGGAAGCCCATAAGGAGGAGTCACCCAGGGCTCTGGCCCATTCCAGAGAATCACAGAATTCTTGAGGTTGGGAAAGACTTTTAACATCAAGTCCAGCCCTCAACCCAGCACCAACACCACGTTCACCATTAAACCACGTCCTCAAATGCCACATCCACGTGTTTTTTGAACGCTTCCATGGATGGTGACTTCTATTTGCTAGGACTGCAGTGAGAATATTTAAGAATATGTGGCCCCTTCCAACCTGTGATTCTGTGGTCACAGAATTAAACCAAGGTTTGTTCTGTCAGCCAAGCCTGCTCACCTGTCTGATCTTCCCTGAAGGATTCCCTATGTTCTCACTGCTGGCAGGAGCAGGATCTGCCCCCAGGTGAGATCACTGGGTTCACCCTGCCAGGCTTCTTCTGTAAGTGCTGACAAGAGGAGCACCAGATCTCTCTTCTTCAGACCCACTATCACTTGCTAATTTTGGATTATCAGCAATACAAAAAAGTAATTTCTTTTCCCGGATTTGGTCATTGCCTTCCTCCTCTTACCACAACTTACAGCTCAGGGTAATCTCTGTGCTGTGATATAAAATGGAATAATAACCTCAACAGAGTTTCCTCTTAAAATGCTTCAGTGCTGTTTCCTCTGAGTTAAGATTTCCTCTCTGCTCAGGCCGAGCTCCCTCCCCGTGCAGAGCTCAGACCGGAGTAGGTGAAGCAAACTCTGGTTATCTGCTCAGTAAATGATGCTGACGAGCACCAAGCTTGTCAAAGGGCCCTTCTCCCTGTGCCAGGCAAGGAGCAGCATTCCTTCTGCAGAGAGAACTGCGAAGGTGCCGGGAGAGCCCAGAGACACCAGGGTCACCCTGCCTGGAGCCGAAATGAGCGCGTGATGTTCAACCATCACCAAAAAACTGTTGCAATGGACTCACTCCACAGGCCCACTTGTGAAACAGAGTCTGTAAAGCCTCAGAAGATGCCCTCAGACAGCCCCCAAATCCCTGGTGCTTCATTCCAGCGCAGTGCAGAACACACCCAGCACTGAACTGCCTCAAAATCAGGCGATCCGGGGGTTTCAGGGCCTCACGACATGAGAAGCTTCAAGACATAAATTTCTTCAGGCTTTATTTCACCACATCTGTCTGGAGTGCAGTCTGAGCACAGAACTGAATCCCCAAGCAGGGCCCAATTCACCCTCAGGGTTCCAGGGAGGTGCCACGATGTGGAGAGACCCTCAGGAAAATGCTGGTTTGCTCAGCCTGAAACACCCCATGTTCACTCAGCCTCTGGTTCAATGGGTTTTCATCAGCAACACAGTTCCTGGCCTGTCCACCTCGGAGTAGGGATTCTTTAAAATTGCAGAGCTCCATGGCCACGGGGAACAAGGATTCTTTGATGGCTGATGACTCCCTGAAGTCCTGGCAATGCCGAGCAGCTTTGCCAAAGTGCCATCCTTGCAATGCAGCTGCACATGGCACCTTTTTCACTGATTTATCAGAGATTTCAGAGAGGGAGAAGGATCAATTTTGCCCACTCTAGATGCAAATCCAACTTCAGAATGATTTTTTTTTTGTGGATTAGGAAAGAAGACTGGTTTTTGGCTAGCTTTGTACATAAATACTAAAATACTAAAACTCCCTAAGCAACAGCTCTAAAACAGAGCTGGGATAATTCACTGAAGTCATCAACACTCAGGAAATCGTACACATCTTTTAGTGGCAACTCAGACACAAAAGCAAACTCTCCCTGGTGCTGTAAAACATAGAAACCGAATCTAGATTAAAAATACATGCTGCTATTATGTACCATCATTGCCAGGCTTCAGCAGAACTAAATCGTCTTCCAGCTAACAGAGAAAGCAACCTCAGCTAAAAGCAGAGAATAACTACAGCAGAAATCAAAAGTGGTGCTACAGCAGTGACTGCAGAGGGAAGATAAAAGCCACTGACAAGAACAAGCCAGGTTGTGACACAGCTTTTCATAAGCTGCCTCATTACAGGAAAGGCTGCCAAAGCCAGACAGGCTCTCAGTGTCGATAAATTGGAAGCAAAAATGGAAATATAAAGCTCGCTGCGAAACCAAAGGGGAACAAGTAGGTGGCTGTGGTGGGGAGCAGAGACTGCTCCCAAGAGCTGCTTTCTGGCTGAGCACTGAAAGTGTGAAGGAGGCCGAGACAAAGTCATTCAAGATGTCTGGGGGAAAAAAATGACAGACCTCTAATTAAAAAGTTTGTGTGTGGGAAAGCTGTATGTGGTCCTGGACAGCGGGGAAGACGGCAGACTTCTTGCTGGATCGGCAGCCTGGTGCCAAATGAAGACTCAGGGACCGACAGAGGATGCAAACCCGGTGTGAATGGATGAGCTTGATCCCTTGGCAGATAAATCTGGCAGCTATTTGAGGGTCGTTGCCTTTCACTCTTTGGCAACGCAAGTAGAACTGAAGCCAGCTGAGCCCCTCACACACAGCGTGGGCCAGCACAGCCTGGGGCACAGCCCTGCCTCTCCTGACACACCAGCTCAGCTCCCCTTGCCCAAGGGCTCTTTAATCATATGATTATGATCCCTGTTCATCCCAGATATAGGTCACTAATCCCAAAGGAGGGCTCTAAGCAAGCCTAGATTTGACAGTCTTGTCCCTACTTCAATCTTCACACTGATGCTCCTGCTGGCAGCAGGGACGGAGGTGAAACATTTCCAAAGTGCCCTCATGGCCATGGTGTCTCTCTGGGAGGGACAAACCTGGAGGCCCTGGAACAGGCTGCCCAGAGAAGCTGTGGCTGCCCCTGGATCCCTGGAAGTGTCCAAAGCCAGGATGGACAGGGAACAACCTGGGATAGTGGAAGGTGTCCCTGCCCATGGCAGGGGTGGCACTGGATGATCTTTACATCCCTTCCAACCCAAAGAATTTCATGATTCCTTGAAACCCCTCCCGCCACGGGAGAGTGCACTAAGGACTGTCACTGCTCTCACCCCAGTCCTGGAGCCGTGAGGGAAGGTTCCCATGTAGCCTTGACAACTGAGGACATCCCAGGACAGCCAGGGGAAAAAAACTTAACTGGAGGCGATCTAGACAGAGGGAGGCAGAGGAAAACTCAAAGGTGTTTCCCTTTGAAAAGGGCAAATAGAATAATGACAATTCTTACTGTTCTTCAAAGGGACTCTCCCTCCAAGGGTAGAAACCTGAAAGATTAAGAAAGAATGAGACTCACCTGGGCAGAGTCAGAAGTGGAATGAGAAGTGATCGTTTTATTCTGTATCTTTTTGTCTGACTTTCGAACAGGTATGAAAAAAAATTCTTCATTTCAAAACTGGCAGGAGCCACACCTTCCATCACAGATAAACTCTTCCAGGTAACCCCATCAAAGCCAAATACTGCTTAGCTTGTTTGCCATACAGAGACCTACTGATTCCAAACCACCATTTCCCTCTTCCATTCATCACCTTCAGGAAGGAAGCACTCTTCTGGAACGCACACGTATTATTATCCCCACACAAATTCATTTAAAAGGCATAAAAGTGCCCCCAACCTTGCCCTCGAGTCACATATGGCAGTGACTAAAACCTCTTTTAATGCAATAGCTACATTAAATATTTGCAATAAGCATCTGACAGTAACCAGCAGAAGCTCCAATCAAGATAAGAGGCTGTGGTGTGATTTATTGACTGTCAGAAAGCTCTTGGTAGCTGGACTGAGCTGGAAAACCTCTCTGCATCATGTGGAGGAGGCACAAGTTAACAGGCAAAGGTCAGAGGAGCTGGAGCTTTCCTGCCTCCCCCACAGACTCATAACAGCTCATATAAGGAGGGAGGGAGACAATCAAATGGAGCTGCTGGGAACAGCTCAGAGCTATTCCAAAAGTATTATCCTGCCTAGGTCCTTCCTAAAAGTCAGGAGGCAGAGGAGACAACACTAACACCTTAGGATTATACATGAAAGGAAAATATATTAAGGCATGTGAGGTCTACAATATTATGGGAATAGGACCATGCAACCCCCTCTTAGGGGACCTGTACCAAAAAAAAGATGTGGGCATCATGTCTAGTGGCTTGCCACTGTCACTGTTCACACACACTGTACATTGAAGTCAGATTGGATGAGAGAGAATGATTAGGAAATGTGATGGTTAGGGTTAGAAAATCACACAATAAGACATGAGGAGATCAGAGAACTTACATTTGGAAAATGGCCCATCAGAGCTTTGTTTATTTGGCCCTAGAGTGTGCTGTACATTTCCTCAGGGTCTGGGGAGCCAAAACAAAGGCAGGGATTTCCTGTGACCTGCCTGTGCGTGCCAGCAGGTGAGATACCTGCACAGAGAGCATCACCCAGGCCCCACTCACTGCCAGGGAGAGCAGGGAGCAGGAGGTGCTTCATCTGCCCAGGTCCATACCTGCAGTAGAAGGAGGTGAATCATGTCCTGCAGGTGTCTGGACCTCCCCACTGAGTGCAGGTGGAGCCTGGGTGACTAACTGTGACACAGATATCAAGGACACTGCTTCTGGTGACAGTAATCCCTTCCTACTCCTGTCCATCCCATCTGTGTGTGTGTCCAAGCATCCGTGTGCCTCAGCACAGAAGGCGTGGTGGGTGCTTTAATTCCTTTTGAGAGTACAGATCACACTCACTGGTTCTGGCCCAGGAGTCCAATCTACAGACCCCTCTGGAAAGACTTTTGGGGCTCTAAATCATGGAAGTATAGAAGCAGAGAATGGTTTGGGTTGGAAGGGACCTTAAGGATCACTCAGTTCCACCCCCTGCCATGGGCAGGGACACCTTCCACTATCCCAGGCTGCTCCAAGCCCTGTCCAGCCTGGCCTTGGGCACTGCCAGGGACCCAGGGGCAGCCACAGCTTCTCTGGGCACCCTGTGCCAGGGCCTCCCCACCCTCAGGGGGGTGGAATTTCTTCCTAATATCCAATCTAACCCTGCTGTCTGTCAGCTTGAACCCATTGCCCTCTTGTCCTGTCACTGGAGGCTCTTGTAAATCAAGGCTTTCATTTGTCTTCACCTCCCAGAAATTAGTGCTGTCTGATCATGCCATGTGACAAGGGACATGACCCTGGCATGTAGGACATGTCACCCTCCCTGCTCCCAAACCCAGCCAAGCTCTCTCATGTGAAGCTGCTCCTACTAGGTGAGGAAATACATGTCAGAAGAGGCAAGTTCAGGTTTGGTTTTTTTTTTTAAAGGCTTGTTGTGCCTTAGAAATTCGAACTTTTCTAAAATGTCAGACTAATCATCAACCTCAGGCTCAGTGGAGCGGAGAAGGGCAGGTTTAGTTTCAAGCAGACATTGGCCAAGGAGGGACTTCAAGAAGCAATTTTGCTGGCAGGAGACCTGCACAGAGCATCAGAGCCCCTGCACAGCCCTCCAGCTGCCCTTCCTCGAGTCAGCAGCAGAGCTGCCACTTCTTCCACTGCCACCAGAACTTCACCCTGGTCATCATCTCTTTGTTTGTGTACAGGCAAATATTACAGCTTGAAGGCAGAAACTTTATTATCCTGTAAACAACTTTTTGATAAGCCATCCCCTTGCCCTTCCCTGTTCTGAGTTGAAAGACTTTCTTTTACTGCCCAAACAACCCTCCCATATCAGGTTCAGTTTCTTTCCTACCACTTCATCAGAATGTTTGCTCTTCTTTATCACCCAGATCAATATTTATCCTTGTGGGTGGAAACTGCTCTCTCTGCTCACCACGCTCTTATCACGTTAAATTTTAACATCACTGAAGAGGTAGTAAATGACAACTAAGCCTGCATAACCAGAAAGGCTTTATTTATTTAATTAAAGAATGCATTTTACTGAGGAAAGCCGACCATATCATTCCCAGACAGGATCCTAAACACATTTTTCACAGTAATGAGCCTCCACTGACTGCCCATGTTTTGATAATGTAACTCCACCTTAAGAAGTGTCCGGCACAGTCTGATCCCATTCTGGCTTCACATCACCCTGACAGGTAACTCCATAGTTATGCTGTTGACTTACAAAGGACTGGAATCAGATCTGTCACCTCTATGTTTATCAAATGATCTCTTTTGGTTTTTTTAGCTGCAGTTTCCCAACAGTTTTTAAAGCAGAGGAGAATTTGTAATACTTTGGTTTTTTTCAAAGTTTTTTCTTGACTGTCTGCTGAGAGAAATGTCTGCTCCTAATCTGGTGCCAGCACAGTTTAAATGAGGGGGTTTGTTTATGTCCTTTTGTGGATTAATTCATTATTGAGATTACTTTCCAATTTTAACAAGCTTTCTAGTAATTATTAGCCACTGCTGGGCAAACCCTGAGGTGGCTGGGAGTTCGAGTTCAGTTCAGATCAACACACAAAAGTTCAGATGCTTATCCAACTGCCTGCACTTCTGCAGTCTGCAGAACGTGTCTGGAAGCCTATCGAGCTCCCCATCTCTCTGCTCCCACACGCCAAGTCATGCCAAGAATGCGACAGTTGCATTTTTTCGTGGTGCTTTTGCATGCCTGGTTTTGGTGCTGTGCAGAACCAAGAGGGGCAAAGGTTGGTGAAAGGGGAGATGATGGGTGAGGCCTTGAAGGGAGTTCCCTCCCTCAGAGCACAGGCTGCTTTCAGGAGCCTTCCAAAAGCTGTGGAGTGACCCAAACCTTGACAAAGGGCTGGCATCAGAAAGAACTTAAACCCACCTAAACCTCCTGGGTGATAATAACCTTCCTCCACACCTCTACACCCTCCCTCAAATAGGATCTGGTCCCTCAAATTGATTTAAAATTTCTCAGTGCCCCCTGCACCACGCACTGCCCCATTCTTTGCCTTTAACTCTCTCTTAGACACCAGTGGTGTCCAGACACTGAGCTGAAATGCCCTGGATTCAGGAGCTTCCCTGGATTCAGGAGCTCCTGACAAGGATGCTTGCAGCACACCTCAAGCAGGCTGAGTTTGGTGAGTTCCTCACCAAAGGTACTCAGAAGGATTTAATTTTAAACAATTCCACAGCACATCCATACCTGCTAAGGGAATGAAAGGGCTGGAAACAACACCCTACAGCCTGGGGAGAGTCAAAAAAAGCACTATGATATCTAGTGATGAATAAGAAAAAAATATTCAACCCGCAATAGTACTGGAGCATTTTCCAAAATGCTCTAAATTAGGCTTTCCTTGTTTTTTTTTTTTCATAGAATCCAAGAATCATGGAATGGTTTGGGTTGGAAGGGACCTTAAAGCTCATCCAGTTTCACCCTCTGCCATGGGCAGGGACACCTCCCACTGTCCCAGGCTGCTCCAAGCCCCAATGTCCAACCTGGCCTTGGACACTGCCAGGGATCCAGGGGCAGCCACAGCTTCTCTGGGCACCCTGTGCCAGGGCCTCGCCATTCCTCATAGAATTTCTTCCTAATATCCAATCTAAACCTTCTCTATTTCAGCTGAAAGACGTTCCCCCTTGTCCTGCCACTCCAGGCCCGTGTAAATATTCCCTCTCCAGCTTCTTTTAGGCTCCGTTCAGGTCCTGGAAGGCCACAATTAGAGCTCCCCTGGTTTCAAGAAATAGCTTGAAAAGATAAAGCGAATTCATCTCACACATTTTGAAAACAAACACAAGAACCCTTAGCTTACATAAGCCAAAAACAAATCACAACTTTAAGGCCACCTGTACTTGTGTGTAGCTCTGCACTGTTTTCTCTCTCCTCTAACATAACACATGGCCATTTTGTACTAATGAATTATCACATTTACCTCTGCAAAATATGTTGAAATATTTTCCCAGAGTTGCTAAATGAAATCTGTTCTTTTGTTAGAGAGCATCACTAGCCACAATTCCATATGGAAACTGAAGGCTTTAAAGTCTTGTTCTTTAAAGTCTTGTTCATCTAAGGTGGTCCCTCCTTTACCCATGTGATGCCTTAAGTTCTAGCTTTTATATTTTTAAATCCTGCACTGCCCAGTGTGTAAATCTGAAGTTTCTTGGAGCCTGTTGGCTGCTGCTCTCTTGTGCCAGACAGACACAACAAAGCCTCTCCGAGCTCGTTGTTCAAGGACACTCAGGCTGTCCTAGGCCCAAAAGGTGTCAACCAGGGCCTCTGGAGAGGTGGAGAAATTGAATAAATTCCATCATTAGCTGAAGTTTTTATTGGCGAATTTATGCTGATCTGCAAATGGACCAAACCTATCAAAGTGTGAAGAATTTGTGGCTCCTTGTCCATCTTGGGGTCCAGCTTGGATGTGGCCTTTGGGTCCCCAGGGTGTACCTTTGAAGGC
>VZTE01011289.1:508230-536775 GCA_013397775.1 Eulacestoma nigropectus | reverse complement strand
AGACTAGACAGGAGTAAGGGAATAAAGGTGGATATTTATCTGAAAGGTCTTCAAAGGTGCACCCTGGGGAGCCAAAGGCCACATCCAAGCTGGACCGCAAGATGGGCCTCGAGTCTTGAGTTCTCCACACTTTGATAGGTTTGGTTCATTTGCATATCAGCATAAATTCGCCAATTCAAACTTGAGCTAATGATGGAATTTCTTCCATTTCTCCCCCTCTCCAGAGGCCCTGGTTTACACCTTTTGGGCCTGGGACAGCCTGAGTGTCCTTGAACAAGGAGCTGGGAGAGGCTTTGTTGTGTCTGTCTGGCACAAGAGAGCAGCAGCCAACAGGCTCCAAGAAACTCCAGAGTTCCACACCGGGCAGTGCAGGATTTAAAAATATAAAAGCCAGAACCTAAGGCATCATATGAGATGGAGAGAGCAGACTGTACATGTTTCGCACTAGGGGAGATTGGACACCAGGAGGAATTTCCTCGTGGAAAGGGTGGTCAGGCCTTGGAAAGAGCTGCCCAGGGAGGTTTGGAGTGCCCATCCCTGGAGATGTCCAAGGGAGGCCTGGAGGTGGCACTCAGTGCTCTGGGCTGAGGACAAGGTGGGCATCGGGCACAGCTTGGACTCAGTCGAGATATTTTCCAACCTCAGTGACTCTGGGATTCTGTCTGTGAGGAACAAGACAATTAAACCAGGAGAAAAGGAGGTGGGGGAATATGGGAGGATTAATCCCATTGCATTACAACTTTTCTTATTTAGTGAAAAGGAAATACAATTAGGAGGAACATATTAAACACACCTACACAGATATCTAAATATCTCCCTGGTGCACTCATACTCCTGCCTGTGGAGGAAATAGGCAGGCGCCGCTTCCTTAATCAAATTAGAAAACTAAACTTAAAATTATCCCCCTACAGAGAGATATTTACACCTCCAAACATATTCAGCAAAATAGAATATGAAGCTGAAAGGAAATCACTGAATTATTTATTATAGTTTTCTAATGTTCCAGGCTTACCATTTCAGACAGTAAAATGTACAGTAGAAAATGACTGATTACAGTGTACACCGGAAATTTTGGGGAATTAAAAGATAGCTGCTTTGCATGATAATTGCACACTTCCATTTCTGGTGGAAAATTAAAAAGCCATTGCTCCTCGCTAAAAAAGACTGTAATTGCAAATAAGGGAGTTTGGGGATGGGGGAGGGAAAGAGCAAGGAGAGGAGGGGAGAAAGAATGATGGCAAAGATTCATGTGGAGAGTGACAGTGAATTAGGTGATGCTCCATTAAAACAGCTTGCTGGCTTCCAAAGTTCAACCAGTAGGGAAATTAGGTTTGCACCTTTTTTTGTTAGGTTAATGCACTGCACACACAATCAGGACATTGGTGTGCTGAGATGTCCAACAGCACAGTGGAAAACTTGCAACTGAAAGCTTTTTCAAAGCACATTTTCCCAAGGAATAGGTAAATTTATAGCCTGGGAATAGTCCCACACAAGCCCCTGCATGAATCCCACTGAAACTGTTCTCCCAGCCTTCTGTAATAGTGGTTTTTCTTGAAGTTGTGACAGAAGTCTTCACTTGCTCAAACCAAAAGGTTTCAGCGTGTTTGTACAAAAATCACATAGTGCCGGACTTTGGTGGCCTTTTGGGGGAGTTCACTGAGGTGCTGCTGAGGGCAGCTCATGAGCAGGCAGGAGGTTCCTGTATCCCATCTGAGATGGAGAAAAGCTGGGTAATCTTTGCTGGGTGTCCTGCAGGACGCAGCTTATCCTGCCCATCCCACACAGGCACACCGGCTGACCCAGAGATTGCTTCCAGACATGGCCAGAAGCTCAGGAAGGTGCTGGCACATCACAATTGACACAGAAGACCAAGATTATGATTTAGATCACGTATCCTGAAAAGTTCCTCAAGACTGTTAGGCATGAACTAAAAGTATAAATAAATAAATAGATAAATAAATAAATAAATAAATACCCACTAGTTCACAACCAGCAAAGTCAAGCAAAGCTCCTCTAAAACACAGTCAGAGCAAAACTGGGGTGTCAGAGGGAAGGAGGCAGAACAGGTCTCTGTGGAGACCTGGGAAAAGGCATTTGGGGATGTAAGACATTGCTCTGGTTAGACCCCAACCTGGAACATGGCATAAAGTCCTGGTGTCCCCAACATAAGAAGGACATGGAACTGATGGAGCAATTCCAAAGCTGATAAGGGGACTGGAGCACCTCCCCTAAGGAGACAGGCTGGGAGAGCTGGGGATGTTCAGCCTGGAGAAGAGAAGGTTGTGTGGAGACCTCAGAACAACTTCCAGTGTCTGAAGGGGATACAGGGAAGGTGGAGAGGGACAATTCATCAGGAGCTGGAGTGACAGGACAAGGAGAAGTGGCTTCAAACTGAAATAGGGAAAATTTAGGTTAGATATACAGGAGAAATTTTTCCCTGTGAGGGTGGGGAGGCCCTGGTACAGGGTGCCCAGAGAAGCTGTGGCTGCCCCTGGATCCCTGGAAGTGTCCAAGGCCAGGTTGGCCATCGGGGCTTGGAGCAGCCTGGGACAGTGGAAGGTGTCCCTGCCCATGGCAGGGGTGGCACTGGATAATCTTTAAGGTCCCTTCCAACCCAAACCATTCCATGATTTTACAATACGTATTTCCAGATGTGAGACCTGTGATACTGATGCATCTTCTACAAGAAAACCCATCTGCAGATGACTGACAGCTACACAAAGATAATCTCAGTGTAAGCAGTCTGTACAAAACCAAATTACACAGTAGATGTGCAGTAAGTGCCAACTTAATGGGAGGTTTTTGTTTTGGGGTCAGCTGGGAAATTTCGATACTTTTCTCTTTGTTCAACTTCCAGTCACCCAAAAACATGCCAGCTCAGCTTTCTGACCATAGATTATATAAGTGGCTTCACTCATAACTCATCAAAAACTGTTCCTTAACTGTGGGAAAGGGATAGAAGAGACTTCTTCCCCTCTGGACAAAGCACTTTGCTCCCTGAGCTTTCTTGTCTTGGCTGGAGAAGAGCTAACTCAGCACATAAAAGAGAGTCTCCCTTCAAGCCTTCCTTGCATTTTTCAGAGCTGTTATTCCGCCATGGTGCTTAAAGGAGCAGAGAGAATTTGCATTATCAGGGGCAAAAAAATGGCATAGACCAAAAAACAGCACAGCTCCACTGAGAATAGCACAGCTTCTGTGGTAATACAAAACAGGGCATGCTAATGTAAATAATTAGTATCAGAAATGCTAATTATATTTTTTATAGTCTATATTTTATATGTATTATGTGTCATATATATGTTATAGATGTTGTAGTATATGTTATATATTAATACATTATATATGTTAATTAGTAGCATATATGTTAATATAAGTAATATTAATATAAATGCATCCACAACTCTGATTTTGCAACAGGAGAACTGGAGGAGTTCAGCTTTTATGCAAATGGGGTAAAAACAGCTCTCAGGAGACGGGAAGCCCTTGGTTTGCACAAGACACAACAAGAGTAATTCTAGTGTGACAGCGTGACCGCCTGAGTGATGGGGAAGAGGCAAAAACGGGATGTTTCTCCTTTGTTTCTCACTCTGCAAGACGTGGAGAGAAGAGGAAATAGGTTAAAACACACAGACAGGCTTTTTCACAATGCACACTGCGGGATCCATTACCATGGGATGTCATGGGAGCCAGAAATACAACTGGAAAGCTCAGCCCAGGTGGTGGAAGAAAAGTCCACGGTGAGCTATAAAACACAGAAACACAAATACAGCCTCTGGGCCAGGAAGTCCCCACGCAGAGACTGCCAGGAGTTGGGGAGGATGCTCTGGAGGAAACGTGAGGATGTGCCTGTCCCTTCTTGCACCCTGCTCTGGGTGTCTCTGCACGGATTTGGGACAGGCAAAGGGCTGCCTTTTGCCCCCTCGCAGTGGGGCTTCTCTTCTAGGCGCCAAATGCTTTGGTCAAAACCTTCAGCACTCAGGAATTTGGGTCATAAACACCCTTTGGTCCCCTCAGTGAAAAATTTCTGTGAGCATTCAGGCAATTTCTTTCCAATTCTATAGTTTTTACCAAGAATCTTGGGTTCGCTGCATCTGAGGGTAAAGATAAAAGTGGCAAAAACTTCCCAGAGCGAGTACAGCACCCTGGGGAAAATGGTCAGGCTGGAACAGTGGCACCCCCACCTCCACCCACCCACCCTGGGAGAAAGAAGGTCTGATCATCTGACCAGCCCAAAATTCCAAAATATCCACATACATCCAGAAATATGGATTTGTGCACGGTCAGGAGTGTTTGGGGGGACTTCCAGGTGGATTGCTCCCAAAAGTTACAGTACAGATGTGTCTCAGCCTGGAAAAAATGAATACTATTTGTCCTCCCACTTTCCCTCCTAACTCAACGCTTTCTGTATCCACCTTTTGCAACCAAGTATTTAAAGACCCAAATTTTGAAATCTCCAGGGATGCGAATATCTGGGATTACCCAGAAGATTAAACAACTGAAGCCATCATCTCACCGTCCCACACGTAACTAATTCCATTCCTGAAGAGGCCATGGGAATTGATTTTGTTAGCAGTTTTTGTGGAATGCCTCAAATATCATTTGTTAAGTGGAAGCAGCCATTGCTCAAGAAGGAGAGAGATATGTGCCTGTTATGTAACTCGCTGAATCTCTTTTTCTCTTGTTTTTGCCAAGATCCTCCTGATAATGGTGTGAATTGTTTAGGCAAGCTCATGCAGCCTACAGACATATGTACATACAATCTCTGAAAGAACTTTCTGTTCCTTGTTCCCAGGTACACACCACACCATGCTGCGTATTTTAAAAACCTGCTATAGCCTGTTAATAGAGTGTGGAAATAACCCTGGAGGAGAAGGCACGCAGAGTTTATTACATAACTTTAGAAATTTTGGCCAGGAAAAAATGTCGATCCTATTAAATAGGTTTTAATGAAGTCAAGATTTAGGGATTTTTATGGTAATATCTTCATTCCAGTTTGCTGTTCCAGCATGCCAAGTCCTGTGTCCCATTAGCCCCTTACCAAACTGTTATTGGTGGACTTTATTTTTAATCTTTATTTGTAAAGGACAGGATGGGAGGTGGCTTACGTTGGTTTTTTTCTCCATACTATTATTCCCCTAAAATCTGATTATAAAGGGAATTCCAGTGAAGCAATTAATAAATAAAACGAAAGTAAGTAGTTTGGAAAGAAATACTCAGGGATTATCCTTGCTGCAGAACATGGAGCCTGAGTGGTGCCTTTTGGTTGAGACCCACTGAGATATAAAGATCTTCACTGGCATTTTGTACCTTTTAAACCAATCTTAGCCAAAAGAATCACAGGCTGAAGCTTTATCTAACACGATCTCAATTGCTCACAGGACAATTTCTTCTTGTTTTTGGTTACAACTGGTCATGAACCTGTTGGAGTGAGCCCAGAGGAGGCACCAGGATGAGCAGAGGGATGGAGCAGCTCTGCTGGGAGGAAAGGCTGGGAGAGCTGGGATTGTTCAGCCTGGAGAGGAGAAGCTTTGGGGTGACCTCACTGTGGCCTTGCAGGGCCTGAAGGAGCCAACAAAAAACATGGAGAGATTTTTTTTACAAGGGATGGGGTGACAAGGCACAGGGAATGGCTTCCCAGTGCCAGAGGGCAGGGATAAATGGGATATTAGGAAGAAATTGTTCCCTGGGAGGGTGGGGAGGCCCTGGCACAGGGTGCCCAGAGAAGCTGTGGCTGCCCCTGGATCCCTGGCAGTGTCCAAAGCCAGGTTGGACATCGGGGCTTGGAGCAGCCTGGGACAGTGGAAGGTGTCCCTGCCCATGGCAGGGGGTGGAACTGGATGATGTTTAAGGTCCCTTCCAACCCAAACCATTTTGTGATGCTATGATTCCATGAGTAATGACTTCCCCCAGCTCCCTTGTGTGCTAATACAACTGTAAAAATTCAGAAAATGAGTCAAATTCCTGCGGAGACCCCGGGGATGAATCCCTCAGCATCCTCAGCACAGCCACCCTTGAGTGCAGGACCAGTGTGTGCTCAAATGCTCACATTTCCTTTCAAGGAGGGGCTGCTTTATCCGCACTATTTATCCACATTAACATAACTTGGGAGGGGAGAATATCAAACCAAATGAAACTTTAGTTAATTGCAGTGCATTTAATCAGCAATGAAGACATATCCTTTCTTTGACAGCAAACTGGAAAAGCCCTTAAGCCGTGTCATCGGTGGTAGGACAGAAAATTTGCATTTTTATCCTGGAGGGATTTTGTTGCTTCATAGCAGAAGTTCTGGACTATTTTGTGTTGTGGTTTGAAGAAGCAAACTGAGCTGCATGTTCTCTGCTGCAATTGACTTTGAGGAAGTGTTAAAATGGAAATGTTAAATGAATTGCTTTGAAAGCCTTGATTTTCCATTGAAAGTAGTTCACTGTATACCGTGGCTGAAAACTCAGTGTATTTATGTGTCATCTAAATGTCTTCATCCTTTCCACAGCGTTTGATGAGGTATTACTTCAGTTGTGATGTTTATGCTATTTACTGAATGTGCTTAACTGTAAGGAAAATGAAACCATGTCTCAAATTCCTGGAGAGAAGCGGAGGAAAATCCCCTCTTCCTTTATGAGCACCCACCCTAAACCATCAGCAAAGTGATTGTATTTTGCTATAAATAGTCTGCTATACAGTCCACCCACCTCCTCAGGGTTTCCATGGGTGCTGGACTTCCAAGGACTGGGATGGGACCCACAGCAGAGCTCATAAATGAGTACCAAGACAGATCTCCCAGTGCCTCCACCCCACAGTCTCTCATCTGAAGAGAATTTCCATGGGCCACATTAGCATAATCCATCGAGGGCTTCTGGAAGTAAGAGGCTGAACTACTGGATGATTGAAGTTTTTGACTTGTAAATCAGCCATCTGGTACCAGCATCACTAGAAAAGAAGAAATGCATAAAAAACTACTCAGTCTGCTAAGTTCACAAAGACAACACAGCCTGCAGTTCTTCCTTAATATTTTTCTCCATTTTTTTTTAACTTCTTTGCCCTGGACTGTTCTGATCCTCACACTTTGTGAGGATCAAAAAAACCCCATAACCCCTGGAAAAATAACCCCCATACAAATAAAGAAAGTATATGGAGGTGGATATTGCATAGATGCACCGAGATGGGCACGTACCAGTGTTGGAAAAGAGCCACAATGAATGTTCTAATGAGCGTGTTTGAGACTGGGTAAGATCAATTACACCCTCAGCAGTAAAACTGATGTCACAGAAGGTTGCAAGAGCTCCAGGTAAATGTCATGGGGCAGGATGCCAAGAGCTCTGAGTTCTTCAGCTGAAGAAATTCTAAGCTACCTCAGCACCAAGATAAAAAAAATAGGCATTAAAGGAGACAGAGCTACAGTACACAGGAGCCATGACATCACTAATCTGCCTGGAGTACAGTGCAAAAGCACATTTGCTTGTCGTTGCAAGTTCCACTTCTGATTTTACTTCTACTGGGAAACGACTCTGTCAAGGTCACTGAAACCACAGATGTGCAAACACTGATCCCTCCGAGTCCAACGTTGCGCAAGATTCGGTTTAATGATAATCTCTCAAGGGTGGCTCTTAAGACTCATCCTTCCACATGACAGTTGAGACAATTCCACATGTGGAGGTTGCTTCCAGGCCTCAGAGGGTTAAGTTTTTAGTGTGAGATTAGCTATATTCAGAACGAAACTTCCCTCGCTGTCAGCGCAGCGAGTGTGTCAGGATATTGCTGCTGCAGCAGCAACAAAGCCTCCGCCTGTGTTTCAGTGTACAAAAAGAAACACTTCCTGAGCAACAAGCCCCATCCATTGTGTCCCAGGTCTGACTTTTTTGAAGTATGGAGACATGCAATAGGCACAACTGCTTTCAATAAAGGGAACAATGGGTAACGACAGGCTCCAGAATGGGCTCTGACAAGCCCCGGTGCTGTGGGTTTCTTATCACCCCATCGGGCTGGCTCCCCCTCCTGCTGGAGATGGCCACAGCTCCAAATGGGCTTGTTTCCCGGGAAAGAGGAGTTATGTGGAGGTTGTGAAGCAGAGCATGATCCCGTATTCCCTTCCACTGGCACTATTTTGGGAGCAGGAGCCTCTCTCCGAAGGGTGGGAGAGGCAAGGACCTCTTAAACCACCACAGCTGTTTTCTCAGGGAGCATGGCTTTATTACAGCCTTTAGGACTTGTCATTACACTTTGGTTTCACCCTAGTCCTGCTGAAAACCAGCAAAACCCTTGGAGCTGGCTCCAGATGGAGCTGGACTCAGGTCTATGCTGTGAACCACAAGAGAAAGGACACCAAAACTATGGACTTGGTGCTGTTTTCCCTGCTTTCTTTTCCCACAGCTAAACAGAAGCGCCCTTCATGCTTGCTAGTGATCCTGAAATGAGTAGCAGTGACCGGAGTGAGCTTAGAAAGGCTTTATGGCCAGCTTTGGAATGTCTGGTGAGCACTCACTTCAGCATGAACAGCAGCCAGCTGGTTCTGGGCTCCCCTAATCTGGAATTTGCAGCCTTCCCTCGCTGCCAGATGACATTTTAGGCCTTGGATGGTTTCACTCCTTTTGCTGGTTTGGTTTCCAGTTTACACATAAACAGCCACCACACGAGACGCCAACAAACCTCGACTCAATTCCTCATCAGAAAACAATTTTGTACTCCCACACCAATCCCACAAATGCCTGTGACTCTCTAATAAAGCAGCATCAAAAATGTGCTCGCTGGCATGACTTAGAGCTAAGATATGGCCAGGGCTGGAGGATCCCTCTGAAAGGAGAGGGTGAAAAAGGACCCTGAACCAAGCGCCTGCTGTTGCTGCCCTCTTCTCTTGGGACATCACCCTTGAGGAGCTTTATGGGGCAGGTGAAGCCTCAGCGTCAGCTCCCTGTGCAACACCTGCCATTCTGCCTTTTCCAACCCCGCAAATTAATCCCTACAGGACTACTCAGAGACCCATGAGCGTTGCCACACGCTTGATTGGTACAAGTGTACCTACGGCTGAGGTGGTGCCGAGCTAAAAATAAAGCCATGACTTTAAACTGCAGGAGATTTCGGACCAGGAAATAACTGGTCCTGAGTGCTGGGGACCAGTTCAGGGATTTGATCCCTTTCCGATTTGGGGTAGCAATGATGGAGGGCTTCTGTAGGGTACTGGAAGGAGGTCCAGGCTCATTCCTCACCCTCTTGGCCTCAGTTTCCCATCTAGACACAACTCAAGTCATGACCCTTCTCTGGCTTCATTATTTACAGCTCTTCTGGGCAAGGTCTGTTTGTCCCTGTATGTTTACGTGGTACACAGGACACGGGGACAAAAATTTCCATTGGGACTCTCCAGGTGACAATATCCCAGAGAAACAACATGTGCCCAAACAGGCCCGGCAGGATGGCCCTGCAGGGAGGTATTGGGAGGCTGAGGATGTAAATCCACCCAGCACAGCCGGCAAAGGGGTGGCCACAGTATGGATCATGGAATCACGGAGCATCCTGAGTTGGAAGGGACCCAGAAGGATCATCCAGAGCAACCCCTGGCCCTGCCCAGACCCCCCAGCAATCCCAGCCTGGGCATCCCTGTCCAAACGCTCCTGGAGCTCTGGCAGCCTCGGGGCCGTGCCCATTCCCTGGGGAGCCTGGGCAGTGCCCAGCACCCTCTGGGGGAAGAACTTTTCCCTGCCCTCCAGCCTAAACCTCCCCTGAAACAGCTTCAATCTGCCTTTCAGAATTTATCTGGAAGGAAAGTTAAGGCATAAAAGTGTCAGGTCACCAAACTCAACGTGAAACTCATTGAAGCTCTTGGAGGGTGAGGTAGACCTTCCTTGAGGACTTCATGACTCCAGTTAGCAAAGACTTGTGTGTTGTGCAAGGTGACCTGCTCATTTTGACTAAAACCGGTTTTAGCCTTCCCATCCCCACCCCTGCCCAAAGAACAGGTCCTCCAGGAGATGCAAGGAGGGGTAATTTTGGATGGGGAAAGCATTGATGAGCTCCACTTGGCAGAGCTGCAGCCAGGACGAGGAGTGCAATCCACAGCCCAGGCTTCAGCCAGGGGTTTAGGATTCTTATTTTCCCCACAGAAATTAAAACCCCTCACATCACCCCGAACCAATCTCACCCAGATGAATTTGTTTTGCTCTGGCTTGTCTGAGCAGCTCCGGCTCCAGCAAACCGTTCTCTCCTCCTACCCCTTTGAATTTCCCTGCTGCAAAGAAGCAAGCCAGGCAAAACCAGCAGCTGAACTGGGAAAGGAGGAGTGGGGACTGGAACTGGCCTCTCCCGGGATGCACAGAAACCATCAGAATGATTTTTGTGACCTGACTGCTCTACCCATGGGGAGGTGGAACACTGATATTTCCAAAACCTAATGCTCATTCCAGTTATTTCCAAAACCTCATGCTCATTCCAGCAGCACAGATCGCTGGTTGGGAACTGAGCCTGTGATTCTCAGAAATACCAAGAATATCAAGCCTTTTCCCTCTTCCAACTCCCAGTTCCCTGTTAGCTCAGAGAAATGTCCTGGATGCTCTCTCTGCTCCTGGAGGGGCAGCACTGAAACAGAAGCTGTGAGGCAGGAGATCAGCTGCTAAATCTGCTCTGTTTCTCCAGGAGGAGCAGGGAGATGGAGGCATTCAGGGAATGCCACCAACAATAAACACCGGGAGCTTTCCAGGCTGCCTTTACACGTTTGCAAAACAAACAAGCAAGAAAGGCATTCAGACATCCCCTCTGCCTTTGACAGAGCACTTTAACGCCAACACGAATTTAATCCCCAGGGGCTGTCACAGGACAGAAAAAGCACGAGTTTTGTCTGTGATCTAAACATCAAACTGCAGCTCACACTACATCTGTGCACCTCAATAGCTGAAGTCTTTCCAGCCCAGGAAGCTGAAGAGCTGACCCCGTCCAGATGTTTCCACAGGACATTATCAGTTGTTCGCAGAGAGAGCCCTTAGAGAAGCTGAAAAAATACCTGATAAAGTTGAGAGGCAGCAGAGTTGCACCCACCCTGTGCCACGCAGCATTCCCAGAGCTGGCCTGGGAAGCAATCACCCCAAGCAGTTTAACACCTTGGGTTAGGGAACAAAGGAGAATAACAGTCTAAACTGAAATGGAAGGAAGCTCGGCAGAAAACAATTATCAAAACTGGAATTCGGCCAGGACTGCCTGGATGAATAGCCCGACATAAAAACCACCATGGGATAGTGATGAAGGCTGAGCAGTGAAAACCTCAGCTTTCCAAAAGGCTGCAGAGTCCTACCAGGGCTTCGATGGGACAGAGTTTCATGAATGGCTGAGAGCAAGAGTGTCAACTACTTAATCACCAAACTGCTTCCGGCAGCACCCACGGGCTCCGTGATGAAACCTCACCAATTATTGATTAGTCTCAGCCCTTCTGAACACGCAAGATCAGATAAGGTCACAGCCTGAAGTGATTCACTGCTAACCTGGAAAAAAAAAAAGGCTTCGTTACAAAGAGCAACACTCATTAGCCACACTGCTTAATGGAAAATATGCATTTTAGAGGGAAAGAAAAACCACTGCCAGGATTACTGTTCTAAATCCAGTTACACGTAACTAAGCATAAGTGAGTGCTTACACACGGCTTTGAAATTGTTTCCAATCTGGAAAAACGAAAAAAAAAAAAAAAAAAAAAAAACAAACAAAACAACCAAGCACACCAAAATCTTTGCCTGGAAGATCCGAAAGATGAATTCTCTCTAGAACTGTGGCACTGAAAGAGGGTCTCCAAAGATTTCTTAGGCCCTTAATTAGTATTTTAAAAATTCATTTATCGTGAATACATGTAAGAAAATTTCATCAGATCACTCAGGTGTTTATATAAGCAGTCTTTCTTTCAGAGCATCAGACACCACTTACACTGACTCACCCATCTGCATTGTCTTCATCCAGACTGCAAACAACAAAGAACAGCGACTTTGATTAGAAAATTTCCACTTCAGCTTTTATTTTCCCCCCAACACAATATTCACCAGCCTTCACAACAACAAAAACTTGCCTCGCTGAAAGTTCTCTGGTGACAATCAAAACGAGTGAAATGCACAAAAAGTGTGATGGGCTGCATCAGGCAGCAGGAATACAACAGCATTTGAGTGCAGTGCAGCTCGGATGGATCCCAAAGAAGAGATGTGCTGAGATTGTTTACAAATACAGAGATGTGAGGGCTCAGGCTGTAATTTATTGGCATCAGGAAGAATTCTCCAGGGGTTACAGTTTTCCTGTTCCAGGTGCCCCTCACTGCATCACTGGGAAAAGGGAAAGCTGCAAGAAACGTGAAAGTCTCTCTCCAAACAACCTTCTCCCAACTTTTATTCCCAGTTTATGTTTTCCTGTCATCCCAGAGCTTCACTGCTGATCATGAAGGAGCACCGAGGCAGCCACGTTGCTCTGCTGGGGTGCTGGGGCTCTCCCAGTTTTGGGATGATTCCTTCAAATTAAGTCAGAGTCCGTCTTCTGCCGCTGCTGCAGCCCCTTTACACTTCTTGAAGAACACAGAAGGTCTATAAAAGGCACCACTCTGCTCCCTGGGAATTCTTCTGCCATACCTGGGATCTTTGCAGGGTGGCATATCTGCACCATTGTTTTTTGTAACCCCAGGATATCTCTGTTTTTTTCAGGATGGATGTGTGGATGAGGGAAGCTGTATCCAGACAACTCCTTCTTGCAGGCCACCATTCTCCAGCTTTCTTCCAGGAGGTGAATTCCCTCTCGGAGCAAGCTGCTTACACAGGAATATCCTCCTTGCACTTTTATCCTTTCTGCTGAGGCTCCATGGAGCTCTGGAGAGGAGTGTGAATCTCCCTGACTGAGCATTTCACACGGAGTCAGAACCTCAGAGCATCCGTTTTGGGGTCAATGGGAAGGGAAGACAAACTTCTGGATTTATCCAAGCTCCTTTCCCCACTGGAAAAACCCACATCCCGAAGGGAATCTGCTGAGTATCATAATCTCTCCCTGTGGTGGCCTGCAAGCTGCCATGCTGAGCAGGGAACATCATATTTTGCTGGTCTTCTCCGCAAGTTTAACTCAGGAAGAAGCAAAAGTTCCAGCTGAAAGAATTTTAATTCTTTCCTTTCTTTGTGAGTGATGTCAAAAAAATCTGAGCTAACATTGACCTAAGATACCTTTATCTGAAGGGCTGAGCAGGTCCTGTCCTGGGCCATGAGGACTATTAAAATGAAATTTTAAAAAGAGAGCAATAAATTTAGGCTTCATCCACAGGGCCAGAACTTTAACTGGTGTGGACTGGCAAAATTCAGTGGAGACACCAATTCAGAGTAGGCAGACTCAGCTGTTTTGAGTATTCAATGTAGAAGATGGTGAAATCTTGCTTTAATTTTACACCTGTGCCTTTCTGTACATTTTAGTACTCCAACCCCCCTGAGATCCTATTGCCATTTGCACTGATTTATTTACACAAAACTGGAATTCTATTTTGCCTTAAGAAAGGTGCTCCTTTAGGAGCAGAGGGCTCATCCTCCCTCCCCAGCTCAGCATACAGATATTTTTGTGTCAATACCACAGATGGGAATATTTCAGTCCCAGAAAGATAAAATTTCAGTGGATTGCATGAGGAGAACACAGGTTTCCAGTCCTTCCTTGGACACCTCCAGGAATGGGGACTCCAAACCTCCCTGGGCAGCCCCTGCCAGTGCCTGGCCACCCTTTCCATGGAGAAATGCCTCCTGATGTCCAACCTGAGCCTCCCCTGGCACAGCCTGAGGCCGTTCCCTCTCGTTCTGTCCCTTGTTCCCCTGCAGACACCACTGCCAGGGCAGCTGTGTGGCCCAAAACACCGTCCCCAAGGCTGGCCACAGCTGTAAATGGCAACTCAGGAGCAAAAGCCGTGCCTCTGAGCCATAAAATGACCGCATTAAATAGGAAGGAAGTCGAACAATTATTCCCGTTGCTTAATGTATGGGCTGACAACATCAAAAGGGCTGATAATTAAAAATACAGTAATGTTTTCCCAAAGTCTCTCCACTCTTATTTCCTCTTTCAAGCTGCTCGATTGGTGTTTTATGAAGTGTCATTTTATCAAGTCCTAAAAATACCTCCAGACTTGTTAGGAGCTGTCCCTGTCACATACAGGACATTGAATCACCCTGTTTGCTTTAAAGGCACAAACCCTGCTTGGGCAAAGCCCTGGGGCAGGCAGATGGGTTCAGCGCTTATGCCCAGTGTTAACCATGCAAAAATTCCACACAAGCCACAGTCTTGGAGTGCCTCATTCAAATGGGATTTGAGGAAAAAAACAAAAACAAAAGCAAAAGCAAAAAAAACAACAACAAAAACAAACAAACAAACAAAAAAACAAACCAAAGAAACCCCAGACATAGGAAAAACATAGAGAGCAATTATCCAAGTTCTGGAAAATGCATGTGTGTTCCTGAGAGTAAAATTTGGCAAAATTATCTTAACTTTCTTGGGGTATAAACACAAAAGCTAAAAAATGTAAAAAACTAGAAATCATTTAACTGAGCTTTCAAATGAAACAGTTGAACCAGCTTGTCGTGGTGCATGGTCCCCAGTACCACAAGCTGAAGAGGTCTTTAAAAAGACAACAAAAATGTGTGTAAAATCCAGATGGTTTGACAGCGAGCTCACCTCGTGGATGTCACACACACCTGACGATACAGACACAGATTCACTAATCCGAGTTATGCCTCAGCTACAGAGAGATGAGAAGCTGGAAACACTAAAAGCAGCAGGAGCTGGGGCAAGCAGGACAAAAAAAAAAAAAAAAAAACCCAGGACAAAACCCCAGCCCACGGAGACCCCTCCATCCCTGTGCTGGGACTGTGAGAGGAGGGCTTGGTGTCCCCACAGCCCTCGCAAGGCCCCATCCCTTTCTCTGAATGCGCCCCATTGATACTCCTGGGTACCGTGACACATTTTCTCGGCTCCTGGATTGGGAAAGACGCCGATAGCATCACCCATCAGCACCTGAGGGAGCCAGCCAGGCCAGCTCTGCTCCGCCAGCCCGGCTGGCTTGGATACCTTCCCACTGAGCTCTGTCCTGAGTCACCCGCCCGCCTTTCCCCAGCTGCAGGCGCATCAGGCCCGGGCTGATGCGAGCACCCAGCTCTTCCAGGCGGCCAAGCCTATCTAGGCCATCTCCCTGGAAGCGGAATGCCGCCAGGCAGGGCTGGGAAGGCTGCCTCTGGTTTCTCCACGCTCTGGCCCAGCTCCCCTGGATTTCTCCCACACGTGGCGTGCCTGCTCCGGCCGTGACGTAGGGCTGAGTTTGCCCAGCGTGGGTGTCCCATCCCCTCACGCCTTCCTGGAATAAATAATCAACAAGGAGCTGGCTCAGGGAAGCCTGGAGCTTGTACAAATCCATAGGGACAAGCACTGGTGGCAGAGCGGGGTGAGGAACGAGGACTGTTACTCTCCCGACCACACAAATTAAAGATTATAAATAAAAATGATGAAAGCCGAGAGAAGGGAATTTTTTAATAGCCTGAGGATTCATCTGGGCACCCTGAATTTACTGTGCCTTGAAATAATCCGTTGGGCTGCGTGTCACTCACCCGGTTTATGACCTCTGGAAATTTGGACCAAAAAAAGGAATTCCATACTTGCACCACCTCACCTAATTTGTATTTACAGAATTAAATACCAGGCTGGTGTTCTGTCCATCTCTGCCTAGAAGATTAGCAATTATTCCACATTTTCAAGAAGCCATATTGCAAATAGTCAGTTCTGCTAATTGCCTTAATTATTCAACCTCTGATTTAAATGCAAGTTTTTCAGCATACTGCTGGCGACTTAATTAATTATAATTACGTACGGGTCACGTTTCAGATATATAATCTTTATAAATGATAGACAGATGAGTAAGGACAGGAATCCAGATCGCCAAACACAAGTTCCACCCCCAATTAGAGAACCGTGCGCATCCCGAATTCAAATGCTGCATGATAATTATTTCTATAAATAATAGTATCTAGAGAAGGAGCTGATGACAGAGCTGTATCCCAATAATTAGGAATGACTCCAACTTTGTTTACTATTCCCTAGAGATGCATGCCTATTGATCTTGTTTTGAAATGACCGCTTCATCCAAACACTGCGGTGCGTGCTATCAAACATTCAAACTGTCTCTTCAGCCACCTGCCCTGCAGAATTAACACCATCTCTCAGAGAAGTCATTCCTGGGGTGGAAACAGTTCGTTGTCCCAATAAGGAAACCAAAATATCAGCCAACAGCACGATACATTAATTCTCAGAGTTCTCCTCTCCATCTTTGGTTCACCAAAAGCCGTTTCTGGAATGTTTTCAGCCCCCCCAAAAAAAAAAGAAAAAAAAAAAAGAAGTTAAATATGCTGTATTTTTCAGTGAAATACACAGCATGTAACTCGCTACGGTGCATTCAACAGATGTTTAAAAGCTGTTGAGCTGATTCAGTTATTTTGCTATTTTAATCCCATTTTTATAAGGAAATACGTGATCATCCTATATCTCACATGATTGGCTGTTTTCCTGTGATAAATTTTGATCCCTTAGCCAACTGCAGTCCCATTTGGCAGACAACAGGAGGTCGGGGATTAATTATGTTCCTTCCTCTACTGAAAATGAGCGACTGGTTAGAGGAGAGGGACCTTGTCGGAGTCCTCATGGAAAGAGAAACATTGTGGAGCTTGAATTAACCAGGAATCCACCAGGGAGAGGCACAGGAAATCAGGCTGCCTGTGACTACTGCTGGGCTTTAAACCAGTATCCCACAGAGGAAGAACAGGAGAAATAATTCTCCAAATGGACATTTCTCTTCCCTTCAGACTGTTCCAGTCTTCCCTCTGTCTCTTCCACCTTCAACCCTCCCCTCAGAGCTGAGCTGAAAACGCTGCCACTGAAGTCAACTGCGTGGTTTGTCACTCCAACACCTTTTTCCCCAAGGCTTTACATCACATCAGCCACAGGCTTCCAGCCCTTACCAGGGACATGACTCAGGAGCCTCAGTCCTCCCTACATTCCTGCTTTTGTACCCTCCCACCCGGTCCCACAGCCCCCACTGCACTCCTGGCTGACTTTGCTGCTTCTTCCACCTGAAAAATGCAAAGCAGCTGTTGATCCACTGGGTTTCCTCTGGAGAGCACAGAAAATGGGTTTAAATAAAGGAGTCAGACAGCAGGCTGATGTTCTGTACTAATTAATTCTCTTCTCCTGTAAACCTTGGCTCAAAAGCTGCCACTTACATGTTACCAAGTACAAGCTATTCTTTCACTCCCCTGCCTGCTTTAAACCCCATGGCAGGTCTCTGGAAAAGGAAGGGATTGCTTTCCTTGTGTAAAACCCAACCTAAGAGCCTCACAGAGACCCCAGGAGCAAAAGCCAGCACGAAAACTGAGACCCAGAGGACAAAAACAAACACAGGGCGTAATTGGTAACTCGACCTTTGGAGCTTACAGGGAAGATTAGGGTTAAGAGCTTTACAAAGTTCGCTCTTGAATTCACGGTTTACAAAAGAAGTCAGGAAGATAAGTGGGGAAGATTTATTTTTGGAAACCCAGAGACAAAAGTTGTGCAGGTCCCAAGTTCAACATTGCTAAGCCGACGCTTGGGATCATCACCTGCGTGATTAGTATCCCAAATATCAGAAAACTGAATGTATCTCCTGTCTCACCACTGCTGGGCATGGAGAGTACTCTCTATAAATATACGACTGACCATCCATAACGAAATACCAGAAACATGGGAAACTGGTAGGATTTAGGACAGAGCACTGAAATCCAGTAGACTGTCACAGCAGGGAGAAGGGCGTGGAAGGGACTCTGCCATTTTTCCCACTGGGATGTCAAACGTGAGGTCCCCACACTACTTAGAGACCTGGAATTTATACTAAAAAAAAAAAAAAAAATAAAAGAAGGCATTAATGATATTCCTGAAGTAAGATGTGTGATTCACTCTCTAGGCATGGATAGGTGCCCATTTTCCATGCCTGATCACTCGTTCCTGGTAAGATCTGGCAAACCTAAGTATCGATAGCAGTGGCCATTTGCCAAATAGGCTCCCAAGTGAAACTGCCAGCTCACTGATTAATGGAGTTGGAATAGCCTTCAGACAGTCATGACTTTCAGCCATTATTTATCTCGTTTGGGGAAAGGCTTTTCATCAGGGCTTCTAGTGACAGGACAAGAGGAAATGGTCTCAAGACAAAGGAGGGCAGAGTTGGATTAGATATTAAGAAAAAAATCTTTATTGTGAGGGAGGTGAGGCCCTGGCACAGGTTGCCCAGAGAAGCTGGGGACTCCCCATCCCTGAAAGTGTCCAAGGCCAGGTTGGATGGGGCTTGGAGCAGCCTGGGATAGTGGAAGGTGTCCCTGCCCATGGCAGGGGGTGGCACTGGATGACATTTAAAGACCCTTCCAACCCAAATCATTCCATAATTCTCTACTTCTGTGATTCTAGGAGTGTTTCCATTTGGCATCTCCTCGTGAAGCCTGGGAGTCACCCAGCCTGTAGGCTTTAGGAGCGGATTTCAGGCTGATCCTCACAACTGTGCTCAGGCAACACTGAGGCAGCAACACAGGTCTCCCCTCACACCTCACCAAACATCCCCACAGGAGAACTGGCTCAGGCAGAGCCCAAGGAGGGGGGAGCAACCACTGAATTGAGGTAAATATTACACTTCACCACAGCAGCACGTCCTTCTGCCAGCAGGAGAACAAATGATGCTGCTCTCCCCTGACTTGCATCTTAGAGGGCCTTATCTCATCTCTAATAACACACAAATTCTTATCTCAAGCCTGGTTAGATGTGAACCCTGATCAAAGGTTCCTGTTAATAGCATTTATTTCTTGTGTGATTCTCTGGAAACAGATACAGTCGACCCCACGTTTCTTGCCTTTATCTCTGTGGGGGCACAAGCTCTGGTGCCTTTAATCAGCTCTGCTGCCTCTTATTTCTGAGATGTGTAAGAACTTTATTTCTCTCAGATCAGGAGATCCTTCCCAGCTTTGGTTAAAATTGACCAAATGGTTCAAAAGTTGTTTGGGGGAAACAGGAAGCCAGAAGAAAAAAAAAAAGGCTGAGTGACTCTGTGACTCCCATTTCCTTAAGCTCAACCCAAGCTAAAACACATCCTTCCAGGGAAAGCAAGAATCCCTGGAACAATTACTTGGTAAACAAACTTCTTCTTTAGGGACGTGCTCCTTTCAAGGCAATACATGCAGAGGTGGGAGAAGGGAGTATCCTAGAAAAACTAAACTCCTTTAGGTGTTTTCAATATGCTTGAGAACAGCAAAAGGAGTGGAGTGTGCTCGTTTAAAGTCCCTTCACCTCTTCCTCAGTAACTGAACTCTCCACTGGAGCGTGTAACGACGCAGGATACAGAGACCTAAGGAAAGTGAGGGAAGGTTTTAATGTCAGAATATCAGATGTGGGAAGCCAATGAGTTACTAAGGATTTATGGGACATTTTCTATGAAATCCTCAACCTTTTCTTTTTCTTTTCTTTGTAGGAGACTGCTACTACATCAATGCTGGGCTTTATGGGTTAGAGCCCAGCAAGTCCCATTCTGGAAGCATCATCTGTCCCTCTGTGCTGGGCACTGAGGCCCCTCAAGGGCTGTGTCCAGTTCTGGCTCCTGCAGGAGAGCCCTGGAGGGGCTGGAGCGTGTCCAGGGAAGGGAACGGAGCTGGGAAGGGGCTGGAGCCCCAGGAGTGGCTGAGGGAGCTGGGAAAGGGGCTCAGGCTGGAGAAAAGGAGGCTCAGGGGGGACCTTGTGGCTCTGCACAACTCCCTGACAGGAGGGGGCAGCCGGGGGGGGTCGGGCTCTGCTCCCAGGGAACAGGGACAGGAGGAGAGGGAACAGCCTCAGGCTGGGCCAGGGGAGGCTCAGGTTGGACACCAGGAGGAATTTCCCCATGGAAAGGGTGGTCAGGCCTTGGAAGGGGCTGCCCAGGGAGGGTTGGAGTGCCCATCCCTGGAGGTGTCCAAGGAAGGCCTGGAGGTGGCACTCAGTGCTCTGGGCTGGGGACAAGGTGGGCATCGGGCACAGCTCGGACTCCATGGGCTGGGAGGGCTTTTCCAGCCTCAGGGATCCTGGGATTCACAACTCTGCCCCGAATGTGTTTGGTGTTTGGGAGCTGCAGCAACAGCTCAACCAGCCTGAGGCAGGGCTGCAAACTGCAAAAACACTGGGAAGAGACAGAGGGTCCAAGTACAGGGAATGGGTATTTGAAGACGATTGCTGACCATAAACCCTGGCACCCGCTGGGTGTGGGTTCCCAGAAATGCCAGGTTACTGGGAAAGCACAGAAGGAATTTAAATAAGGTGAGATCAAAATCCCTATCTTTTAAAATCTGTTCAGTTTCTTTCCTGCCTGGCCAAAGTGTGTGTTCCCCTGAGATAAGAGCTCCACACAACTCCAGTTTCTCCTGGGTTTACTCAGGAGCACGAAAAGCAATAGAGGTTCTGCTTAAAGAAATCCAATGGGAATCCGCAGAGCTCACCTGAGCGGGACCTGAGCGAGTATTGCTTCCAAAGTTCAATTTCCAGAGTGAAAGCAGGAATGTGAGGGGCAATCACTCATCATTTTCCTAAAAAAGCAACTGAATTATTACCATAAAGATCATAGTAAAATCTATATTTTCATTGAAAGACTTCTGGGTGACCCTCAGCTTTCTCTATGAATCAGACACATTAAGAGAAGCAGCTTGGCACTGACACAAAGGAAAGAGACTGCACTACAGGAAAGAAAGAAAGAAAGAATGCGGTGGACAGTTTATTTCTCTCCTAATTAAAAGATTTCCGATGCTGTGAGAAGGAGCAACAAAGTCCTGTGGCTGCTTATCTGCCCCAGGCCAGAGAACAACCCACTTCACACCTGGGAGTGAGCAGTGACTCCAGAAATCTCGGTGCTGTCAGCAGGACAGCTCAGCTATGGGAACACTCATCTCCTGAGAGAAGAAAAGCACATCTGGGCCACAGAGGGGAATTCATGCCAGTGGGGAAAAAGCTACATGGAGATCTGTGTGGACAGGAACTGCTTACAGCACTCCCTCCCTTTGCTTGGTGTGCCCAGGGCTCCACCAAAACCCACTGTTTGCAAAAAAAAAGACAACTCAAAGTAAAAACATGTTTTAAAATTTTTTTTTAAAAGAGCAAAAAGAATACAAGGGTTTGATCAATCACGGCTTGGTTTTACTTTATTTGGGTGTTTTCTCAAAACACAATTCACAAAGCTTTTTTTTGAGACTGATTTTGTTGTTCCTAGGGGAGGAAAAAAGCCTGAATGCCTAAGGTCCAGCAGATTCTCACGAGCTAAGGAAAGGATTTCCCCCTGTTTTATGCCAGCCTGGCACAGCCTGTCCCCCTCGCAGTGTTTGCTGGCCAGTGCCATCCTAGGGGTGGCACTTTCAGTCCCGTGTGTCATTAAGCCCCTGCTGAGTGCTTGCAGCATCTGGGCTTCGCACAGGACCAGCAGGACACAGTGGACAGGACAGGGACATGTGGCCACACGAGTGGCCATGTCA
Organism: Eulacestoma nigropectus; assembly: GCA_013397775.1. NCBI lineage: Eukaryota > Metazoa > Chordata > Aves > Passeriformes > Eulacestoma > Eulacestoma nigropectus. Next base: position 515,263 of record VZTE01011289.1, on the reverse strand, counting down.
CATCCTGCAGGAATGTCTGTTTTGAAGGCAAGGGGACCACAGTGCTCCAGGGTTTCTGCCAATGGGGTGGAAAAAGACTTATGGGTTGGCCCCAGCTGGACACCGGTGTGGGATATCACACCCTATAACCCAGCCCCCCCCCCAGAAGCGGATTATTTCACACTCCAAATACAGAATTTGCTTCCTAGGGCCCATCAACACAACTAAGTTCACTTTTTGCTCTGCTAATAATAGTCTGTGAAAGCAGGATTTTTCCCAAGATCCCTGGTACACAGCATATGTCTTATGTTCTCCACAAATATTAAACATACCCCCGCCCATCCCTTCCATGCTTCTCTCTCATTTGCTGTTGTGACAAAGATATTCTTTAATGAATCTTAATGACTCATCCCAAATGTTGTTTTTTTGAATTGTGATAAGCACTAGACGGGGTGACTAATGGACTGTGTGCAACACCTAGACAACGTGAGCAATTCCTTGTTTGCTCAAACCATATTAGATACTGATAACAGATACAGGCACTGCACCTGCTCCATTGTAAAAAAGGAAAAAGCAACCAGGACAGATACAGCAACTGCTGCTTGTGTTTGTACAAAGTGAATTTATCTTGTCAGTGCTCCAGAGAACGTATGTTGGGGCTGCTATAAAGCTCCCCGCTCTTGTAAAAATGACTAATTTGACATTACGCCCCTGGGGAAGCAAAAGCAAAAAGAAAGCCAGCTTGGCTAGGAGGGAACAGAGCTTCCCAGAGATGGCTGTGAATGAAACACAGGCAGTTTTCCAAGTCTACCAAAGTATGCGCCAGTGGACACAACCACGTACACATCCACTTGCAGCTAAATCTGGCATCGCCTTTCCTTTTCCTACTTCTGTGGGAGTAAGGTTGAATTCCTTGATGGAAAGGCCTGAACAGGCTTCCAGCAGAAGAGCAGGTCAATAAAACGGGATAGAGATCTTACATAGGGGTTATTTTAGTCAAGCTCACTCAACAGATGAATTTTTGCTCCAGACACTTCAGGCTGAGATCCTCAACAGGGAGTAGGGTGAACGCTCCTGACTACAGTGATCTACTCCTGAATGTCTGCTTGGGTCAGGAGAGAAGCCATCAACTTCTCCCTCACTCTTAGAACTCAAAAACGCATGTCCCAGTAGAATTCCAGAATAATTTAGCTGGAAAAAGACCTTCAAGGTCATTGACCCAGCCCAACTTTGTCACCCAGACCAGAGCACTGAGTGCCACGTCCAGGCCTTCCTTTACCACCTCCAGGGATGGGGATCCACCACCTTCCTAGGAGCCTCTTCCAAAGCTTAACAGCCCTTCAGTGCAGAAATTCCTCCTGATGTCCAACTTGAGCCTCCCCAGGCACAGCTTGAGGCTGTTTCCTCTTGTCCTGTCTCTTATTCCCTAGGAGCAGAGCCTGATTCCCCCTGGCTGCCCCTCCTGTCAGGCAGTTGTGGAGAGCAAGAAGGTCCCCCCGAGCCTCCTTTTCTCCAGGCTAAACAACCCCAGCTCCCTCAGGTCCCAACATGCAGCACCTGCCTGGAATGAATTTCAAAATATCGTGTAAACAGAGATATTCTTATTCACTGACCACAACGAGAGTCACTGCTGCGCTTTTTGTAAGGATGTGTGTCTGCACTGAACATGCAGTAAGAGGGATCCATGGATGAAATTATGGCATTCACCTTCCAAAAGGAATCAAGTGATTAGAAAAGACTCTGTGCTCACTTTCGGTGCCACGAGTTCTGCCACTATCCAGCACTTGGCTCACACAGCTCCCTCCACAGACAGAAGCCAACGAGGTGAAAAAGAGAACTGGGAGTTTGCTCTGGGAGGTGAGGGATTAATCACAGAATATCCTGAATTGGAAGGGATCCACAGGGAATATCAAAGTCCAGCCTCTGGCCCTGCACAGGAAAACCTCAAGAATCCCACCACGTTCTTGAGAGTGCTGTCCAAAGCTGCTGGAGCTCTTGCAGCCTCGGGGCCGTGCCCATTCCCTGGGGAGCCTGGGCAGTGCCCAGCACCCTCTGGGGGAAGAACCTTTCCCTGCTCTCCAGCCTGAGCCTGCCCTGGCCCAGCTCCAGCCGCTCCCTGGGTGCTGTCCCTGTCCCAGGAGCAGAGATTGGAGCTGCCCCTCGGGAGGAGCTGCAGCCCCCGGGGAGCTCGGACCTCAGTGTCCCCTGCTCCAGCTGAATGAGAATGAACTCAGTTGAGAGAAGGTAAAAGAAAACATAAAAGATGAACAAATTCTATGATGCCAAGGCTCGAGCCCTGGCACGCAGCAGAATATGTCAGCATGAAAAAAATAATCTTAAATCATTGTTCCAAAAATATTCCCAGACAGTTCTCACTTAGGGAAGCTCAAGAGCAGCAGTGACAAAGCTCCAAGCCATGGGCTCTCTCACTCTGTGCTGTGAACATCATTATCTACACACCTATGGCTAAGGCAAAGTTTTCAAACAGCTGTCCCACCTTACCAAAGTGCCAGCACGCAACTTTTACAGCCACGGAACAACGATGCCAAACTCCTCTACTTTTCAGTGAGGGGGGAAGAAAAGAGGGGCCCATACCCGGCAAGATGAATTCCTGCCCTCACTGCACTGAAGGGCACATCAGAGTGATTAGTGAGCTGACCAGGAGAATCACAAGCTTGTTCACAAGCAGAGTAATTCTTAACTGAAACCAGCAGGGAATAAAAGAAAAAGCTCTGCTGCTAAAGGAAGCTCAAACACACTTTTTTGAACCCAGTCATCCAAAAGCAATTATTAAGCTCTGCTGTTTCTGAATACACTTGGCCTTAAAATATTAACATGTGCTTTTTGTTTTATGCCTCAGACTGCATGAAATGAATTAAATACACCCAAAATGGTATGAGCAATCTCTCAAGCACTAGCTAGTTTAACAACTAATCTTCTGCTTTAGTATGAAAGGTAAAGGTTTAGGTTTTTCAATCATATGAGGCATCATCCTACAGTTCATGTGTTAGGCATCTCTCCTGTCCACTGGCAACATTATTTGAGGCATGCCTGCAACATTTTCACTTAACTAAAGGAAAAAAGCAGATGCATAACCACTTCAAATTTTTATAGTTCATGCAGCTGGGAGTATACCTGACTCCTTTCAGAGTTATGACAGTGAAACACAGCACTTTATGGGCAAAATGTAGCAATTTCTGCTGCTGCTCAAACTTTGACACAGTATTTTTTTTTTTCTGGGCAGTAATTAGCCATGTTGGTTTGCATGTGCTTAGAATAATGACACACACACACACAAATAACTCACTGCACTTTGTGACTCACTGGGATGCCTTCGCAGAAATTACCTCGGTCACAGTTTGCGCACCAAACACCGTGGGGAGAACTCTTCAGTGGGGGCAGCCAGCGGAGGTTTATTTTAGCTGTGAACAATCTACGTCTGAGGGAAAAGCCATTCGATACCCCCCCCCTTTCCCCCCAAACCTGTATAAATATTTTGTTTCAGTCGTGTTTGAATGGCAGAGTAAATGAGTTTCATCCTTTGTTTCAACCATAACAGCGCCTTGTTTGAAGTCGTTATTTCAAGCCGAGAGAGCCGGGCCTTTATTTTTCAAAGATGTTATTTCCTGAGACCCTTTGCTCTGTGAACTTACAGCCGGCCACGACCGGAGCTTCATTGTTAATTGTCTTTTTAGGGGCACAAATATACAGCCTTTCCTTTCAAATTCAGGATGGCTCTGTTTATTTACGCTGCTGAATGCAAATGCACTTCGGAGGAGGCATCCCTGGTGCTGCAAGGATGCCGGGAGCAGTGGGAGGAGGTGCGGGGTTGTACTGGACCCTGAGAGCCCACCAGATACTCCTGGGTCTCCCAGGGAAGGGCTGCTCCAGCCCAGCCCTGCTTACAGCAGCTGCAGGAGGAGAAGGAGGAGGAGAAGGAGGAAGAGGAGGAGAAGGGACACGTGCACCCCAAACCTCCCCAGCCAGAGGAGCTGAGCCAACATGCAGATGAGGGTGCCACGCACACCGCGACAGCACGACAGGGATTTTCACTCCCGTGTGTGTCCTCTGCCTCTGTGGCGCAAGAGGAATTCTGGAGGAGTAAGTCACAGCTGCTCCGGAGCTGCAATGCAGCCCTGCCGCATACCTGCCTCCTCACATTCCCCCTCCGCGCTTTAAACCTCGACATTTTTAGGATCTTATTCCCCCTCTTTGTTGTCCCCAGTGGGAATATGGTGTGCAGACAGCGGGTGAAGCCCTTGCCTGGGATGCCCTGACCATCAGCTGCTGCTCTTCTCTCCCTCCAACGAGCTCACGATTCAGCCCTGCAGCTGCTCAGACCAGAAATATGAGGCCAAATAATCCCCTTGGACAACCATCCATTGCCAGGTACTTAGGTACTTCAAAAAAATCCAACAGGTCCCTTTACTTTAATTCACTACAACAAAATAACTCTTCTGCTTATTTCTGAGACACCATTGCAGTTTAAAAAACCAAAAATAACTCCTTAGCACTCACTTTCAGCATGGGTCCTTATTCAAACAAAAAAAAAACTATGATCAAGAAGGAAAAAAAGTCTTACCTGTCTGGACTACCACAGAAAAGAGAACTTTGAAAAGCTTTTTTTTCTGTATTATTTATGCATTTTCTTTCCTTTTCCCTTTCTAGCCACTTCACTCTTGAGCACCACAGATAGTTTTCCCTCCTACAAAAAAAATAAAGCAAAAATATCAGAAAAAAATATCTCAAAAGTTTGCAGCTAGATGCTGATTCAATTATCCTTAAACTGATTCAAAACTCCCCCTTTTGTCTCTGGCTCACAGCGTGCCAACACACGCAGGAATGAAAACACAGAAAATTGTGAGGAGGATGGACAATTCCTAAAATAGAACGAAACACACAGGTACATTACAAGAACCAAACCAAACCAAACCTATTTTTCCTTTGACTCTCTAAGTTAATGATGTGACATTTTGAAAATGAGCCGTGCAGAGGGATCATGGAATTAAAGAGGAATTTGGGCTGGAGAGAAAAGTTTCAGGTCTCTACTCTGACCTTCTGCTGGGTGTGCTCTGCGCTTTGGCCACTCCACTCCACATCAGAGACTCCCCCAGACGAAGCTTTCACTCAGACTGGGAACGTTCATTCCCAAATATCGAATTGGCATTTTCCCTGCTGCCCCTGTGCATCTCGTGGAGGAGCCTGGCTCTCCCTTTGCTCCAGCTTCCCATTAAGGAGTCGAAATTAGCAATGAGATTCCCCATTAGCCTGCTTTTCTCCAAACTAATGAAACCCAGCTCCCCCAGCCCCTCCTCGTACATCATCCAGCCCACTAAGCACAAACCACTTCTAATGAAGCAATGTTTGTATACTAACAGTAGGTATAATTTAATGAACTTAAATATTCTTACATAAGAAGAACTGCTCTAAAAATAAGACCTTTCAATGGAGCAAAATATGGCCAGGTTAATAATTTTGCTCTGGGTCCCAGAATGTTAATTTAGCAAGAAATAAATAACTCCCAGCCTTTCATCTTATCTTTCTGACAGATGTTTCCCCTATAAAAAGGGTGTCATAATTGTTTTTGTCAGTGTTATAATTAAAATTGCTATGCAGCTGACATACAGTTTTTAATGGTTTCCCCTAGGATTGTAACAGATGTTGCCTTATTAGATCAGGGCTCTCCTGGAAGAAGAAATGTCATTGGCATAATCAAGACACTTCTTTAAGCCTCTCAGAGCAGACTGTCACAATTTTCCCAGTAACATTTGGCCCTAAGGGATGAAATATATCCTGCTTTTCTGAGGAGAAAGTTTCCTGAGGAGTTGGAAAGAAATACTAAAAAATCCAGGTTTTGCTACAGCCAGAAGTAGCTGGAAAATACAGGAGGGAGCCCTGACAACTGCACCAGCAAGGCCAAAGAAACCGTGGCTTTTTTAATGGCAAAAATATTCACAGGCAAAGGTAGAGAATCAGCTGAAATCTGGGGAGGAGCTGAGAAGTAGCAGTTAGTGGGCTCCTATTATAGGAAAAGTTACAACCATGTGACACAAGTGTTAATTTGGAATGGGACTTAGTTTAAATAAAGCAAGGTGTAACAGCAAGCTTCAAGAACAGCTCTCCAAGTGCAATTCGGATCCCTGCTGTTCGCTGAAAATCCAGGGGAGTCAAGAAGGAAGCAAGAAGAAAGGGCGGCTCCAATGCTCAGCCAGGTTGGGCAGCTGGGAAGGGCACACGGATCCCTTGTTTGAATGCACACAAAGTGTTTAATATCATTATATATCATTTGTAGGTGATTTGCCAAGACGATCAGCGATGTTAGGTGGCTCCAACCTAAGAAAACCCACCCAGGCCCCCGCCTGCCCGTCCCCCAAGTCTCTCCAACCCCTCAGGGGGAATTCACTTCGACAAAATAAATTCAGCAGAAAGCAACTTTATATTTTGGTGTCACTGAGCTCCTTGCAACTTTCCAAGGGCCACCAAATTTTTTTCCCAAGGTGTGAGGAACGCCAACTCTGTTTCACAGGCTGCGGCGCCGGGATCTGTGATTCGCAGGCTGCAGCTTTTTCGCGTCGCATCCCGTTTATATTAAGAACTCCCCAAAATAATTGCGGAAGGTGCGACATGACATAATCGCTGAAGTCGCACAGCACCAAGCGTCGCAGTTTACTTATGGAAATGACGGAATCAGGTTGGGAAAGATCTCTTCAAGAACACCGAGCCCAACTTTTGACAGACCACCAAACCATAAAGCGAGTGAGTGCCACGTCCCGTTGTTCCCTTGAACACCTCCAGGGATGGTGACTCCACCAACTCCCTGGGCGGTTCTAATGGCTAATCAGCCTTTCTGCGGAGAAATCCTTCCTAACAGACTATTGTGTCCAAACAGACTATGCGTATTTGGAGTTTTAGGGGTTAATTCTCCTAATCTCATCCATCTCGACGACGGGCATTAATTAAAAAAACAAGCATGGAAAACGTCCAGCATGAATTATCTCACGCACAACCGTGGGGAAGGGGGGGGGGGGAAAAAAAAAAAAAAATCCGTCTCTCG
>VZTE01011289.1:422463-499863 GCA_013397775.1 Eulacestoma nigropectus | reverse complement strand
TTTAATGCTAAGGAGGAGGCTGAATAGCAGCTCTTTGAAAAGGAAAGAATGATGTCAGTAGGAAATACAAGAATGGATCCTATGTGAATCTGGCACAGCTTGCCTTGGAAAGGCCAGACTTGCTGGTGTTAAAAATGGGTGCATGGAGAGCTCATGCTTTGGCAGCATGAGAGAGAATCAAGCAAGCTGAGGACATCTCTGGTTGCAAGTGAATGCAGAAAGAAAAGAGAACTGGGTTGGTTTGGTTTTTTTTTTTAAATTCAAGAATACATTCATTCTGAATTCATTCAGAACTAAATAACTTGGCTAAACAATTTTGGTTTTTTTTTAATTCACTACCTTCTAAGGAAGATTATTTGGCAAGGGCCAGGAGTTATCTCTAAATGTTGGATCCTTCCTGTCTTGCAGATCCCTGGCTGTGGACTGAACAGCAAGTTTGCCAGTGGCTTTCATGGGCTACCAATGAGTTCAGCTTGGCAAATGTGAACTTCCATCAGTTTCTTATGAGTGGCCAAGACTTGTGCAACCTGGGCAAGGAGCGTTTCCTGGAACTGGCACCTGACTATGTGGGTGATATTCTGTGGGAACACCTGGAACAGATGATAAAAGGTAGTTAGAGAGCCAGAAAGAGCTTTTGGTTTAGGGCTCTCCTAACAGAAACAGAAATGGGACTCGATTTCAACACTGGTTTCACTATGAAGGGCTTCTATTGCATATGAAAACTCGAAATGAGCTTTAAAACTGGGTTAATAAAAGCATTATCAGCACTATCAGGACATCCTTGGTATGCAAAGCACAGATGCAGATAGCTGCAGACATTCCGTGTGCAGGCTGAGGACGTTTGTGGGCAGGTTTCATTTGGGAAAATCATTGGAATAAATGAGACTGGGGTATGACCACTGTAAATACCCTATAAATAAAACTGTTAACCCCATAAATACAAAGTTAACCAACAGCTGGACCTTAAAGCACGCTGCAGCTATTGTTTGTTTTAAATTTTATGTTAAAATTCAGTTGGTGTGATGGTTGTAAAGCCTGTTGGAAGTTGGTTGGGTTTTTTGGTGTGATTTCTGTAATGAGAGAGAATGCAATACAAATACAGTGTGATACTAAAATTTTTGTGAACGGTGACCCCAAAATACTCCCAAGAGTCAGAAGCTTTCCAAGGCATACAGGTCAGATCTTTAGAACTATAAACCCAACCTTTCTCTTTTTCTCCTGTCCCCAGACAGCCAAGAGAAAACACAGGATCAATATGTGGAGAGCTCTCACCTCACCTCGGTCTCTCACTGGGTCAATAATAATTCCTTAAGTAAGTATTTTTAAAAATTCATACTTTGCATCTTTCAGTTTATTCTGAGCATGGTTCACACATTCCGGGGTGAAAACAAAAAGCACCAGAATAGTTACAGTGCTTGAGGAGAACATTTAACTTCAGCTGCTCCAGCCTTCTTTCCTTGTATTGTTCAATTGTCATCTAATTTATATCGGAAATCTTTTGAAGAGCAAAGGCTTTGAGAAAATTAAATTTCCTCTTGCTATGCCAAACCCTCCATCTGGGTAGCAGAATGACCACTCCCATCTCTAGCAAACTGAGTCAAAAACTGGGGAGCAGCAAGAGTTATGTTTAGGCCTTTTTAAAGGCTCTGGAAGTGTGCTAGAGCTGTTGGAAGTGTGTGGGATGCAGTGCTGGCTCCCTAGGATTGTTTGATTGATGCTGTGTTTTATTCTACCACAGTCAGGCTTCAGCTCAGCCTGATTACACCACTTAATGATGAGAGTCTTGCTCAAAACCACTTAAACTTCCCCATTTTTTTCTGTAGTTTCCTTGAAGAACGAACAATGGGCATTTGTGGCTGGCGAGTTGCAGAGGGGGATTTACAGAATCTGATTTGGTGTATTTAGTGTATTAGTTTGTTTAAGGGTCTCCAGGGAAAAATCATCTAATTCTTCCGTTTCTTTTTTCAGCTGTTAACGTAGATCAGAATTCCTACGGAATGCAAATGCCTGGATACCCTAAACCCCTCAGTTATCCCAAACCCAGTCTCCTGACTGACGTCTGTCAGACTTCCACAGCACCGAATCTCCTCAACCCAGAACAAGAGTTCCCATTGTTCCCTAAAACCCAAGCAGATGCTGTTGGTGTGAACTACTGTGCAGTAAATCAAGATTTCCCAAGGAGTAATCTCAATTTGCTGATGGATAGCTCTGGTGAGTCATTATCTGCATGTTAAACACGGGGCCAAGGCCATATTCTGAATGTCTCTTGCTCCTTTGCATGATTTATGTGGACAGGCTGGATTGAGGGGGAAGGGGGAAAAAAAAAAAACAACAACCCACCAACACTTTCTATTTTATTTATTTTATTGTTTTATTTGATAAAGGCAAGCTGAGGGAACACGAATCCAGTGACAGTGGTGCTGAGAGCTACGAGAGCTCGGATTCCATGCTCCAGTCCTGGAACAGCCAATCTTCCCTGGTGGATTTGCAGCGTGTGCCATCCTACGAGAGCTTTGAGGATGACTGCAGCCAGTCCCTGTGTCTGAGCAAACCTACCATGTCCTTCAAAGACTATATTCAAGAACGGAGTGATCCTGTGGAGCAAGGGAAACCAGTTATACCAGCAGCCATCCTGGCTGGCTTTACTGGTGAGTAGTGAGGCAAAGTGGTCACTCCTTTTTTTATGTAACATCACTCTAAGTGTGTGCCATGGGAGTAGAGACCACTAGTCACAAATAATTTCAATTTTGTGTGTTTCTAAACAAAGTCTCGTGGATTACCCACCCAAAGCAAGAACAGGCAGGCGTGTCAGATCAAGTAAAAATCAAATGCCCTTTTAGATCTGTTTGGAAAAGAGGGGAGCTTGGACAAAATCTCTCAGGTTTGGAAATTCCCACAGGTGTTGTTAAGGCCTTGTTGCTGTAGTCCTTGCTGGAATTGGTTTTTTCCCTGTAGAACATTTGCCAAACCAAGGACTTCAGGACAAGCCCTGGAGCTGGAAATGCAGCTGTTGGGAGGTGGGAGTGAGGGTTAAAGGATCCATATGGAGGGAAAGCTGTAACTTGCTTCAAATCCTTTGTTTCCATGAAAAGCCTGACTTCATTTTTACATAGGTGGGAGCAGACCTGTGCTATAGAGTAAAACCTTAGGTTTCCTTCTGATCTATGGAAAAGATAAATCATATTAATTATGAGGTCTGTGATACGAGTCTGGTCACAAACCAAGGTTGTGCTTAGATCTGGCAGAGGTATTAATTGGTGTTTTTTCCGTGTCTCCTCTTTCCCAACAGGCAGTGGACCTATCCAGCTGTGGCAATTCCTTCTGGAGTTACTGACTGACAAGTCCTGTCAGTCATTCATTAGCTGGACGGGAGATGGATGGGAGTTTAAACTTGCTGACCCAGACGAGGTATGTGGCTAACTGGGGTGAAAACAAAGATTTGGGGTCTGATCTGACATCTGTGGGCCCAGTCCTGGATACAGATGTGTGTTTAGCTGCACATCCAATATGGTAGTGCTGCTTTTGAGGTATTTTGGGAACTTCAGTCACTAAAAATAAATCGGATGCCTTTTCATTTTCTGATGCTGTTTCCAGTGGGAAAATTATTGTATTAAGAGATGGGATAAAAAGTCCAGTGAAACTTCTTTATTTAAAAAAAGAGGGGAGAGAAATCAGGAGCTACAAGGAACTTCAGAGCATTGAACTTCCAGTAAAAAGTTGTCCCCTACTGCCTGATAGCAAATCAGTGGTAAAAGAGTGGTTTTTTGAGAGAGCAGATCGTGCCAGAGCTCTGGGAGTTGGGACAACGCTCTCAGGCACAGGGTGGGATTGTTGATGTTGTCCTGTGTAGGGTCAGGAGCTGGACTTTGATGAGCCTTGCAGGGATCTTCCAGCACAGGATATTCTGTGATTCTTGGGGTTGTCCTGTGCAGGGCCAGGAGCTGGACTGATGGTGGAGTCGCAATCCCTTGAGGTGTTTAAGAAAAGACTGGATGTGGCACTGAGTGCCATGGTTTTGTTGGCAAGGTGGTGTTGGGTCATAGGTTGGGCTCGATTTCAAAGGTCTTTTCCAGCCTGGTTGATTCTGTGATCCTTGTGAGTCCCTTCCAGCTCAGGATATCGTGCGTTTCTTGGGGTTGTCCAGTGCAGGGCCAGGAATTAGCCTTTGATCCCTGTGTGACACTGGCGGCTTGGGATATTGTGTGAATTCTCCATAAACTTGACCTCCTTGAGCATATTTTAGCCCATCCCCTACAAACTGGTGTCCTTTGCTGTCAGCTTTCTCCTGAAGCTGCTGTTGAGGTCTCTTGTGGGATCAGTCACCAACGCTTCTCATGTGAGGCTGGGACCTCCAAAGCAAATAAAACGCTCTGACTGAGAAAGTGGCTGAAATAAAGCCCAAGGAGAGCGTGAGCTGAACAAACCCTTTGGATTTTGCTTCCTGGCAGGTGGCGCGGAGGTGGGGCAGGAGGAAGAACAAGCCCAAGATGAACTACGAGAAGCTGAGCCGGGGCCTGCGCTACTACTACGACAAGAACATCATCCACAAGACGTCGGGGAAGCGCTACGTGTACCGCTTCGTGTGCGACCTGCAGAGCCTGCTGGGCTACACCCCCGAGGAGCTGCACGCCATGCTGGGCGTGCAGCCCGACACCGAGGACTGATCCCGGCCCCGCGAGCCGAGCCGCCGGCTGGAATCACGCGTGGGGACAATGCCCGGGAGCCGTCGCCGCCAGCCCCGCCGCGCCCGGGGGAGGGGAGGCTGCCGGCAAAGCAGGACCTTCACCCATTTTGTAACCGCGGAGAGCTGGATGGAAGCGGCCTGGTGCGGTCGGTGGGGCTCTGTGGGAGTGGGCACGGCCCCGGCTCTGGCGTGGAGACGCGGGAGTGCCCCTGGGGTCAGCATTTCAGCTGCCTGTCCTGCCCTACGGAGCGTTTTGGCTGCCTGACACTGCCGTGGAAGGATGGGTTGGCTTTGAAACCAAAGGTTGGCTGTGAGAAACCAGCGATGCAGCAGAGCTCTTGCTCGGATGTTTTCGAAACACCACCGTCCTCGCTTACATCTTGTATCATGCAGTTTATTTAAAAACAAACTAATTTATTTTAAATGAGCAGTAAGGAGACACCGGTATTAGGTTTTGTTTTAAAGCACGTTTTATTGTTGTTATTATTATTGTTACTACTCCAGGAATGTGCTGCATAGGTACATAAACACTCTTGTGTCCAAAACCAGATGTAGCAACTGTTAACAAAAAAAAACCACCCCACCCTTTAAAAGAAGGGAAGGAAAATCATACCATTTCAATATTCAGTTTGTATATATTCTGTGATTCCTTTGGAAACTCTGATGTTCCTATTTAACAGATACTGTATAGTGTAAATTAAACTAATTGTATGTGTGTTTTGAAATAGGATGAATGTAAACTTATCAAATGTGGGGTTTTTTTTTCATGTTTGTCTAGGATTTACAACCTTCTGCAAATATTTAATTGGCCTGAGAGACAGCAGAAGTTCTGTGCTCAGTGTGCATGCATTTGGGGGGGCAGGGAGGGAGGCCGGGCTCAGGACTTTGCCAAGACTGAAGCTGGCAATTCTTTGTGCATTTTGGCATTTTTACAGGAAACTAATGTTGTATTCTGGGACATAAAAGGGCCTGTTTGTGGTTTCTTCTGTAACTGAAAAATGAAAATATTAATATGGGTAAAATTACCTTTTTTTCTTTATAAATGGCATATGTTTTTCAACTTCTATGCATGTACTTTTAAAAAAAATTTATATACAAGCCTTATTTTTTCAGTTCACTTGTCTCTTCCTGCAGTTTATTCTGTATGATTAAAATACGAATTCTATTTTTGGAAATAACTGTGACTCCTTTTCAAAGATCAGGAGGGTTTTATGTAGCAGCTATTTTTACTGCAAAAAAAAAAAAAAAAGAAAAAATAACTGGAAAAATGTACTTTGTAAGAAAGCTTTATTTTTTATCTGAGCTTGATGTACAGTTAAATGTGTTGTACAGTGTGAGAGGTTTAAAAATATGAGTATTCATTAAAACCTCTTGAAAAGAAAATTTTGTGTGTGCTTTTCCATTTGGAAAGTTTCAGAGGAGTTCCTTTCTTGTTTTGTTTGTTGGTTCAACCCTTGTCCATCCTGCTGCCACCACCCTCAACAGCTGCAGGATGAAAAAAATAACCCAAAAAAAAAAAAATAACCAGCCAGGCTTAGGGCTTATTGGAGAAAATATTGCAAGAGTGCTCATGGTCTTGAGCTGAGCTCGATGGCTGCAACCACTCTTTCTTTGGATATAAATTCAAGTTAGCACCTTTGTGTTGTGCCTCAAAGAAAACTGGCAGTTCTGTGGTGTGAAAGAGTGTGTAAAGTGATGGGGGAAGATATGGAAAAACAGAGGTGGGAAGACAACTTTAGCTTGAACTGTTCCTATCCTGTGCAAAGGAACCCGACTGTCTCCATCATCCTTTTCTTCATCCCTCCACCTCCCAGAAAAGCTGGAAATACAGAAACATTTCCCCACATTTAAAAAGTAAAAAACATAGTTATTAAATGATGCTCTTGATCTTTCTACCAAACTGTCTTGCTGTTGCTTTTGGTGTAGTCACCATGTGAAAAAGTGTGGGCTTTTGGGGTTTTTGGGGAATGTGCCTTTCTAAATGGGAGGAGCTGGAAGGGTAGGCATGTGTCTTGCAGCATGGCCCTGGTCTTCCCTGAACAGCTGCAGACTTATTTTTCCTTGTCCTTCAGCCTTACTTTTCCTTGGCCCTGTGAAGGAAGAGAATCATAGAATGGTTTGGTTTGGAAGGGACCTTAAAGCATCCCCTTCCAACCCCCTGCCATGGACAGGGCTAGTGCTGCATCGTGATCCTGATGCTGAGGGGGTTACTTATTTTGCATGAAAATAAAAGGATGAGCTGTCGTGGTGAATGTGGGATTTTTTTTTCCCCCGAGTGTTTCTCACACCACGGCTGCAGAGCACTAATTGTCCTCTCAACCTGTACAAGTCTCATTTGCAGCCTCTTTTCCCTGAACACAGAACTGTTTCTTCATTTAGACTGAAAACTTGGTTGTCTCCTGCGTGGGTGATCAGTGATGGCTCCAAATTAGAGGCTAAAGGAAACTTGTTTATTTTCGTCCCCCAGCAGAAAAAAGAAATTTCGTGGTAGTAGAAGTACCCCGATCCGTGCAACCCACACTCGTGTGTCTCCCAGAAGTAAAAATGTTCCAGCAAAAGCACTGGAAGGGGCTGCCCAAGGAGGTTTGGAGTGCCCATCCCTGGAGGTGTCCAAGGAAGGCCTGGAGGTGGCACTCAGTGCTCTGGGCTGGGGACAAGGTGGGCATCAGGCACAGCTGGGACTCGATGATTTTGGAAATCTTTTCCAACCTCAATGATTCTGTGTGATCTATTCTATGGAAATCTGCTCTCCTGCACTGGATTGGGTCCACACAGGGGTTCAAGCTGTGGCCCAGGGTGACCCAGAAGACAACCATTAAAGGATGTTTTGTCACAGCGCACACAGAAAGCACCGCTCTGTGTTCTCAGCCACCCAGCGTCAAAGAGGCTGTTGAAAGCAGTCTGGCTGAATTCTTCACCTTCTTCGGGACATGCCTCCCTGTGCTTCCAGCTGCCAGCTTTCCTCATGAGACAGCAGTCAAAATAAAGTCTTGCAGTTGGCACCCACCCATGGCTGGCATATCACCTCTAATAACAGAGTTTGACTTCAAAGTCTTCTTTGCTCTTTTTTTTTTTTTTTTTAATTAGAAGAAAAAAAAAGAANNNNTCTAAAAACAGAGTTTTACTTCAAAGTGTTCTTTTCTCTTTTTTTTTTTTTTTTTTAATTAGAAGAGAAAAAAAGAAAAAAGTAGAATTCCATCCCAAGTAAAACACCACCTCTGGGTTGGGAAATCTGTGAGCTACAAATACTCAGTGTCCAGGGGACTTTTCTGGGAAACATCTGTCAGCTGCTCCTTATTCTCATACTCCCCTTAGGTCTGAGCTGTCAGCCACAGCCGGGTACAGGTGAGGAGTGGGAATGGGGCAGATGATGGATCACTTATCCCAGTATTTTATCCTTTATCTCCACCAGTGGGAGGAGGATTGAGTAAACCTGGCCACTCTCTGCTGGTGGTTCCCCAAGTGAACCCCCAGCCCCTCACGGTGCTCAGCCTCTTGGAAGGGACACCCTGCCTGTTTCTTTTACTTTTAGCTTTGGGATTTCTTACCTTGTCCAACCTAAAAGGAAGGAGCCCCCTTAGCCACTCTCTACTGACTTGTGCTCAAGCACTGGAGACCAGCACCTCACCCAGGCTCTGAGGTGAGGAGGGCACCCCAATATTGTGCTCAGCAGTAAAACAAAGCTGTTTTCTCTGTACCCTTTTGCTTTTTTGAGTTTTTGGCAGTCCCTGCACATCGAGCTGATGATTTCAGAGAGCTGTCAGTGATCCATTTCCTGGTAGCTACCATTTCCAAGTTTAGCATCCCATACCCCCAGGTTGGGTTATTTTTCCTTGGGTGGATTTCTTTAAATTAACCTACACCGATGCTCAACTGCCACCTTTTTGTGTGTTGTGAGGTCCTCCTGGAGTTCCTCACCAGCCCTGTGGCATTTGGCTGCTGAAACTACTCAGCATTATCTGCAAACCTGGAGGTTTCACAGCCCTGGAATTTCTGGCCCTGCTGGCTGTTAACATGCCAAGGACCAAAGGGGTTGAAGCAGGATTCAGCCCTTCTGTTTCCAGTTCCCATCTCTTCCACGGCTTTTTTTATGCCCTCTCCAAGGATGGCCCAGATTTTGACGGGGTAAAGAACTGGCCAGACCTTGGCCATGGCAGTTTATCTTGTGTCTCAAGTTTCTCTTTTTTCTCTGTGTGAAGTGGAGCACAAGTTGAACCCCCCGTGTTCGCAGCACCATGTGACTGCTGCAATGTTCATATGCCAGACACATGAATGCTCAGAAGGCTGAAGAGGGAATAAAAGGTGTCCCTGTAAGCCAGAAGAACGAAAAAGTCAGCCTAGGGTTCACAGCCTTTGGGAAAGATACCCAGGATCTCATGTCCAGTGTGTGCCATGTGATGTGCAGTCTGCAGCCACACAATAAGTGAAGTTATTAAAAATAAATTAAATATGCTGGTCAGTAATGACATAATTTGCTCTGTGCAAATTGAGATTTTCAAGTGATAAGTGTTGGGTATGAATAAAAGAGCTATAAAATAATTCTGTGGTTTGGGGAAGAAGCGTCAGAGCTGGACATTTTTCTTCCTTCTGCCTCTACCTCTCATGGCATTTACAACAGGGTGAATGGTGAACTCAACAAAATACGAGTAAAAAGTATAACAAATGTAATGAAACCTCTGCACATGCAAAATGTGGGGGGGGGTTGGAAGATGTTTTTCCCAGCTGCTGTGTAAATAGCTGGAAAAATGGCCCCAAAATCCCATATATAGAATGTTTACCAAGATTTTCTGCGTCATGACCTAAAATGAGAGCGCAAATACGAAAGTCCTGGTACAATTCCTCTGAAGCTTGCTTACCCAGAAACTGTTTGTTCATTATTTTCTTCTACTATGAGCAGAGCCATAAGGGAGAACATGTTTGTCTATTCATTCTTTGGGCTGTGGAGGGAAATCCAGAGCTCAGAGGGAGGTGGGCAAGCTGAGCCAGAAGCATTTGGTTTGGAAATGGAGAGAGAAACCACCCCAAGTGAGTATCAGGGCTGGCTCACCCCGCTCTCCTAACCCCATCCCAGGGGCCAAAGGCAACACACAGAGCGGGTAAAACCTGCAATCCCTCTGGAAAACTGATGGCCATGCTCCTCCTGTCTGGAAAACCACGGTTGGACTCATCCTGCTGAGGCCAAGGGGGGCAGTGGAGGAGCAACATCTCCTGACCTGCTCTGTGTACAACTGACTCGCCTCCGTGGTGAGGTCTGGGGTGGGATTGCTCTGCCACAGGGGGGTTTCCAGAGCTCATCTCCCACCCTGAACATCTGAGTGAAGTGTAGAAAGGAAGGAAAGTGTTTTCCACAAAATAGTTGCAGGTTAAAACTCAATGTCAGGTGCAGGGAGCCTAATTCCCCTTCTCCTTCATCTGCATGTTTGAACCTGGGATAGTGGAAGGTGTCCCTGCCCATGCAAGGGATTGGAACTGGATGAGCTTTAAAGTCCCTTCACACCCAAATCATTCTATGATTCTTAGGCTAAAGAAACCCATTCCTGCTTGACCCATTCCTGTCTTTGGCCTGCTGTATCTTGAATCAAACTCCAATTCTTTGTCTAACTTTTTTTTTCCCCTGACAGAAGGCAAAGAACAATCCAGCAGATGCAGTTCTCCCATTTAGCTTCCTCCTGTTCGCAGGGAGCTCTCGTTCCCTTGCAGGGTGCTTTTTTTGCCCTGTGGAAGAAGAGGAGCTCTTCCAAGAGAAATATCATCCCTCCTACATGCCTTTGAACAGACCTGTTTGTTTGTTTTTCCCCATTTGAGTGCCAGCCCCAGGGAGATGCCAAGAACACGCATCTTGCCAGGAGTGAGTCCCAAATCCCCTTGTCCCACACTGCCCATCCCACAGCCAGTCCTCCCTGGAGCCACTGCTGAGCCAGCAGGGACATCTCTGCCTAAGGATGGACTGCTTAGGAACAGCTTCCCCAGCATCCTGTGCACAACGCTCCTTTTCTTCCTCATCGGGGCTCTACATCTGCTGGCTTCTCAACTTTACTTTTTTGATTTTTTTTAATTTTTTTTTTTTAACAAATACAACCATTGTTGTTTAGGCAGGGAAAATTCTGCTTTCTCCTCAAGGGGCTTTGCCAGGATTCAAAGGCTCTGGATGTGTCTTTTCCACAGGCAGTGCCTTGCAGAATTCACAGATCCCTCCTTCTCTCTTTCGTGCACATGAACTCTTTTCATTCCACGTTTTTAAGCAATCTCTAAAATCCCCAGCTGGAGCCCAGCGCCGTGATTGAGTCCTCATCCCATGACTCTGACAGGGAAGGAGATTCCTGCTGGTGAGGAGTGGACAGTGAGGCTGTTGCCTGCACAGCTCTCCCTGTTTTTCTTCCCAGACTTGAACATCTCCAGCCTGAAGCAGCTCATAAATGGGGGATTTTCCATTTCCCTTGGAGGATCCCTGTGCAGACCCCACCCAGGTGCTCAGTCAGTGCTGTTTGGTCTCAAGGTGGCTTCTACGAGGTCACTTCTCCAGGGGTCAGCACAGCCAGTTCTCAGTGGGGGCCTTGCTCTCACCTGGATGTTTTCCAAACCTTGAGGACTCCAGTGCCAAACTGTAGGTTGAGGGAGCTGATTCTCCCCCTCTACTCTGCTCTTGTGAGACCCCACCGGCAGTTCTGCATCCTGGTCTGGGCCTCCAGCACAAGAAAGACGTGGACCTGTTGGAATGAGGGTGGAGGAGGGCACTAGGTTGATCCCAGGGCTGGAGCCCCTCTGCTCCGGAGCCAGGTTGGGAGAGCTGGGGATGTTCACCTGGAGAAGAGAAGGGTCTGGGGAGACCTTAGAGCCCCTTCCAGTGTCTAAAGGGAGCTCATAGGAAAGATGGAGAGGGACTTTTCAGAAGAGCATGGAATGACAGGACAAGGGCAATGGCCTTAAGCTGACGGAGGGCAGGGTTGGATGGGATATTAGGAAAAAATCCTTCCTTGGGAGGGTGGGGAGGCCCTGGCACAGGGTGCCCAGAGAAGCTGTGGCTGCCCCTGGATCCCTGGCAGTGTCCCAGGCCAGGTTGGACACTGGGGCTTGGAGCAGCCTGGGACAGTGGAAGGTGTCCCTGCCCAGGGCATGGGGGGGCACTGGATGAGCTTTAAGGTCCCTTCCAACCCCAGCCATTCCCTGATTCTATGAAATGACCCTTGCCAGTGGTAACTCCAGCGCTTGGGCAATTCTGGCCATCATCGTGTGACTTTACCCAGCTCAGCCATGTGCAGTGACTCATCCGAAAAAAAACCCCATCAGTGGAGACCACAGAGGTCCATCTCTGCTCCATCTTCCCATCCTAAGTGAGCAAAGCTTTCTGCTAGCAGGAGAAAGATGTTTATGGGGAGTGGGAGCGCCGATGGGGCTGCCAGATCTCTGCAGAGCACAGCAACCGGAAAAGCCAGCACGGAACAGCCTCTTAGGGAAGAGCTTTCCACTGCAGGAAGATTGAGCCCGAGATGTTGGTATTTTATTACATCCATTTCTCTCCAAGAAATATTAAAATGCTCTCACTCTTTGAAGGGAGGGGGGGAAATAAAGCACAGGAGGTGCCGAGCTATCCCTAAGCAACCCATGGAATAAAACAATAAACTGTTCGCAGGCAGAATGGCTTTAAAAGGACCCACAGCACTTTCAGGCTGTCAGGGGAAGAATAGGAATGGAAATGATTATGAAAATTATTAGCAGTACCTTAACAGCAGCCCCTTAATAACTCCCACAGTATCTTCTGTCACTAGCACAGCCGAGCTGCTGCTCCATGCCAATTACTGCCCCTGCGTTTCCCTCTGCTTGAGAGGGATTTGCAGAGGATCCAGCTGAGATCTGAGTGAGATGCTGCTGCTGTTGCAAGTCCCCACTGCAGCAGCAGAGGTGGTGTTGGGTGGAAGTTCCCCCAGCTCCCCAGAAACAGAGTTTAAACGTAGCTCAGAAAAGGAGCTGGGCCCTGCAGCTGCATTCCTGCAGCTTCTTCACTGCAGGGACTGACTTCCCTTACAGGAGCATGGAGTGACAGGACAGGGGGAATGGCTTCAAACTGAAAGAAAGTAGGGTTAGATTGAATATTAGGGGAAAATCTTCCCTGTGAGGGTGGTGAGGCCCTGGCACAGGGTGACCAGAGCAGCTGTGGCTGCCCCTGGATCCCTGGAAGTGTCCAAGGCCAGGTTGGACACTGGGGCTTGGAGCAGCCTGGGGCAGTGGAAGGTGTCCCTGCCCATGGCAGGAGTGGAGCTGGATGTGCTTTAAAGTCCCTTTCAACCCAAATCATTTCATGATTCTATGATTCTACGAGTCTCAAATTTCTCATAGAGGCTCTTTTTTGCTTTGGTTTTAAGTCCCAGACTCCTCCAGTCGAGGATCTGCAAACACTACAACAAGGCAGGGAGAAGGGGGAACGTGGCTTCTGCCCCGTCTCTGCGGCCTGGCAAAGACTTTCCCTGCCCTGTCGCCACCACTTGACTTCTGATGTCCTACAATGTTTTTTTCCTCCCATTTCTCGACAACATGGAAGGGGCCGGGAATGCGAGTGGAAAGAGGGTCATGATCTTTATTGTTCCTTGTTCCTGTGTGTGGGAGGCAGGAGAAATGAGAGAGCTGGTCCTTAGCAGCCTCTTTGGCCTGGCTATAAATCAGAACAGCTCCATCCAGGAAATACCCAGAGCACCTTATCGGTCCCTGACAGCCAACCCAGCTCCCTCCTGCTCTTCCTGGCGAGCACGGCAGGGAGAAGAGGGGACAGGGACGGCCTTCGGCTGTTCCATGCTCCCAGAGCTCTTGGAGGACCATGCAGAGCCTCTGTCTGCTGGGAGGGAAACAGTGAGATCCTAAAACAAGGCTTAGACATCAAGTGGGACTTGTGTCCTGGAGTAACTGCAGTCCCAGGGTGGGATAAACGAAGCCAGGGAATATTGCACTGCTGCTTTTCCGATTCATCCTCCCACGTAGAAAAGCCCGAAGTTAAAACAGCTCCAGCTTTCCTCTCGGGCCTGGAATAGGAGCACAGAGGGAGCAAGAAGAGGCACACAAGGTGTCCTTGTGGATACTTTGCCCTGCTCTGCCAGTGTGGGACACACAAATTTTTCTGTGGATGGGACACCCCTTCATCCCCTTGGATTTCATGGCTGGCTGTCAAGCCACCATCCCCTGCAGATGGAGAAGAGTAGTGCTGGTCAGCCCTGTCCCCAAAAATAAATAGAGGAACAGAAAGTCGTCCCCGGGTGAAGTCATGGGTGATAACTGTGAACACAGAGTTCTCCACCGGGTTACGAAATCCCAGCCGAGCTGCTAGGAAAGAGGCTTAACGTTGCAGCATAGCCTCTACACACTCAACACAGCTGCTGCACTATTAAAAACCAAGGAAGTTTGCAACAGAAAACCACATTTACAAAATGTGGGAGAAGATTACATCACTGTATTGTAAACGTCCTCACTGTTCTGGCTTTGGCAGGTCAGGAACAAGTGCTCAGCTCTTGAGCAACCATGTGTGTCAGCACACAGAAAGCCTGGCTGCAGATTCAACAGTGCCACATGGAGAAGTTGCTCATAAAGTTTTAATGGTTTTTTATTGTTTTAAGGCTGCTTTTTTTCTTACCTGTAGTGTCAGGCTCTTAAGTTTAGGTGTTTTTAAATGCAGTGCTCCCAGGGAAGACGCTTTTTGAGCAGGAGAATACTTCTTGGTTGAATATTTCTCTGTCAAAAAATGCATGTAAAGCTGGTTTAGATGATTCAGATTTGTACCAAACTTGTCCCTCTTTCAGCTGGGGAAAAAAACAAAATGTAGAGGATGTATTTGTAGTCTTCTGTTTCAAAATATTCTACTGAAAGATCTGTTTTTTCATCTCAGTATTTCTGTCCCTCCCTGCCTTTGCCCAAAACGAGAACTGAAAACAGAACATCACATATTTTATGAATGAAAGGTTTTATCTGGTCAAAAGGAAACTGTGTGTTTGAGGGTGGGGGGAAAAAAACCATCAAAACAACACCAAAAAAAAGTTTTAATTCTTGTGTTTTTAACTAAGAATGTTTGATGTTTATCACCCTTTCATTTGAATTACTTAGGAGTGCATGAAAACCAAGATAAGGTGGTTTACATATTTTCTTTGCTGGAGATGGGGTGTTTGTGCTTGCATTGTACAAAGCAGTTTAAGCTTTACATTTTAATGTGACATATTTATGGGAAATTAAGAAACAAACTACTTGCATCATCACGTCTTCAGTTCTAATGCAAATTGGCTTTCCTACTGATGGAAAAGGCAAATAAAACCAAGGCTCAACCCATGGAAGTCCTGACAGCATCTCCTTTCCTCAGCTGTGTTCATCTTTCTCCTCTCTCAGGATATCAAATCAGTCCTTGTTACAAATCCCAAGTCTGGACAAGGCCTGAATTTCTATGGAGAAAGACAAACAAACACTGAAAAAATTCATTTAGGGAAGTAGCCTGCTCTTTGGTTGTTTGCTTATTTAAAAGGAAATAAACAACTGTGTAGCAATTCACAAGAAAATCTCAACAGATAGCAGGATGATTTTAATTGAGTTTTCTCCTTAGATCTGGAGAGTGCTAAATCTGCTTTTTAGCTTTGTGAGTCAGGTTTGTGATTATTTTATTATTGGTGTCTTCCTATTTGGAGCTTCAGGTGGAATCGTAAAGAGATCCTATTATTATCCAAGAATTCAGTCCCAGTACACAAAGTATTACCAACAGGAAAATTGTCTGGATTTGGATTCAAAGGCAAGGTTAAACTCACAATTACAAACATTTTAAGTGTTTTCCAGTTTTGGAAAGTTTATCAGCTTGGAAAACATCCCATTCCTGAAATGAAACACACTGTGACCAAACAGAACAAATTCTCAGAAATATTTGTGACATTTGTGTTCTAGCCTGGAACCCAAACTTCTGGATATGGCAGGAGAGACCACCCCAGGGAGTGCACAAAGATCAGGGACATCCAAGGTGTTCCCTGGGGAACATCTGAACACTTCCAGGGATGGGGACTCCACCACCTCCCTGGGCAGCCCCTTCCAATGCTTGACCAGCCCTTTCTGTGAAGAAATTCCTCCTGAAATTTTTCTCTCAGGAGGGAAACGAGTCTGGTGCAGAAAACTCAGCCTTGTGGATTATTTCTGAGAGCTGCTAATCATCAAAGAGGGGAACAGAGAGGACAGATTCCTGACACAGGGACAGCTGGGAAGCTGAACTCCATAAACTCGACATAACTGTGTGTAAAACCATAAAGCCCGGGGGAAAAAAAGTAGGCTAGGGAAGAAGAAACTTTGACCACACTGATGTTTCTTTCTAGAAGAGTTGTGCATAGTCCAGGAGTTAAAGAATGGTTTGGGTTGGAAAGGACCCTAAAGATCATCTCATTCCAACCCCCCTGCCGTGGGCAGGGAATCTTCACGAGCCCAGGTTGCTCTGGGTCATCCATCCTGGCCTTGGACACTTCCAGGGATCTGGGGGCAGCCACAGCTTCTCTGGGCACCCTGTGCCAGGGCCTCCCCCCCCTCCCAGGGAACAATTCCCTCCTAATATCCCATCTAACCCTACTCTCTGTCAGTTTGAAGCCATTTCCCCTCGTCCTGTCACTCCAGGCTCTTGGAAGCAGTCTCTGTTCACAGGGTGAACTCCCCATAAACACTCCTGAGCCGTATGGTAAAAAATGTATCTCTAGAAAATGCAAATCTGATGATAGAGTAGCTGATAAAGGTTCAACAAAATCCAGTGTCTGAAAATTAAAGCCAGATATGAGTGTTCTATGGAAGATAAGCACATTTTTCATAGTGAAGGGAATTAACCAATGGAAACAATACTTCATGTTGTGTGCTGGATTCTTCACCACTAGAAACGCCATCATCAAGACAGGAAGGGGTTTTTTCAGCTGATGTGCTCAGGCTCAGATGAGAATCAGTTCAAGGAAAAGTCGGTTCAAGGAAATCCAAAAGATGATGTGATAGGTCTGACATCAGATTGTGAGATCAGGTTGGCCTGGCTCTCTTTGAGCAGGAAAGATCCCCAGCCAGCACTGGGACTGTCTCTGAGCTTTGGCCTTTTATGGGGTGACAGTGACACAATCTATGACCCTTCAATAGGAACTCAAATTTATGGAGCACTGCAACAAAAAGTGAGGCAGAAATACCCCCTCACCCCTTCTTTGGCTGTTCTCTCCCCGCACGCAGCACAGCTTCTCTGATTCCCCTAAGTTCTCCCTGCTTTTCTCACCAAATGGAGGCTTCACCTTGGAATGCAATTTAGTGGAGCTCTGTTTGTGCAAATGCCTGGAAAGACCTTCCATAAACTGTTCCTACCAAGCATCCAAAGCACTGCCCAAACACGCAGCTCTCGCTGTTGCTCAAGATCGTTTGACGCGTCGTTAAAGAGACACCGCTGCTTAATCCTCATTCTTTCCATGCCTTGTAAAACAATGACATTTCAAGAAAAGGGGGCAGGTTTGTGTTTCTGGAAGTGTCTGTACTCTTCAGTTTCCTGTTGAGCTTCACGGCAGTCTCACCCTTCATAGGTGCAATTTTGAGGCTGCGCAACTCTGCCTGCGGCACCGGATTTCTGTGTTTGGGGCGTGTATCACGCAATTACAGCTGCAGCAGAACCACTGGGCAGGGGAGTGCTCCTGACACTGTGCCAGGCTGAGACCACACGTGCAGTGGCTTCTCTTCCAGGAGCCAGCTGCGTGATCAGCTTGGGAATGGGCTGCAGGGCTTACGCTCGTGGACAAAATTATAAGCGGGATAATGCAAGCCCCTGGTTCTCAACCAAAATCAGGCCTCCAGCAGCCAAGCTCAGCACTTGGTGCTGGATGGAAATAAGAATGGTGTTGGTGCTCCAGCCTGGCAGGAGGTATCCCTGTGGGCTCAGGGCTGGACAGAGATTTCCTGGGAGCACTGGAGCTCTCAAGGGACTCAAAGTTGCCACAGAAGATGATCAGGGGCAGTCACCAACCATATGAGATTCAGCGAGGGAAAATGCCAGATTCTGCGCAAACTGGGGAATGAGATGCTGGAAAGCCGTGCCATGGAAAGGGACCTGGAGGTCCTGGTCGATGGCAAGTTGAACATGAGCCAGCAGTGCCCTGGCAGCCAAGAGGGCCAACCCTGTCCTGGGAGCATCAGGCCCAGCATCGCCGGCCGAGACAGGGAGGGGATTGTCCTGCTCTGCTCTGGGCTGGGGCAGCCTCACCTTGGATATTGTGAGCAGTTTTGGGCACCAAAATATAAGAAAGACATTAAATTATTAGAGAGTGTCCAGAGAAGGGCAATGAAGATGGTGAAGGCCCTTGAGGGGAAGCCGTGTGAGGAGCGGCTGAGGGCACTTGGTCTGTTCAGGCTGGAGAAGAGGAGACTGAGGGGAGACCTCACTGCAGTCACAGCTTCCTTGTGAGGGGAAGAGGAGGAGCAGGCACTGAGCTCTGCTCTTTGGTGACAGTGGCAGGACACAAGGAAATGGCCTGAAGTTGTGTCAGGGCAGGTTTAGGTTGGATATTAGGAACAAGTTCTTCCCCCAGAGGGTGGTGGGCACTGGAACAGGGTCCCCAGGGGAGTGATCACAGCACCAAGGCTGACAAAGCTGACAGACAAGTGTTTGGACAACGCTCTCAGGCACAGGCTGAGGATGGACCTGTGAAGGGCCAGGAGTTGGACTCGATGATCCTTGTGAGTCCCTTCCAACTCAGCTTGTTGTGTGGCTCTGTAATGTGTGGAAACCCCCATCTCCATACACCCCTGTGAATTACTCACCCTGCAGACGCTCAGGGAATTCGCAGGTGCTGTAAGGAGCAGGCAGCTTGCCAGGTCTAGATGCTTGGGTATGGCACCATTGCCCAACTCAAGAGCAGCCTCACCTGAACAGGCAATATGAAGACAATCAAGATATCTGATCACAGATCAAGCCCTCTGTTTTACTGATAGTGGGGACAAGAGGAGAAATACCAGCAGAGGTGGCACTCCCAGGTGAGCACAGTTTGCACATTCCTTGTGCTGGGGTCTGCCTGGACAGGGCAGAGGAGCCAGCAGAAGCCACAACACACATGCAGAAGTGCTCTTTGCTTTCATTCTTGCACTGGTTTCCAAGCCTGGGGCAGCAAAACAAACAGCAGGAGCATCTGTGCTGCACTTTGAATCCAAACTCTGTCAAAAAGGGTGCTGGATCATTTCTGTCACAAGATTGAAGGGTGCAGCAAGGTAACAGGATTCCGTGTCCCATAAAAATCTACTTTTCTCAGAAATGAGCCGTGTGTGTCAACATCTCTCTCTGAATCAGGCCTAGACAGCCACTGTGATCCATCATCCTCAGACCCCTGTCAGCCAGGGATTCCAAAGGCTGACAAATCCCTCACGATAAGGGGATAAATTATAATCAGCTGTTGTTGTGTGTTGTTGGACACACATTCATTGCAGATGCATCTGTCGGGGCAGCTCACGGCATGCCACGAGCTCTTCTAGTGGTGAAGTCGTGTTCTCTCAAAGCAAAATGGAGAGGACAAGGAAATAAAAAAAGCAGCTTGTGGATTGCATGGTCTGTTTCGTTCCAGTTAAGGATCACAAATCAAATGGATTCTCGAGTCACAAACACTTCCTGCAAAGGAAAGCAAAGGCAGATTTGCCTGTGCACTGAATCTCATTTCAGAGCTTTGTCACTGCAAGTTGCTGCCACTGTTTGAGGGGGACACTCCTGTGCTCTTGGCTGCAGAGCCGAGTGGTTCAGCACAAGAAACTTGACTGAAATACTGCTAAAGACAAATAACAGGTCATTTCAAGCCCTGTGAGTTAAAACATTGTGAAAGAGGAGCATTTCACTATGAAATAGCAGGCAAAGAAACCGCCCAGGGCTGGGCCATAAATGTGATGTCTCAAGGAAAGTTACACAAATGGTTTGAACTTCAAAATGGAAAAAAACCCTAACCATACACAAACTCTTTAGGAAATACACCTTCTTCCTGTCTCCATGTCCCTCACGAAGAGTACTAATCTGCTTTTACACCCACAAGATTGTGAGATCTGTGGCTGTTTAACCTGTGGGGGATTGTGGTGGCTTTCTTTGTCTAACTCATTTCTCACTGTGATACCCAAGAGCAACAAAAAAACCTCCACACAAGGGACTTTTCTTTGAAACCTGCCCTCAGGTGAAACTAGGCTGTGACTCACCTCTCAGGCAGTCGGCTTAGGTGGAAGCCAAGAACATCTGAGGTGTCAACCAGAGGTGACCAGAAACACACAAGGTCATAAAAATATCAGAAACATTTTTTTGTCATGGAAATTGAACTAAAAATCTCCCGAGCCTTTCGAAAGCTACCTGTGAGTCTGCTTCCCAAAAGGATTCCTGGCACAAACATGCTTTAGCCCAGCTGGATCAGCCTCTCTGACCCTGGAAAAGCTCCTTCCACTTTATTCCAATCACCTCCCTCCGAGAGTCCTCGTATGGGCACAGTGGAGGACAAAGCTGAAACTCTTCCCAGACTGCCTGAGAGAAGAACTACTCAGTCAAGAGAAAACATTAACAAATGTCAAGCTGTGGGGAGTGCAGGCAAGGGGGAGAGCAACAATAAAAGCCAATGCTTTTATAGTTGTTTCCTGCATGTAATTTATGTGAATTGATCTTACTAGGAGTTGCTTCCACATAGTGTGATGTGACCTTACAGTTAGAAATGTAGGATTTTAGGAGGCAAATGGTGTTTTGTTTTGTTCTGGTTTTGGTTTTTTTTGTTACTCTAGAAGTAAAAGAATCTTACATAGCTCCCCCCCAGAAAAAAATCCATGAAATAGTGAAATCTAAAGAAAAAGATGCAGACTTCTTTCTTCTGCAGACTTAAGCTCATTGTACTTTCACAGACCCAAGCAGAAGCAAGGAAAAATGTTCCTACACTTCTAGTGCTCAGTGGATTCTGTTGACACGTGAGTTAGGGGTAAAATGTGCTGTGCAGTTCAGCTGCAGGAGTTCACTGCAGATATGACACCAAACTATCATGGGGCAGAGTTGAATTCCTGGTCAGGACATCCTATTTTGCTTTTGATTAACTTCTGGTTTTGCTTTTCATGTGATGTCCATTAAACCGTTTGGTTTGCTGACTGAAGCAGGGTTTTTGGCAGCTTTTTGTAAAACCCTTGACATTCCCAGTTGAATTATCCTGATGCCAAGAAATCCAGAGAACAGTTCAGGGACAGATTTCCAAGCCTTTCATCTCTGGGTTGCCAGTAGGAATGTATGACTTGAGATCTGTGGACTGCTTGGTAGATGCTCTCTTACTAGAATTTCAAATAATATCGCTTCGAAACAATAATAAACTCAACTCAGAAACTATCCAGGGTTGGAAAGATGTTGTCCCAGTACTCCTGCTGCAAACTTTGGATCTCATTGTTTTGATGGAGCACAAGTGCATTGTTTCCTGGCTAAGTTAAATAAAGGGAAGTTTCTGTGCATTCATTCCTGTGCCCACGCTCACTTCCCTCCAGTCCCTTATTCCCTGCGGGGATGAAGCGAGGACGTGCTGCTGTCTGCACCAAATAGTTCCCTACCACACACATGCAGAGCCCAAGGGGTCCTTTTAGTGACCCCTGGGCTTATGATTATGCAGCAGTGTGACGGAGGAGTAAATCAGAAGCACATTCCTTCAGAGTCTCTTTTGCACTCATTCTGCAAATACATCATGGAGATAAACTTCTGGGGATAAACTTCCAGCTGTGGGGAAGTGGCTACCACAGAAAAGCAAATTTTTTTTTTGCAGGGGCCAGGGGAAATGTGTTGTTTCATAAGAGAACTCCACTAATGCCAATTATTCCCACTGCAGCTCACCCTGAGTGCAGCTCCTGAAGACACAACTCGTCTTTCACACAGACCTTGTAAACTCCAAGCATTTCAGCTTTCCAGATGGAAATGCACCACCTAACCAGGAGGAGATTTCGTGATGTGAAGGTGTGTCCGTGCTGGCAGCACTCCAGGCAGCACCAGTCCCCTGCACAATGCACTGACAGAAGTCTGGGTAAATGGGTGTGGAAAATTGGGTTAAATTCCCCACACGCTCCCCATCAGCTGAAGATTTAAGCCCTGTACTCATCAGAAGACCCAAGATTATGACAATGCCCTCAAGCATTATCAGGCCCTGCAATGAGATCCTTTATGCTGGTAAACTAAAGAGATGCTTCCTGACCTAAATTTGATGCTGCTGCCAGCACTAACCCTAAACAACTTAGGGGCATGATTTGGCAGGTAGAGCTTTTCAGGGACTGTTCCCAAAGGGTGGATTGCACAAAGCCACCTTGTTTTGGGTGGTGAGCCAGTTCAGCAGCACAGACAGGGGCTGGTCCGTGCCTTGTGGTGCCAGTGCTTGGAATATCCCTGGTCACGTTTAATTTACCAGTATAGGCCCAGTCTGTGCTGCTCCTTTGTTAAAATAGGTTTAGAAGTGAGTTCAGTTCTTCCACCCATTTGGTGCCAGTGTGGAACACGGAGTACCCTGTGGTCCTGGAGGGAGAAGAGATAAATGTTTGTGGCAACTGAGTTGGCACAGTTAATTGCCCAAGCAAAATCTCAGCCAACCCACTGGAAAAAAGGAAAGTTTTCGTGTTGGCTAAAAAAAATTGTAATCTGGCACTGGAGTCCAGCCAACCTACAAGGTCCTACAGTACAGGGATAACTTCTTCCTCTCCATTTTATTTTTTTAAATTGAAATCAGACTTTATTCATTTAACCATTTCAGAAGGGTGTAAGGGTGAGTAAACATAAAGACTGAATATTCAACTGAATTAATAAGCACATCTAATAGCCTTGAAAAAAAATAGAGTATTTACGAACATACACATACAGGCACAACTTTTAAATTTGTGTGTGGCTAATTGTGGCCTTTCAGTAACTGAAGGGAGACTGCAAGAAAGATGGAGAGAGACAATTTCCAAGGGGTGGAGTGACAGGACACAGGGAATGGCTTCAAATTGACAGAGGGCAGGGACAGATGGGATATTGGGCAGGAATTGTTCCCTGGGAGGGTGGGGAGGCCCTGGCACAGGGTGCCCAGAGAAGCTGTGGCTGCCCCTGGATCCCTGGAAGTGTCCAAGGCCAGGTTGGACACTGGGGCTTGGAGCAGCCTGGGACAGTGGGAGGTGTCCCTGCCCATGGCAGGGGGTGGGAATGGGTGATTTTTAAGGTCCTTTCCACCCCAAACCCAACCTCCGTTGGAATGGAGGGCACCCCAGGATCTGGGAGCCCCCATTCCATGGGAGCAAAGAGCTGCCTGCTGCAGAGCTGGAGGCAGAGTTTGGGCCAGGTGAGGGTCCCTCAAGGCCAAAGGCACTGTGGAAGCCCAGGGGAGACAGGAGAGGTGCAGCCATAGCCCTGCCATGTAGTTTGAACCCTTGCTGCTCCCGTGCCCCTGCGCTGCAGTAGGTAGATAATGTTTAGGACTTAATAGCTGCCAATAACCTTTTATTGTCTGCAAAGTGTTTTCAGAAGAAGCTGGTTTTGAGCGAGTATAATCTTTCCGGGAAAAGCAAGCCTGTTGCAGTAATTATCTTTGACAGTTAAATCAGCCCTCAACTTTCTTGAAAGTGATGATGGAGGAACAAGCCTTTGCAAGCTGAAGCCTCGCTGGAGCACAAAGCCTCTTTCTTGCCCTCTAAGAATAGCATCCATCCCTCCCAGTCAGCACTCCCTGGAGACTGGAAGCATGCAGAGAGACCTGCAGAAGCAGAGTGTGTATGTGTGCTTGTGCATCTTTGCCAGCCTCTGCTCAGCTAAGCTCTGGGAGGTCGTCAAAACCCGACAAAACTCGTTACTGGCTGTTTATAATGTCCAGAAGTGTTTTGTTTTAATTTGCAGTGGGGAAGGGGAGGCAGGAGCCCAGCAAGGAAGATGTCCAGGCCTAAGCTCTTGCAGTGACCCACTGCTGAGAGCTGGCCTGGCCAAAACTCACCCCTTGGGCACCAGGGGTGGTTTCCCCTCTCCTGCTGCACCCGTGGCCTGGGGGCTGAGCATCAGCTCCAGCTGCTCCGCTCTGCAGGTATTCCCCTCCTGCCCTGTAGCACCAGAAAACAGGATGGAGGGGTACAAAGCTGGAGAAAACTTCTACTGCCCACCGGAAACCCTCCTTGCTAGTCACCAGAGTGGGATTTCTGCTCTTTGAGCATCTCCTGTGATAACACCCACAGATCACACACTGAAAAGATGTCACCAAGAATGAAGGCACCCAAATGAACCTGGCCTTCACCTCCAGTTTTGGAGGCTGAGCCCTGCCTGGAAACATCTAGGACTAGCCAGGGTTTGAGAGGAGGATTGACACCAGGAGGTCACTCCAGCCGAGCTGTTCCCTCACATTTTCCAAAACAACCCCGAGAAGGTGACTCAGCCCGTGTTGGTTTGAGGAGTACAATTAGATACTCTCGGTCTTGTTGGCCTTGCTGCAGGACTCTGCAACCCGCTCAGACCCAGCCTCGTGTTAAAGCCCATTTGTGCTCCCCACGGCCAGGGCTTGCTGTGTCCCACCTGAGCGACACAGGCACGGCTCCTGAAGGAGGGAATTTTCTCTTGCTGCCAGGGCACCAAGGAGGTGCTCGCAGGATGAGCGACCGCCCCTGCCAGGGGGAGCAGGGGACACGCAGAGGGTGGCAGCTGGAGCCAGATCCCTTTCCAAGGCGGCAATTCCTGAGGCAGCGCCTTCTTGCAGATGCAGAAAGTAAAGGCCAAGGGTGTGCCAACTTTTACAATGCTCCCTGGCTTTCATAAATCCGTTTTATGAGCCATCTCAGAAGTGAGGCTTAATACCTGAGGTCCTGACCTGTGAGTAAATCCAGGACAGGGAGCAGCCTTGTCCTCAGAGTTGGTTGGGAGCACAGAGCATGTCGGCTTTCCATTTCTCTGTCTGAGGGAGCAAAGGTTTCAGCAGTGGGAGAGGGAGCAGCCCTCATTCATCACCAGAATCATACCCCTATCACCGTCTGGGCTCTTATCTCCAGCCACTTGTGTACAGCCAGCTCGCTGCCTCTTTGAACTCTCCTCATCACCATCCTTCTGGAGACACCTGGGAGGTCCAAGCTGGGAGCAGGTGTAGGAAAAGGCTGGGTCATCCCCTCCTAGGCAGGATCTGGGCAAAGAGTGGGGCCGAGCAGAGGGAATGGGGTCCCAGAGCTGCACAGCCCCCTCCTGCTCCGCATCCTGGGACTTCCAGGACGAGCAGCAGTGCAACAATACATTAATTCTGATAAGGTGTGGAGGGCATTGCAGAAAGCAGCACAAGAGCTGCCCAAGCCAGCATTTAGCTGCTGTCAGCACCTGTGCGTTGCCTGGTGGATGCTTTATAGTCAAGCATTAACAGCTATCATTAGAGCTTTGGCTTTTCTCAGTGTTTATTTACAAGCTGGAGAAGGCTTTTAATGCAATTGGGAAGGATGTGGACAGGTTTCTTGCTGAGAAAAAGCAGGATCTGGTGGCAAAACTGAACTGCTGTCAAGAAAAAGAGGAAGAGAGGGGTTAGAAAAAAAGAAACCCCACAACCCAGAGGAGCCCCATGCCAGCAGAAAGCTGATTTTTTCGTGCTGGTGGTGTGGGCTCCGTGTGGGTGCAGCTCCTGGCCAAGCGCCGGGCAGTGTGGGAGGTGTGCTCAGTACAAGGGTTCAGGGCTGCCAGACGAGCTGTGTCACCTACACAGGGACTTTGTCCTTTCAGCCTCTCTGGAGCACACAGGAGTGTCCTGGCTGAGCCCTCATAAGCAAAATCTGGGAATCTGACGGCACAGCTCGCCTGTGACACGGAGTGATGTCACTCTCAGGACAAAGGTGCCCCAGGGTGCACAGGAGAGCTGGAGCAGACTCAGGGGTGGCCAGAGACAACAGAAGGTGGCTGCAGAAGAGGGACAGGAATTTTGGGAGTAGGTCCAGAGGGATTTACACCCAGGCCAGCAAGGCAGCGCTCACCAGCAGTGTATTTACAAAGGCCGGACACAAGCGGCTGTAACCTTGGCCTGAGCTGGTGGGACAGGAGCCAGCGCCGCTCCGAGCCTTCCTTGGCTGTCCAGCTGCTCAGATGCACACAGCAGCCTCTCCAGCCTTGTTCGGGGCTGGTTGGGCTGGAAGCAATCCTGCAGCCCAGGCGGGGCCGTGGGCTCTGCGCTCGCTCGGATGCAGCCGGGGAGGACGAGCCAAGAGCTCGCCGTCAGAGACTCCAAGCTTCTGTCTGGTGTTTTGTACCAGCATTGATGGGGCAACACCAACAGGTCACAGTGCCCCGCTGCACCATCCCAGGGTTTGCCTGGGGGACAAACACCCTGTCACCTCTGTCACAAAGAAAACTGGACTCAGATGTCACTGGCTGTGAGGAGGAATACAGAAATCCCATCTACGCCTTTTCTGGATTTGAAAGGAGGTGAAACTGTGACCTAACATGCTCTGCACATGTCACAGGGGCTGTGTCCTGTCATTCACTTATCTCTGGTGATTCACTGTCCCCCAGGGAGCCTGTGGAAATGCTCAGGGCTCTCTACACATCGTGAAGCAAAGTGCTCTCACCAAACCCAGGGCAGCATTTTCAGCTGCCCAAGCCAGATTATTTGTGTCGCATCCAAGAGCAGGCTAATGGGATGATCAAACCCCTTATCCACAGGTGGGAAAGCACTGGAAAGGAAAGGAGTTAAACCTTCCTGCAGCTGGCTGAGGTTGCTCATCAAAGAGTCGTAGAACCACAGAATGATTTGGGTGGGAAGGGACCCTACAGGTCCTGCCCACGTCCACTTTTGTTGGAACAAGATAATCTTTAAGGTCCCTTCCAACCCAAAGCATTCTATGGTTCTGTGCAATTTGGACTGGGCAGGAGGGACCCTCAAAAACATCTCAAACTTTTCTCCTTTCAAGATGAAAAAGAAATAAGAGAAGTTGCCACTCTCTTATGCTGTCCTGAACTATGCTTAAATTCTTGGTGTCACAGCACAGAAGGAAAAAAAATCCGTGGTCTCAGCGGTAGCTTTTGGTCTCTGTGCAGTTCTCTTGCCCTGATGAACACAAAGAGAGGTCCTGGGAAGTGCTGCAGCTCAGGGATGTCTTCGAGTAACCTGTGGCTAAATTGTCACTCTTGTTACTTTGCTCTTCGTTTATTTTTTAAATTTTTTTTTTTTAAAATCTTTTAAAAATAGACCCTGGAAAGAAGGATGTCTGAAACTCCTGCACTGCTCCTGAAGACTGTGCAGACAGGAAGAGTTATCCCTGCAGCAGCCATGTGTGTAGCTCATAAGGGACACTGTATTATCTATCTGTATTCTTTAAAGGAAGCTGGCTGGCTGAAAAACCCACAGTCCTTTTCTGCAAAGGTCTTCACTCAGGGTATATTGCCACTGGGGCAAAATAGCTGTCTCTTCAGTTTCTTCTCCCACGTTCCCAGGAGTGGGAGATATGCAGGATTTCAATATTTGCAGTTAAAAATGGGGCTTGTACGTGTAAGTTAGGGTAAGTACTGGTAAGCATGTAGACTTTCAGATGTGTCAGCCAGAGCGAAAGCGCAGCCATCTCCTCCTCCTATCCAGTGCTGAGCTCCCAAATCCCTAAGCAGCAGATCACCAGCCCTGGCCCTGATTTTCAAACACGTTCATAAAAGCCCAAGGCAAGCCTGACATCTCCCTTCAGCTGCTGCAAGGAGCTTAACAGAAAGACTCCATTTAAAAATTAAAAATAAAAGTGCCGGCCTCCAAAACCTCCACTGCTCTAAGAGTTTGCCAGCACTCCTCAGCTGCATTCCTGGGAACATTTAATGACAGTTTGCTTTGCTCTACACGCATGGGCAATATATAATCCTTGTGCCACCACTTGCTTTGAGTGTTCTTCATGACTGGAGGCATTTTTTTTTTTTCCTTCTTGCTTTTGATCTCGGGGAGAATGTTATTCCTGTAGTAGCAAAGCTATTTGTCCTTTTAAGTGAGCGTGTGGTAATCCACAAAATCCATGATTCATAACGAAATTGGCTTCAGTCTGCAGGAGTTTAATGGTTGTCTCAACCCAGGACAACTGGCAATTTTGGTACAGAGCACTGCAGCCCCTCCTTGAAGTCCTAACATCTAAAGTGTTGGACAAACTGGGTAGCTGATGATAACCAGTATAAAACATGATGTATGGCATAGCTCTGGGTAAATTAGAGAGTCCTTTAATTTGAGCTTGGGCAACCGTGTTTAGCAGCAGTGGTTGTTTTGATTGTGTTAGTTGTAAAATTAATATTGCAATTGGACTTGACTCTTAGAGATCTTTGAAGACCACCAGCCATGCTGTGCACTCCACTAGGCCAAGGCATGTGGAGAAAAGCAGTGTATTTGTGGTGATGCTCTTCAATTACAGAACTAAAGGTGTTCACATGAAGGCTAACATTTTTAAATGAGCTGTAACATTTTTAAACCATTTTTTTTCCCTAACATGGTGCAAAAGTTCCTCTTGTATCACATACTTGCTACTGCAGTATATTTATGTCTTTGTATTTAAATAAAAAGCCATGCTGGCACTGCAAAAGTTAGGCTGACGCCCTTTTAGGCAAACACAAGCCCTTCATCATGCACAACCTGAAATGCACTTGCTGTGCCCTCAGCACTCTGCTAAAATGCACATTTGAGTGCCATGACTTCCAGCCCAGTGCCCCAGAGCATTTCACTAAACCTGCCGTGCAATGGAGCCACCTGCTCACCCCGATCTGCACTAAAAACCTGTCCCCCTCTTCAGAAACCATTGCAGACCAGGGTTTATAAATGATAGGTGGTCGAGACACCCTTTTCACTCGCAGGAGGCAAGAAATAGCCTGTTTGTAGCTGTTGCTGAGCATACACAGCTTGCTGGGTTTGG
The DNA here is from genome assembly GCA_013397775.1 of Eulacestoma nigropectus. Lineage (NCBI taxonomy): Eukaryota > Metazoa > Chordata > Aves > Passeriformes > Eulacestoma > Eulacestoma nigropectus. The sequence continues at coordinate 471,353 of VZTE01011289.1, read as the reverse complement.
TGAGTGAAGCCGAGCCAGTCCTTTGTTTCTTTTGATCCATTAAAGCCTGGGCCCGTTTCCTTCTGTCGGAGCGACATCACAAGCAGCAGCGTTCAAAGCAATGTTTGTTTTCTCACCCCTTGTTTATGCTCTGGCTTTCTCAAGGATGTTCCTGTTGGCTTGAAATTTCCCAGGATTAATTTTAGCTCGCAAGTGATTTTTTTTAGTTTTTTTTTTTTTTTCTTGGAAAGCCATAACCAGCGAGCGCCTGAACGGAGACTCTTGGCACTCTAAGAATGGACACTGTGTCCCTTTAAAAGCCAAAAATGACAAGTGGCCTTTGTCTTCAGCTGCCCCAGGGGAAAAAATAGCCTGTTCTTAAATAAGCTTGGAGGAAATCAAAAAAAGACCTGCCAGAAGGGTGTAAAGGGAGACTTGGGAAGAAGAGGAGAAAGAGTGTGAGTGTTGAAAAAATCCTTGCACAAAGAGTTTCATGTTTTGGGTGCTTATCTATGCTTTGGGTCCTCAGATTTAGCTAAAGATGGAGAGAGCAAAATATGTGTCCAGCACAACACAAAACCAGGTCTTCTTGTGGTGATTCTTCTCCTGAGCCGTGCAAGCTTGGCTCAAAGGTAGAAATGGCCATATGCATCTCCTTGAGGCTTTGAAAACACCCACAAAATCTGTAAGCAAATACAAAGATTTACCCAAACACTGCTATTTCTGGCATTTGCAGCCTCCTGCGAAACAGCTTTCATCTGAGCAGCCCTGACTGGTCCATGCCTGTGCTAGACACAGGCGGCCACAACTCATTTTTGTTGCCAGTTGCAAAGTGACCACCGAAATTAGGGAGAAATGTCAGTGCTTCCAGGAGGCACTGGGAGACCTCTCTTTACCAGGAGCATCCCAGGTCTGGCTGTCCCTGTCCACCCAGGCAGCTGAGCTGACTTTCACCCACAGCACCCCATGGGTGATGTTTTCCTTTCAGTGTGAAGATTTTTTGCCTTCCACTGATTTTTCTGGATGGAATTGCCTTTCTTCTCCTTGGGCGTGTTCACCTGGGGCACTGAACTCAAAGTAAACCTCCACCATTGCGTAGCACCACTGGGTGCTTTTTAGGTCATCAACAATTAGAATTTTTTTTTAATCTTGGTCTCTCTGCAGCAGCTCCACATCCTCCCTGTGCTGGGCCCCAAGGCTGGAGGCAGCTCTGCAGGTGGGGTCTCACCTGAGCAGGGCAGAGAGGCAGAATTTCTTCTCCTGGCCTGCTGGCCACTCTTCTTCCACTCTTTTTTCACAGCTCAGGTGGGCAAAGAGCAAAAACCAGCAGAGCTGCACCTTTCCTGTCTTTTGGATGGTGCGACCTCAATGCTACAACCCCCACATCCCCACGGCTTTCTAGCAAGGGAGCGTGGTGAAAAAAATTACAAAGGGAAACTGTGTTGCCTTTTCCAGGTGATTTCCACTGTTCTCCTGTGAAACCTTGTGGTTCCTGCCTTTTCTCTAGGTCTTGGCCCCTGTGTGGGCATCCAGAGCACAATCCAGGAAGGAGATGTCCCTGCCGAGGCATCCTGGCTCTCCTCCACCCGTGTGGGAAGTGCTCCCGTGGACACAGCTCCCTGTGAGGTAATTAGAGCCTTTAATTCCCGAAGATTATATATTTCAGCCATCTATGAAGGGGAGGAAATTCTTTCTTCCTACCAGCACTCCACCCAGGAGCAGTTTGTCTCCATCCAGATAGGGCTGAAGAGGCACTTGAGCCCTTTGAAAATGTGAGCAGATCAGATAAAGGTGATTTAAGGCAGAGGGAGGCACAAGAATTGCCTCAGCCCGGGGTTAGAAAGGTCTCCCGTGCCACTGGACGGCACTGCCACATCTTCTGGAGATCTTTCAAGAAGCACTCCCAGCAAATGCTGCTCAAAAATCCGGGCTAAGCAGATGATGCTGATACAACAAATATGTTATGACATAGCTTTTTTTTTTTAAAGTTACTTAGGCACAGAAATAGCTTTGTTAATTGCCATTCCTTTCGAAACTTTGGAGGACGTAAACAGTGTCTGCCAGAAGAGTGGGGAAATGCATGAGTTTCTGCGGTGACAAGGGGGACCATGTCTTAGCAAACACCACTTACACAGGGCTGTACAGTGGAAAATTGTCTGGAATTGGCTTTATTTTTTTACAACTTGATCTTATCATGAGCTCTCAGGCCCACAGAATGTACCATACCCAAGTCCTAGAGCTATGGGGAAGCAGAAGAATGTAAGATTTGGTTTAAAACAAAAAGAGAGCACGGGGAAAAGGAAAATTTGGTTTCACACAAGGGCTCTGGGAACAAAAATGCAGAAACAAAACTGCAGCTCTGCCCAGTTTCAAGGTGACTGTCCCAGCTTTGTGGGGCTGGCTGATGGTGGCACACAGGGACGATGTGCACAACCCCTGTGGGGTGCTGAGGACCCCACACAGACAGACCAGCATAATACCATGAAACCAAATGGCACAGGGTGACCCTGCCCTCCCAAACCTGCTCTAGGTGAAGCTGAGATGATGGGTAGGAGGATCCCAGCCCCTCCCCACAGGCTGGCAGCCGTGGGTGGGACAGATGGAGGGGGGCTGGCAATGGGGTGATGGTCAAGGACAGTCCTGGGTGAACCAGCCAGGGGCAGGGGCTGCTCTCAAATCTGCCAGCAGCAGTGGCAGGAGTGGGGGACCAGCACTGCTGGCTGGGGATGGGGTGGGGGGTTCAGGAGGGGATGTCCCCTGCCCCTCAGGAACTGTTGAGGAGTCCCCACCTGAATTTCAAACACTGGTGCCAAAGGATCAGACAAATGCCGTCACCACCGCAGGGTTTATCCCACGAGGAATATCTGCACACTCCCTGGCCCTGCTGTTACACCACAGGGCCCTGCTCTGGGTGTGGGGGAGGCTGACCAGAAGACCCCAGAGGTCCCTTCCAGCCTGAATGACCACACGGCCCTGCCTGCCAGACCTCCAACCCAGCCCTCACCGTCTCTGCTGCAGCAAGGGAGAGTCCACACACCCCCCCAGAGACACTCTGCTGCCTCCCTTGCCACATTAGCCCATCCTCTTTGGTGCCAAACCCACAGCCCTCTCCCACTTGGTACGGATCTCTAGATGAAATGGAAGCTGCAGTCCCGGGATGCTCCTCGCAGTGAAGCAAGGCAGGCACACAGGGCTCCCGGGGCGTGCCCAGCTGCTCCCTGGCTTTTTCCCTCGTTGGGATTACTTTATTCATCCCTGTCGATGATGTCCATGAGGGAGGCTGCTGCTGCAATCCATGGGGATTGCGCACAACACCCCTCACAGATATGTATTTTTCCCTCTCGGCGTACACCGTGTCACGTCCGTCCAAACCACACGGTTGGTTTGTAAGTCAGCACTGGGGGCAGAGGTCATCTCCAGCTCACGCTTTAGAGTCTCACCTGTCTCCATCACCTATTCCTCCTGGAGTCTGATCTCTCCACCTCCTTTTCCTATTGACATCACCTCCCGTGTGCAACAGATACAGCTGTGACCTCGCTAACTCTGACCGCTACAACCCCGGTGCCAACCCTGAGTTTTCCATCCCTTCTGGGGATTTTTTTGCTGTTGTTTTTCACAGTAAATTGATTCAAACTGTCTGGAATCAGTAACAGGTCTAGATTGGTGCTAGAACACTGGTTGCCCAGAGAAGTTGTGGACTCCCCACTCCTGGAGGGGTTCAAGACCAGGCTGGATGGGACTCAGCAACCTGATCTAGTGGAAGGTGTCCCTGCCCATGGCAAGGGAATTGAAATGAGATGATCTTTAAGGCCCTTCCAACCCAAACTATTCCATGACTTCATATTTCTAAGTCTAACTGAATTTTTCACAGCCTGAAAAAAATGTCTTCACTCATTAATCTGTGCCTCACCTCTGCCAAATGAAGAAGTGGAGAGTAAATGGATTTTCTGATCTGGCAATATGAAGTCTGCCCACTTCTCCTGTGTGTCAAACAGCTGAATTTGAAAAACACCCTGATTCACAATGTAAAAAAAAAAGTTACAGGGAGAAGTTATCAGAATCTGAGATTCTGATAGGAGAGGACATGCTCAGTCAAGCTCCTCCCTGCGTCACTCAGAGCACAAGTTCTGGCACTGCTGTGTCTCTCCTATCGCTGCCATCTCTGAGACATTTCAAGTCTTGCACAACCCCGGCGTGGTGACCGACCCTCTGCCCTCCGGCCAAAGCTCGTTATTGTGCTTCTCTCATGCGCCTTGTTTTGTGTTTCTCCCCCGTATTTCTGCTTAGGGCTTCAGTTTTCACAGAATCACAGAATCATTTGTGTTGGAAAAGCCCTCCCAGCCCATGGAGTCCCAGCTGTGCCCGATGCCCACCTTGTCCCCAGCCCAGAGCCCTGAGTGCCACCTCCAGGCCTTCCTTGGACACCTCCAGGGATGGGCACTCCAAACCTCCCTGGGCAGCCCCTTCCAAGGCCTGAGCACCCTTTCCATGGGGAAATTCCTTCTCATGTCCAACCTGAGCCTCCCCTGGCCCAGCCTGAGGCCATTCCCTCTCCTCCTGTCCCTGTTCCCTGGGAGCAGAGCCCGACCCCCCCCCCGGCTGCCCCCGCCTGTCAGGGAGTTGTGCAGAGCCACAAGGTCCCCCCTGAGCCTCCTTTTCTCCAGGCTGAGCCCCTTTCCCAGCTCCCTCAGCCGCTCCTCCCTAGAGGGTGTGATTCACCCTTTAGACTCTTCCCCAGCTTTTGGAGTTACCCTTACTCACATCAGTAATTTTTCTTTTTACATTTCCTGGCTTTTTAGGTCTGTTTGTCCATAGTGTTGTGTTGTAATTATTTTTATCTCTTGCTTGCTACCACAGCTGGAAATCCCTATTTTATCTTACCATTTAAAGCTTGGGCTACTGCAAATTCTGCCCTTATTTTTTATGATCCTGCTTCTGCCAAAACCTCAAGGAATCCAAATTATTCGGACTAATTAGGTGTCATTAAATCTCATTTTAATCAATTCTCTTCCTTTTTGATCGGACTTCTAGAGGAGATGAACAGAAAATTAGCTGTGCAAACCAGTTTCTGTTTAGTCACAGGAGTGTACAGTGTGCCACAATTTGAATCTAAACCAACCATGCTGGTCCAGTGGGTGGATTCCAACTTACAAAAACGGAATTTTAAAGGAGGCTGAGTAAAGGTACCAAGTCCCTGCAATGAATAAACAACTACACCTTGCAATTCCACTCGAGGGGACTTTCTAAGGAAACATTCCTTTCCTGAGTCATATTCTGATCTCTCTACTACAGCCCTTGAAGATGAATAAAACCCAGGAAATACAGTTTTTCTGACAGGAGTACCATGTCCTCCCCACTGATGGTACTGGAAAAGGGGTCCCCATAGAAACACATTTCTGTGTTGCCATAGTAAAATTGTCTTCTAACAAAAAGAGGCAGATCCTGGATTCAGGAAGATATTATCCCAGCTAAACCTGACAAGGGACATTTGGTAGATGCTTTTTGATGCCATTTCACAGTCATTTCTGGCCACTGCTGGTTCAAGTTGAGTGACCCATCCAGCAAACTCGCCAGGGAATGGAGCAAATCTTGCCCTAAGAGGACGTGGTCTCCTTCCATTAAGTGAGCCTGGAGTAGATGAGCTGGGGACACTCATGGTGTGATTGTCTCAGTCTCCCCTTTTGTCCAAGAACAGGTGACCATAAAGACCTTGGAATAGGTTGCCCAGAGAAATTGTGGATGCTCCATCCCTGGAAGTGTTCAAGGCCAGGCTGGATGGGGCTTGGAGCAACCTGGGATAGCAGAAGGTGTCCCTGCCCACAGTTTGGAACTCGATGATCTTTAAGGTCTCTTCCAACCCAAACCATTCTGTGTTTCCACAGGAAAAGACTTGAAGGCACATGTTTTCGTGTTAGCTATTATTTTTCCTCTGTTAGCCACATATTTGCTCATTTTAGGAACACAGGACTGAAATCAAAGTCTGTTCTTTTTTGACTGCAGGCACCAAAGCCAGACTGAAGCTCTCCTCTTTTCAGAGTAAATATTTTCGGCACACGGAGGGAAAGGCTGCCAAGGGAAGGCAACATTAGCTGAGCTGCCTCTCTGAATGGGCTGACAAATACCTACAGGTCCCTCATTCCTCACCTCCCGGGGTTGGCTCTGGCAGCTTCACTCTCCAGAGCAATCCCAAACCAAGGAAACCACGTGGCCGGGTAAGGTGAGCCCAAGGTTGGCTCTGTCAGTCAGAGAGCAGGAACACGGTGCCAGCAGCACTCACACAATTATCTGGCTCAGGTTTTGAAACCTCTGCTCAACGGTGATGATTCAGCAGTTGATTGCTGCTCATTTACTGGAAACTGCTTCTCGTCACTCAGAAGGAAAAACAACTGGAAAAAGCTTCTATCACTCGGTTTTACAGTAGACAAGACCACTATGGTTGATTGCAAACTTACCAAAAAAAAAAAAAAAAAGCATGAACTGGAAAGCTCCAAACTCAAAACTTTTTTTTTACTTTCAATAACCATTTGATTGTCATGTTAATACAACGTTCCTTTTATTTGCTTTCTGTTGTTCTGGCCTTCTGGGTGTGCCGTTCCCATTTCTCTCTGATCTCACCAAGACCAGAAACTTCACAGTATATATAGCCCACCCCCACAGACACAAACACACACAAAGTTTCTTCCTGTAACTGGGAACTGAGCACTACAAGGGGGAAAAAAAGTGAACTTTTACAAGATCCAAGAGAATTCTCAAGAGTTCCTGTTGTACCTGGCATCCCAGCCAACGTGTCAAGGACTAACCTGAGACTCTCCAGAGCAAAAAGCACGAGCGGCTGGCACCTGTGGAAACAATTTTAAATTGGAGCTGCCACACACGTACCACAGCCCCTGGGAATGCAGGAATACGCAAAGTCCAGGCCTGAGTTTGACTAAATCACTTTGTAATTTCAGATGGTCACATCCCTTGGGCTGCTGCTTCCACCATCGGTAGTGCCTAGTCCTGGAATTGCCACACTGAAGAGCAGTGGCTTTATCTGGTACCTCCAGCACAATATTTGGATGCATCACCTGCCCACTGAAAGCCTGACACCTGCCAGGAGAGTCTGCCCACAACATTTGACACAGTTTGCTCTTTGGGGACTTAACCAGTGGTGGGGAGCTCTGGGTTGTCGCAGTGTCGGACACGAACACGCAGATTCAAACAGCAGGTCAGGACCACTGTGCAGAGCGAAGGACTCTGCCCACCTTTAGTCTCACCTTTTTATACCTCTCTTAAAACAACCACACATTGGTAGATGAGGTTAACACCTCTGCAATTTTACAGGATAGGAACATAGTCTATCATCTTTCTCCGCCTTGGAGAAAGGAATGAACAACAATCCAGAAGTTCAGAAAACATTCTATGCCGGTTAGAAAAACAAGAGCTATGTTTATAGAAAATGCATGAGAACTTCTACTACAAAGGTAAAAACACAGAACAGTAGAAAAACCAGGGCGACACTGGGTGTCATCTTACAGGAGCATTTTACAGGTTACAGTGATGGGTGTTCATCGTTCCGTGTCGCTGCAGTAACTTAGAAGTAGCCCAAAGCCCATTTGCTAACTCAGACACGAAAGTGTAGATAATATTTAGCAAAAAATCCTGCTGCTTCAAGCCTTTCTGGCCAGGTCATCTGAGTTCAGGCGCCAGCTACGAGGTACAAACATCTTTCACTTCAGCTGGGAAAACTTAGAGCAGCTATCCCAGCCTCATCCCTGCCTGCTCTGCCACCAGCACAGCAATGTCCTGAGCCTGACACGATGTCCTGGAGGATGACACGATGCCAAGAAGGGCCCAACCACTACAGCTGATTGAAATCCACATCAGCCTCATTTCCAGCCTTGTTGCTCGGTTCGGTTTTGCTCCCCTCCCCAGCTCTGACTACTGTGCTCACATTTCTATTTACACAGCGAAGCGAGGCCTGTGCTGCTCCTCACAGCATCCTGCTCAACACAGCGGCCTCATCACGTTTGCCATCCCAGCAGTGCTGCCTGCCAGCAAAGGGTGGACAGGCGTTGCAGCATTTCTCCAGAGCAAGCACATGCCTAAAAACCTTCCACTGCACAGGGATTGTCCATGAAACCTGCCTGGTTCAGTGACGCTTCAGGCCACATCCTGCTACAGGCAGTGTAAGATGTTTTTATCAGGTGTGTAATGGTGGCTAATGAAGAATTAACCAGTGGGAGTTGCACCAGACCGTCCCACTCAGGTGATATCATCTTGGCAAAGGGAGCACCCGGAGTTACACCGGGATCACTCACAGCCACTCTCGGCCTGTGGCTTTCAGGCTCTGTCACCAAGACACCAGGACACGTAACTCTCCTCAGCTCACTCCTTCCAGGCTGATGTAAGCTTTGATGCCACAGTTTGTCACGGCAGGTGGAGTGGACAGCCCTGGGAATACGATCCTCTGAAGCTGTAGCATCTCCATGGGTTCAGTTATGGGTTCCACAGCTTCAGGCCTACCCCTGGTTGCCACATTATTCACACATTCCTAAAAAAATGTTGGTTCATCCATATATACAACAAATCCCTGCTCTTTTTTTGCCTTTTTTCTTCACTGTTTAATTTATATTCTGCAATATTGCCACACATTCAGTAGGTGCAGTAACAGCAGTGCTTTGTGCCTGAATCCTCATCTGCTTTTATGTATTACCCCCAGTGTCCTCACAACTGCTGAACTCTCTGGCCAGATGCATCCCATCCCCACATAAAGTTAATGAAATTGGAGAAGTATTTTTTAAAATACCTGTTTTCTCATGGTGGGGAGAGGGGAGAGTGGTCTGGAGGCTTTCTTCATATTCCTTTAGGTATTGTATTTATATCTATTATTCCTGATAAATTTTGAACCTCTTGGAAATCTGTTTGGATCCTCCCAGTGGATTCTCCTCGTGCAAGCTCAGGAACCAGGTGGCTTTTGGGATGTAGTTGGTGCATCACCAGCTCCTGAAGAAAACCTTTATAATGGGGAACCTGTAGATACCCTTGTCCTGCCTGGGGAGGAGAAAAGCATTCCCCCTCCAGCTCAGCATCTCCTCTCACCCCAGCACACACCTGGGATTTCGTTCATCCTCCCTCTCACTCAGGCTCTCCATTCCCCTCTGTGGCTGGTGGCTCCTCATCCCCACTGCTGAGGTGGAATTCTGCTTCCCCAGAGATGCACATCTGCCTCCCCGCTCATCCCTACATTTTTCCTTCCCTCTTCACTTCTCCCTCCACACCTCTGGATGCCAGTCCCAATCACCTTTGGTTCAAGGGGCCTGTGGACCTCCAGCAACTTAATTCAGATCTCAGTCCCAGCTGCTGGCTCCCTCCTGTGTTATGCGATTTTGTAGGGAACATATCTCATCTAAATAATTTTGTCATCTAAGAAGGTTCAAGTCTTAGCTCAAAATTCTCCTTAAAATCAACAGATGGTTGTCTAGGACTGGAAGGATGCCCAGGCCCCTGAGTTGCCCGTTTCTCCCTGTGCTTGGCAGGAGGAGCTTGGTGTGGGCACTTCACTTGGTGACTGCTGGTGTTAGAGGAAATGGAACACATCTGGGTCACCCCTCTCCTCAGAAACCACCTCTTGCCACCATCTCCCCAGATCTCTGGGCTGCTGCTGGACCTGCCTCCAAAGTTAACTCTTCTGTCTCGTCACTGCCTTGCAATCTCTTTCTTCTCTTATCCTATTTTCCTTGCCTCACTCATCCCAGGCTGTAATTACATTACTCACGGCGGGTCAAGCAGATGTGATGTCATAGGGTTGGTAAAAACACTGGCCAAATTTACCCCTTGCTAAGCCAGTAGGATCTGAATTTTGGCCTCAACCCCATGAGCAGGCACATATCTGTTTAATTGCACCCCTGAGTCGTGGTGTGACCTGCACTGGGACTGTGCCCATGTGTGAAGGGAAACATGTGTCACACACCCAGGGCCCCAGAAAGACCCTTCTCAAGTGTGCCTGGGTCTGGATCTCTGTTACATCCCAGATCAGGCTCTGTTCTCACAAACAGGGAAAACAGGAAAATACACAGGGTCTTGTGGCCCCAAACCCTGGGGCACGCTCAGGGAACCTCAAAATGAGGAAGAAACAGAGAGCACAGGTATAAAATAAAAAACATCTAGTGGAAGGTTCCCTGCCCACGGCAGAGGGGTGGAACTAGGTGGCCTTTAAGGTCCCTTCCAACCCAAACCATCCTGTGGTTCTGTGACAATCCAGCATCCACAATTCCCCTGGTCCCATCCTGGTGCAAAAGTGTCCCGCACGAGGCACGGGATCAGGCTGGAAGTGAATCCCAGTGCGTGTCCTGCCTATTAACATTCATCCATCACCACAGCTATTAGCCAGCACTGAGCTGTAACATTTTATGGCTTTTAGGACAGCCGCACTTTCCTCTCACTTAACGGTGCCTCCTGTGAACCCATTCCCTCGGCTGCAAACTGTTAATATTGTGATCAACTGCACGGGCAGGGAACGAAAGATTTGCACACAAACCATCGGGATGCTGGGGCAGGGTTAGAAACTGCTTCATGCAGGTGTCTGCCTCAGGTGCTGCTGCCTCCCTGAGCTCTGAGACAGCTGAGGGGGGTTTAAGTGAGAGCCAAAACATCCAACAGAACCTTTCCCTTCTTCCCTTCCCTTTTCCTCATTCCAAGGCATGGCTCTTCCTATTTCCACAAAGAGTTTCAAAGGCTTTTTGCTTTTGCAGGAATTCAGTCCTGATCCAGTCTGTTAAGTCAAGGAAAGAGCTCCCTCAGCTGAAATAAGCCTTGGATCAAGCCCCAGGAGAAGGGATTTTTGTGAACCATTTATTTTTGATCCTTTTGCACGTGGATCACAATTTTTAAAAGGATTTAATAAAGGAATAGCACACCAGAGATGATATTTCCCCACTACAATGCTCCTAGAAAAGGACCTGGCATTTTTATTTTGGGGCAAAGATTCAGAAGTTCTCCAGCAGGTAAAAATGGCTTTTCCATGAAAAATCTCGTCAGATTCAGATCATTAGCCATATGCCCAAATTTTCTCTTTTTTCTTGTACACTTTGTTTTTAACTGAAGTAAAGCCATGAATGCGTGCCAGCCCTTTATCTTTCCAAAAAAGGGGGAGAAACTTAGTCACAATATATCCATCATTTCCAATTCCACCAACAGCCTGAAAACATCAACAAAAAGGCCCAGTCTAATGGAAAAAAAAAAAAAAAAAAGAAAAGAAAAAAAGAGCAACTTTATTTGGAAAAAAATTGTAAGTAAAACAAGCTTCCATATGTTTACCATAAAAATAACCTAGACTCCACCTTGGGGTGTATAAAAATACGGGCTACAGATTGTGTATTTTGGCATTAGTTAAAAAATGCCTTTGTAAACATGCCCTATTAAAATTTAACTGCAGCTTTTATCATTGACTCAAGTAACATATGAAAGGGCTTGAACGCTTATCACAGAAGCAGTTGTTTTATCAGGGCTTAGTAATAGCACTGAGGGATTGTGCAATTTGCAGGGCATGCCTGGTTTACAATTGCAGATGTGCTGGTAAGTACTATCATATACATCTGTAAAGTCTCCTTTAAAGTGTATCCAGAAACATTAACACCTATTAAAAAAAGAAGAAGGAGGAAAAAAAAAGTTATAGGAGCAGCAGACTTTTCAATCCTGCAGATAAGACTTTAGGTTAACACAAGAGGCTTGTGTCCAGATTTTTGGCCAAGAGAGGGACGTGCAGGTGGTGCTTTTTAGTGGTTGCTGGGATGAAATTAGGACAAATACCCCCAAATAGCTCCAGATTGAGGCTCGGCGTCACTTTTTGGCCGTAGTTTTTACAGTATCAAAATAAATGTCGTAAGAGTCCCTCCGGCTCATCGAGCTGCCGTGTCTGGGTTCTTCCCGTTCGGTTTGGATTTTAATGAGCCACAGAGGCTTGATCTTCTTAAGAAGTAGCTTATATGACTCACTACTTTTGCATTAGCCCAGAAATCGCCTGGCTGAGCACTCGTGCCACCCACGGGCCTGTGGCAAACCCTTGGCATCCCTCAGTGCCAGTGACAACGCAAGATCAAGCGGGAACGGCGATGAGCTCACTTGGGCCCTGCGCTTCTCGAGGAGCTCCTTCAGCAGACACATTCTAAGCCTTACAGAGTAGTCACTGTTCTTTCCTGCCTCAAAAAGAGGGAGAGTTTTAATGAAAGAGTGACATCAAGCCATCACCAAAGATCAGCTGAGGAACTCCCCGGTTACTCCGCCAGGGCAGCAAGAGCTGCGTGAGCTCCTCAGTCTCAGGTTTGATGAGCACACAGATGATCAGGTTTGTGTGTCAACAACGTGGCAGGGTGGCAAGAGGGGCTCACAGCCAGAGTGTCACACCACGGGGTCACCAGGCAGCAGCAGCATCGTGTATTTGCACAGGAACGAGACACCAAAAGGAGCAGGCACTGAGGGGTTTCCTCATTCAGCTGTTCGGAGGTTGCTCTGCCGTGTTAAAAATAAAAAAAGGGGCTGCTATTTATTTTAAAAGTTGAGGACCTCCTGTGTCCTGACTGTACTGCCTGGAAATTCTGCATAGGAAGGTCCGCAACTGCACATAAAAACAATAAATGCTTTTTTGTGCTTTCGAGCGGGAAAGCTTTCATCGTCACAAAGCAGGAGAAAGCAGGAGGAAAGTTAAGAAGATCTGCAGGTGGACAGCACAAAGCCTCCTTTGACTTGAGGGGCAAAGACAGTCGCTCGATAAACACTCCACTGTTTTTCTTTTTTGGGAGGGTGGTTGGTTTTTGGCTTTTTTTTTTTAATGTGTGTGAGATTGGGAATTCAAAGGATTATATTCAGCATGGTTTAGTCTCAGTAAAACACGTATTCCAAGACCTGCACGCATGGCCAAATGTTCCAGTCCATTTCACAGGACTCAAATATATCACTTGTGTTGTTGTTTCTGTTGCAGGAAAAATCCCCTGGATGCAGGGCCGTGTTTGATTTTGCATCAAAGCAGATACTGGCAGTATGTGGATTAACTAATTACCTCCGTTTACACAAGGAGAAGTTTATTTTGATGGGGGATGAGAATGACTGGAAAATACGAGTCAGATATTTCATCTCTTCTTTCCCAAGTGCCAGGCACACGTGCTAACAATATCCCCCAGCCATCCATCACACGTTCTGTTTGCTGTGCCTTAACCCCATGGAAGGAGGTCGCTCCCTGGGCCAAGCTGGGAACACTCATTCTGCAAATCTGTGCTCCAGAATAGTATGTTTGGGTTTGGGGTTTTTTTCCCCTCTTTTCTTGGGAGACTGGAAAAACACGGCATTGTGCTCATGCCAGATTATTTTTGGAGGTAACTTATGTGCCAATGGATTCAAACGGAAGGAGTGGAAATTTAGGTTAAATATGCAAAAGAAATTGTTCCCTGTGAGGGTGCTGAGGCCCTGGCACAGAGGAGCTGTGGCTTCCCCATCCCTGGAAGTGTCCAAGGCCAGCTTGGATGGGACTTGGAGCAACCTGGGATAGTGGAAGGTGTCCCTGCCCATGGCAGGGGGTGGGAATGAGATGATCTTTAAGGTCCCTTCCAAACCTAACCCTTCTGTGGTTCCATGATTCTGGGAAAGGGAATATCCAGCAGGAGATGCTGATGAAAAGATTTCAAGTGGCAAAGAGCCAGTGGCACTTCTCAGCTCTCTGATGGCAGGAGTGTGTCACAAGTCAGCACAACGTCCCTGAATCGATGGCAGAGTTGGGGGAACCTGTGCGTGTGCGGCCTGAAACTGTGTTTGCACTTTAACATCTGCTCTGCTTTATCTGTGCATTTTACAGCCACTGCTGGTAACTGAGTTCTGTGGCTGCCCTGAGGTACCTGTGAGCTCCGAGGCTGTTGCCATGCACAAAAAAACCCCACGGCCAGGCAGGTGGGAGTGAGGACATGAGGGAAGCGTGGCAGCCTGCGGCCAGGCCACCACCTCCAAAGGGGAGTCTGGAGTTGTTCTGGTTATAGAATCCTTCTGAAAAACACCCAACATAAAGCAGCAGCCTGCTCAGGGGTGCGAGAAACAAACCCGAGGGAGAGCCTTAACCAGCCCACAGGGCTGTTCCTTCGTTTTCCAGGGCTTTAAGGCCAACCCCAGGTGACACAGAGACCACTCACGAGGGCATTTCGAGGGGCACTTTCTTCTCCATCAGCAGCGACTCAGCAATTGGTGGCTGCTCCTGCCCCTGAGGACCTGGCCCCCAGCAATGCCCTTGGGGGCTCTCTCCTTGTGCTCAGGCACAGCAGAAACAAGGCAACCCCGTTTTGCAAGGCTGCAGGGGAGAGAGCTGAGCTGTGCAAGCAGAGGTCTCGCCCTCAGCGCTGGAAAATGAGAAGGGATCCATTTTTTTTGCTCCTGCTGCTGTAGGTGTGACTTACAGCAGAACTTAAATCTTGCTGTGGTCTGGTCTATTCTGCCTGTGGATTTCCTGGCACCACTCATTTGGGTGCCACCTTCAACATTTCCTCTGCACCAGAGCACCAGCACCCTGAGCAGGAGCATGTTTCAGGGCTTTTTATTTTAATATCTGCTTTTACTTTCTCGAAGAGGCTGGGGAGCATTTTGGCACACTTTTACATGAGAGATACTGTAAATTCGAGGAACAAACAACACGAATTCATAAAGCTCTGATGACTGCTGTGAAGACCTGAGATATCCATGCTTGCCTCTGCTCCCATGGCCACGGAGAGGACCTGCTGGCTTTGCTGGGAGCAGACAGGCTCCTGCCCAAGGGGATTATGCAGTCAGTTGGTGGCCAAAAATCCTGTTTCAGCTATGTGCTTACACAGATTCAGGGGAAAAGGTGTTTTCCAGCATGGTCATCACGGTCCCAAGTCACTGTCCTTGTGCTCCCTACCACGTTCCATCCCAGCTGCAGTCAGGGAGGGAGCTGCAGGGTCCCAGCCTTTGTCTCTCTGTCTGGGTTTGCATTTTTAAGCTGGGGAGTGGTGGGGGTTACGATCACGTAACAGGAGAGGATCTCTTGTACCACACATCGCAGAGGGAAAGCAGCAACATCGGCCCAGAGAGTGGCCATTTCTCCTCAAATCAGCCCAATTCCTGCTCCAAACCCCTGGAGATGTGTCCCCCCCCCGGCCCATGGTGGGGCCGGGGAAGATGCAGTAATTCCTCATACCACCAGCAAGCCCATTGTCTGGGCAGCATTTAAAAGGCTGGGATGAATAATTGCTAAATTGTGGTGAGCTGAACAAGGAAAACACCCACAACGAGCACCGACTGTAGCATCCAATGGTTCTGTGGGTGACCACAGTCATTCCTCCATCTTTCCTGCAAACAAATTGTCCAGCAAAGCCACACCGCTACAGACGGGTTTGTTCCGAGGGTGGCAGTGAAATATCACAAAGTAGTTCTTGGGGGATATTCCTTCCCTCTGTGCACAGCTCTGGGCTTCGGGGCGAGCCTGGCACGTTAAACTCACGCAAGCTCCCTGGAGAAGGTGGGCACACAGCTCTCCTTGGCGGTGGGTGGTGGGGCTCAGCGTGGCTGCTGACTTTTTTTATCCACACCCCCCACTCCCAATTTATGGATTTTTGGGAGCATCCTGCCGGTCACTGGCACCGGGTGACAGTCCCAAAGTGCCGTGTCCCCGCGGCGCCCGTCCGACCACCCCGCGTGGTTTTCCTGCGCGTCGCTTTCAGATCACAAACTGTGGAAACATTTTATCTCCAGTGGCAGAATTCTATCGCTGGGAAAAGCGTATCCTTCCTAATTAATAACTGTGATATTGCCAAGGAAGTTATGGAAGCCTGGGTTGCTCTAATTATCTAGACATTTCCCCAACTTTTTATAAGTCATATTTTAGCAAATTGCAGTACTTCTGCGTCTCAGCACTTTCAGGAATAATTTAAAGTTCTGTAAATTACAATTCTAACTTCTTCATTCTATTTCCTCTCTTAGTCTATCCAAAGATAACCAGCCAATAAATAGCAGAGGCATAATATAAAATTGCAGCAAAATATTGAAGAGGGGGGAGATAATGAGTTTGCTACAAAACCTGATAATTAATAGCTTAATATAGCCCAAACCTATTTGAAAATAAGAGCTGCCAATTTGGAGAAGAAACATGTTTAATGTTGTAAAACAGATTAGGATGAGCTTGTTTCATGTTTAATAAACTGATATTTTTTTCCTAATATCTAATTTAAACCTGCCCTCTGTCAGTTTAAAGCCACTATCCTTTCACTTATCACTTCATGCCCTTGTTAAGAGTCCCTCTCCAGCTCTCTTGGAGCCCCTTTAGGTGCTGGAAGGTGCTGGAAGGTCTTTCCAGAGCCTTCTCTTCCCCAGGCTGCACAACCCCAAGGCTGCACTTGGTTTGGGAGCAAGAGGGAAAAGTGCCCAGTGAAGGAACAGCTTTTTAAATCCTCCTGTTTGGTGTCTGCAGCACTCTGGTGTTGCTGCCAAAGCCTGGCAGATCTATCCCTGGGCGTGTTCAAAAGATGGGCAGATGTGGTGCTTAGGGACAGGGTTTAGTGGTGGGTTAATGGTCAGAGTTGATGATCTTAAAGGACTTTTCCTACCCAGACAATCCTGTGATCCCCAGCTCGTGTAAATCTGTGAATCTCTCCTGGTGCCATCAGAGCCACTCTGGTTCACACTGGCCGAGGACCCAGCTCAAGGCACATGAAATCATCGCAAATTAAAGCGCTGGGGAGCGGAGAGGCAGAAGCAGCTCACAAGCTTAGTTTTTAAGGACTGGCCAGGGGGCTCTAAACTGTCGGCTAAGTGCCTTCCCAAGCCCTGCCACCACCATCCCAGCCGTGGGAAAGGGCTGCAAACAAATCCCACTCAATGACAAGGTAGGTGGGTGCAGGGGAGATGCGGGAATGTGTTATGGAAATGGCTCAGCTGTCTGTGGTCTCTCCTGTGGGAAAGCTGAAGGAGCCTGCTGGCCCCAAAAGAGATCATCTGACCCCAAAAGAGATCATCTGACCCCCTCTGTTTTCTGAACAGTGCTCACATACCCACAGCCCAGGGAATGCTTTGGGGTATCACACTCTGTATGCTGCCTGTGGGCTTGGTATGAGGCGAGTATCAGGATAGTTCCCTGCCTGACTACTTGACAGGAGATGCGTTCTGAAAAGACAGTGATGGTCGCTAAATTTCTTGTGAATCCTCAACCATTACTCACCTTCAAAAAGTGTGAATTTTTGAAGCCATTCCCCACCTTCTGAACCCTCAGCCATCCCCCACCTTCACAAATATCCCCCACTTCCTCCCGCAGCTAAAACTGAGCACTTCCAGTTACCTTGAGGGGTCACAGAGAAGGTAATTCAAGAGAAATTGCTGTGACACAAAGCAAAACTAGAGTTTCTCAACTGAGAAGCCACCATTTCTCTGAGGACAGGCTGATGCTTCACTGAGCCCTGCTGTGTGAAAACGTGGCAGTTTCACCTTTCGGTTTCACCTTGTGTAAATCTCTATTTGTACCTTCTTGGCAGCTGAGCACCTCCTAAGGCTTGGCATATGGTATCATCTGAAGCACAGAACAAAAATATTGCATCCATCTGTACTCCTACTTGTTTTGGAGAGCCAGTTTCTACACTCAGAAAAGCAGGTTGGTTTTAGACTACACTCTAAAAAAAAAAATAAAAACTCGTTGCAATGTCACAAAAAATATTTTCAGTTTTGTGTATCTGAAGTATTTGATCAGAAGAAACACTTCCAGAGAGAATCACATTTATCCAAGCTGTTGGTAGGATGAATGGGCCCTAACGTGGAATTAAATGCAAATAATGCCTATGGCAAGGTTCCTTTGCCTTCCTGAGAAATAAAGGAGAATTCATTCCTCATCTATTAAGTCTACTCAAGATCATTAAGTGCATTAGTTACTAATACTCTTACTCCTGTAGCATTTGTCAGCTCTTTTAATGGACCAGAGTCCAGGCCAATTAGAAAATAAGACTGGAACAACTGGAGGTAAACTGCCTTTGAAAGTCCCAGTTTCTCTCTGCTCTTGCCTTAATGTCAAAAAGTGCTTTAGTGGGGCAGGCACGCAGCCAAATCCTGCCTGGGGAAATTCCCTGCCTCCCAAGTTATCTGTTTAATTCCAGTGGCACTATTCTCTAATGGCCCTTCCTGGTATTTTCTCTTTGCTTCTCAATTTAGCTGTGCTGCAAAAGCGCTGCCTTTTTTTGTTTGGATTTCATGTCCTAGGCTTTTTTTTTTTTTTTTCCTAAATCACTGGACAGCCCCTCAGACTTTGAAAACTCTGGGTTATTTCTGGACGTGTAAGTCCACACCAGTTTCTAGGGAAGGCTTATCTTGCCAGCTCGAAACCCTTTCCCTACCTGACCCTCTGGAGAACAAGACTTATTGGCTGCTCATAATTCACACAAATGTCCAATGTTTCAGGGCAAAGAGAAACAGGCTGAATTATTTTTATCTCCTCTCCCGGAATAAATCCCCCCACAGTTCATTTCCAGGCATCCATCACCTCACACCAGAGGCAGGGCTTTGGGAACGAAGGGAGATCTAAGCAGAGAGGCCTCCGGAGCATTAACCTGCTCCGGGTGGGATAGAAGCAAAGCAGGACCACATTCCACCTCCAGAAGTCAAAACCTTGGTACCTTTAAAGCAGAAAATTTACCAACACGTGCTTGCACCATTCACTTAATTAAAAACCACCACAACCAAATTTGTTCTCTGTGCTGGGTCTGTCTGGAAGTGTTGGATACCAAGGACAGATAGGAAACACCAGCACACACACTGAGGAGAGCTGTGGGAATAATCTGAAAGCAAATATTTAAAATACAATAAATCCTGCCCCTATCTGCCCCAGGATGACCGTGAGTTGAACTGCAAATTTTGCTGCAGCTTATCTCATTTTATATCATTTACCACTGCATCAAATGATTCCTGGTCTGTGAATTATGTAAATTCATGTAAATAACAGCAAGCCCGTCTGTGTTCACCAGCCCTTGGCAGCAAGTGATGTATTATTGTTCCAACCCTCTGAAATGAAAGTGTAAACTCTTAAATGCTTTGAGAAAGTGTCCCTATAAAATCAAAACGTTTCTTTCATTGCTGCAGAGCCAGTTTTCAATATCTGGCCTCAGTGTAGGGGACATTCCTTGTTTATCTGGCTCATCTTTGTGTGAGCCATTAGCATGAGTCAGGGACTAAAATATTATCAAATATTAGGCCTGAGAGACTGAGGAAAGGAGCAAGACTTGAAGCAGGCTGGTCTCATGGTTGCTAAAACTTGAACCATCAGAGAAGTGTAAAGGAGTAAAAAAATATACTATTCAAAATACACCTTTTCATAGAAATAGGCCACGTCAAGCATGTGCTTTTTGGTTATCAGCTTGCTTTCTGCCCAGAGAGGCTGTGGCTGCCCCATTCCTGGAAGTGTCCAAGGCCAGGCTGGGGCCTGGAGCCACCTGGGATAGTGGAAGGTGTCCCTGTCCATGGCAGGGGTGGGAATGGATGATCTTAAAGATGCTTTTGGATTTAGTCCTAAACATAGAATAATTTAGGCTGGAAAATACCTCAAAATCATTGAGTCCCAGCTGTGCCCAATGCCCACCTTGTCCCCAGCCCAGAGCACTGAGTGCCACCTCCAGGCCTTCCTTGGACACCCCCAGGGATGGGCACTCCAAACCTCCCTGGGCAGCTCTTTCCAAGGCCTGAGCACCCTTTCCATGGGGAAATTGCTCCTGGTGTCCAACCTGAGCCTCCCCTGGCCCAGCCTGAGGCCGTTCCCTCTTCTCCTGTCCCTGTTCCCTGGGAGCAGGGCCCGACCCCCACCTGGCTACAACCTCCTCTCAGGTGGAAACCTTCATTTTTTTTTCTCCTGCAGACATGGAAATGCTGACTTTCAAGATAAAGCCGTGGCACCAAGAGCTCCCAGGCTCCCTGTGCATCTTTGAGCTGGAGCCAGCATTTGCTCTGGAAACAGTGCTGGCAGCAGGTTTGCTCTGAGCCACAGCTCCCCATCATCCTGGCAGCCACTTACGAAATCATCTCTGTCCTCGTCCTCCCAGCTGCTATTATTTATTTCATTAGTAAACAGCATGTTTTCAATGCTTTCAGAAAGCAAATTTCCAGTTTCTGGGAAACAGAAATGAAATTAAATTAAATCAAAACTTTCACAACATTTCCCATGAAACAGAGGCCATGCTGGCTTGGCATTTTCACCAGTAGTTCAGGAAAAAAAAAAAACAACAAAACAGGCCTTCTGTGCTGAGCTTGAGTGTGATTACACTTGAAAATTTAGATTTAGGTTTGAATTTCACTCTGAATCACTCCACCTTCTTAAAAATATAAATTTTATAAGAATGAAAAGTCAAGCTTCCCAGGCGTTTTAGACCTTTAATGTGTATCTTTAAAGCAGCACATAAATGACCCTGTGTGAATTCATCCTTCCACCTGTCCAAGTGTCTGCAAGGGACTTTGGAGTTCAGCACAGAGAATTATGGCATTTATTCCCCGGGGAACATCCCCTGTTCCTCAAATACAGAGTTTGCAAAACTCTGTGGAAATGTGAAAGAAAGGAAGAGAAAGGGAGGAAGGAAGGAAGGAAGGAAGGAAGGAAGAAAGAAAGAAAGAAAGAAAGAAAGAAAGAAAGAAAAAGAGATAAAGAAAGAAAGAAAGAAAGAAAGAAAGAAAGAAAGAAAGAAAGAAAGAAAGAAAGAGAAAGACATAAAGAGAGAAAGAAAAAAAGAAAAAAGAAAGAAAGAAAGATAGATTATTAAATTAGCATAAAACTGGATTTTAAAGACAAGCAGTTTTTGTCCAGGGAACCTGCAGCATGAGGGCCCAGCCCTGCAAGGATGGGTCACCCTGGGGATAGAAAAGTTCATCCTCTATGCTCCCCATCCCTGCCCAGAGGCAGATCAGGGTCTTCCAGCCAGCCTTGCACCAGAAAAATTGGTGAGACATCCCTTGCTAATTTTTCCCTCTACATTTATGTATTTAAACTGAATTTTGTAGTCTTTGGACATTCAGCAGTACCTAGCCTGTTACATGTGCGGCTGCATTTATACCAGAGAACCCGTCAAGAGAGGAAATGCAACTCCCTAACCCCAGCCCAACCTATTGACTTCTTTCATATCTCATTTTTTTTTCCCTTTTTTATTTGTTATTCGAGCCAAAAAGTCGTGACCTCTGGCAGAAAAAAGGTGTGTGAGAAAAATGATAGCCTGGAGTATTGACTCTCTCTCTAATAGTCAGGAATATATTTCCAGAATCATAAAAAGAAGAAGGAAAATCAGATAAGAAATCAACCAACCAAGCGCAGGAAGCAAGAGAGGAAGGGAACAGCAACATCAATGTGTGAAGGGTGAGTGAAGCCAAGAGAGCTTTACCCAAAGCCCTGGAGGAGCAGTTCCCCATCCAGCAGCAAACCTGGAAGCAAATATTCCAAGGAAAGAAGAGGAGGGAAGAGGAAACATCCTCCAGCACAAGGGGTGCAGTTGGGTGAGGAGTCAAGGAAAGATGTCCAAATGCTGGCTGTATTTCTTACCAAACCATAAAAGAACCCTGAGGTAATGAGAAGGGCTGGCTGAGACCTCTCCCATAAATCAATTGTCTTGGGGAAGGGGGGAAGAAAAAAACCCCCCTCCACAAAGGAATACAAAAACAACGAGAGATCAAGATTTTTCCCACACTTAATAATGCTCTACACAGTTACAATAAAGGATCTCCAGGGAGTGCAGCTGCTTTGTAGAGCCAAGACACGAACTTGGAAAAAAAGCTGCTAAATGGTAATAGAGCTCTAGATGTTGTACTCTGGGAAAAAAAATCCCACAAATATATATATATAAGAGAAGCTTTTAAAGAAACAGTCCTTTAAGGAAAGAATGAGGAAAAACAAACAGAAAGGAAATGCATTTTCAAGCATCACTGCCAACCTGCTGAGAAGGCTGTCACAGACTTAACTTCGTTTTTTAGAGTATTGTTTAGTTCAAAGAGCTGTAGGTCTTCATGGTGAAATTCATTTTGGTGAAACAGATCGAATTTTATCCAGGAAAAGATGAAATGACTGGACACCCACACCCAGGCTCCTTGTGCAGACGCAGTGACCAAACACCTGCCTGCAGTGGATGGAGCTGAGAAGAAACTGTGACAATCAGAGGCAGCTCCAGACTTCAGAAGTTTGTACTAGTCCAAGCAAAGACTTAAATTTAGGGCCCAAACATTAATCACAGCACTGAGAAGCAACTGACTGACTTTTTGAGTGAATCAGATTTCAGCGTTACAGGTGTTTAAGACATAATTGTGATTAATAAAATCTGAATTTCAGTGAAACTGGAAAGGGATTTTTTCTTTCAGTTCCTGGCTCTGACACAGACTTTTTGAGTGACCACTGTCTCAGGGGCTTGCTTCACTCTGCTAAAACGGTGATAAAAATGTTTTCTTTCATCTGTTTAGCTCCTAACCTTTTTTTGCAAGTGCTTTCTCCGTGTGACACCAGGCTCTGCAAACACAGACTTACCAGCAGTGTGGAATCCTTACGAGTAATGGCAACTCATTAAATGCATTCCGTGCACATTCTGCATTGTTATTTAGGTATTAAACAACAATATAAACCATGAACAATATAAACCATATAGAACAACAATATAAACAACAATATAAAACCAGCGTGGAAGTGTTCAGGGCCAGGCTGGATGGGGCTCTGAGTTCTAGTGGAAGAAGCTGAAGCTCAGGAGAACTGTCCCACCATCCATCCCTGCCCAGAGGAAAGGCCTGGGGAGGAGCCAGGTGATATCCCACACCAGCTAAAGCATTCCGAGAGAGAACTCAGCACCCCTTACATTTCAGCTGAAGAGCAAACAGACACCTGGGGCTGAACTTTGAGCTCCCCTGTCCTGGTTTCTAAAGCTGGAAGTGGAAGATGGGTTTCAGCTCCACTCTGTAATTGTGTTTGATGGCAGAGCACCTCGCAGACGCTCGAGGGGAATTGCATTTATTTGCATTTGTTTCTCCCCTGTAAAAGGGATTAAGGGTGGCTGGTTCAGAAGAATCCTGCCTGATAAGTCTCCTGGTGCTGCTCCCTGGAAACACGGAGCACTCTCGTTCTGCATAAGAATTAGCACCTTGCTGGCTCGATGAGAGAAGATAATTAAAAAAAAAACAACAAACAAAAAAAACCCAAAGCACAACACCCTGACTTACACGGTGCTAGGATGTGATGCCTTGCTCTCTAATTTCTATTTCTAAGACGCCAGGAACACCCTGAGTCACAGTAGGCATGGGAAACTTCGCTCTGGGTTGCACAACGTCACCGCTCTCCTGCATCGTGATCTGACGGAAACTCAGAAGTATCATTAAACTGAACCAACACTGTGTGGCTGAAAGGCCATCTTATACTGTGTAAACAAGCAGCTTTTAGTCCCAGAACAAGAGGTCGTTGTGCAAGATTGTGCATCAGCACTGCGTGCCTCAGACACCACTGACCTGATGTGACTGCATAGCTGAGAAAGAAGCAAAGTCCTGATAGCACGGCTTCATTTAAAAGCAAAAAGTAACTCAACCTGATTTTGACAAAGATCTCCACTGCTGGTGGACTCTGACATCACATAGTCTTTCTCAGAGGTGGGCCATGAGAAACGGATTCAGGTTTGAATCACTTCCCATTCTTTCAACTATCTGTTGGATACGAACCCCCTGGCCCTTGCTTACACCTTGGTGCTCTCATGTGCTGTGAACTCTGGCCAAGTTCAACGCATTTTTCAGGGGGTTTCTTTGGTTTATCCTTCAAACAGAGCCCTTTTTGCTGGAGTGAGCTGCTATTCCTCGGAATAAACTGGGGGAAATGAGAGAGGCGATGGCACCGATGCTCACCCTGACAGTGAGGTGGTGCAGCTTTCCTGGAGGCAGGAGAAGAGCTGCAGCTTTCCTGGAGGCAGGACTGTGCTGCAGCTTTCCTGGAGGCAGGAGGAGAGCTGCAGCTTCCTCAGGCTTCCCACAGACCCACTGGCACAGGCTGTGCAGGAAGGCCTGCCAAGGAAGTGTCACCCTCCGGGCGTCCCAGCCAGCTCCCTCCACCTCGGGGGCTGCAGCTCAGCTCCTGGGCACAGCCAAATAAAGGTTGCTCCAGGTGCCAGCAGATTCCAGGCCATGAACACAGTCTGTACAGAGGGCTGCCTTCACCCACTAGCTGCAGAGAAACACAGCGGCCACTGAAACTTATTATAAAATATGTAGTATTTACCCAGACAGCCTTTATGGCCTTTTGGTCAAACACTTGAGCTATTTGGGCTCAGGATAATGCACAGAGAGACACAGGGATCTCTCGAGGCTTGTGCCTAATTTAAAGTTGCTGGCTTGCATTATTCTTTCGAAAACACAGAAGTCTCCTGATTCACCTTGGGGACAAGGATTTGGGCTTTGAGTACAAAAGGCAAAGTGCCTTTAATTCTCCAGCAGCAGCATGTGGCACTGCTGCCAGGTGGGGAGGGGGCTGGCTGTCCACACTGGAGAGGCTTCGAGTTGGGAATTCAGAACTTCAGAGGCTGATTAGGTACTGGAGAGGAAGATAGAGGAGCTGGGAGGGACATTCACTGGGGATGAGTGATTTCAGGATTGCAGGTGAACTTCTGCCCAGAACGCACTCAGTCCCAGGCCCCTCACGGTTACCTTCATCTCTCTACAGAAATGCAGTTCTGCACACTGGTCCTCACTTGTTTTCACCCTCATTCCAGAGGTTACATCCCCACTCCTTCATCCCTCACCCTTGTTCCAGTCCTGGCCCTCCATCTTCATCCTGTACTCTGTCTCCTTCATCTCTCAGTACCCTCACCCTGCTGCTGGCTGTACTCTCCCACTTGCCCAAAGGCTGGTCACTCCGCTTTGCCCTTTCCCATCCCTCTCCCCAGAGCAGAACTTCCCATCTGTTTCCCACTTTCTTTGTGCATCGTCTCTCAATCCTTGTCTTCACACCCAGTCACCGTACATCTGTGTTTTTACAGTTTCCAACCTGTCACCGCTGACTACTTTTATTTTACTCTGAGCTCCTTCCTTCCCTGTAAGTCAGTGGCACGGCTCTGATTCCTTCTCACATGCCTCCAAATCCCTCCTGCTGGCTCCTGCTTCCCAACACAAGGCCTGCCCTGGCCACTGTCAGCCCTTGCTCACATCTGACACCTAGTTTTTCCGTCCCTTCCTTACACTACTGATGCTTTTGTTCCCACAACTCCACTGACTTCCCTCCATCCTTACCCTGTCCCACTTTCCAGGTGTCCTGAGAGATTCCTACCTAGGAATCTACTCTGGATCCCATACCAGAAAGCCCAGCTTCCTTCTCACCACCTCTGACTCATCACTACACTCTTCCATCTGTCTCCACTTCTCTAGAAGGAAGTTTCCCAGTTTCCCATGACAGAAGATGAACAAGAAGCCCACAGACCCTTCTGTCACTTTTGGTCCCACTTCCCCTGTGAGTGCACCGTGGGACTGAGCACAAAGCAGATGAGATTTGCTGGTGGCTTATCTGCACATGATCCCTCTCTTCAATTGTCTGCTGATTTGCCTTGGAAGGAAGAGCCATGCCTCTTCCAACATTTTTCTTTTCACATTATAAATACACTTTATTCTTTCCACTACTACCATTTTTTTTTATAAAACCTATCTCCCTCTCCAGCTTTTGACTGGTCTTTTTTTCTTCCATCCCAAGCCTATTGAATTCACCATTCTGAGTGGTTCCTCTCTTCCTTTCTCATTCTAGACCCTCTTCTAACAATTTCCTGCCATGGAGACACATTGGAAACAGACTCAGTCCCATTAAATGAGCTCATTAAATGAGCTTTTCCAAATCTTCACCCAGCCAGTGTTTTTTCTTATACCACCCTCTACCCTGAGCTGCAGTTCCCTGTTGATTCTGTCCCTAGATTTTAATCTTCTTTTAGCACTTGAAAGGAGCAGCCATCCCAGGTGTAGCCTTGCCTTTAATCCTTCATGTTAATTCTTGTGGGCAACCTCATCTTCAGGGAGAATCTTCAGGGCTGGGAGAGACCTCATGGGGATGTCAGGCCCATCCCTGGGAGCAGGGCAGGCCCAGCCATCCTTTATAATCCATTTTTGACTACCTAGGTTGAAACAACCTCCAATGAAAGAGGCTGCAGAGCTTCTCCAGCCACTTTAAACCTGATTTTACTATTTAGACTGGTAGAAAGCTTTTTTCCCTGATGTCTGACTTATTCCTGCCATAACTTAAGCCTGAGACTTCTTGCCCTAATGACCACAGAGAAAGAGAATGGGTTCATCTTTGCAGACACTTTTATATTTTGATATTGTCTCCCATCCCACACTTTTCTAGACCAAACCACCCCAGTTCACACACAACCATGTCCATCTAATCCCTGTTCTCCTTGGTCTCCATTCCAGCTGTGGATCTTTCCTGGAGCACAGTTCGTCCACATCTTTATTAGTGCTCACTACAGCAAACAGATGAGTTCAAATGTCCTGCAGACTCTCTTTTGTTGCACATAGCCCAGAGCTGAAGAATTGTTTTTTTCCTGAAGAAATTCCAGAGAGCAGCAAGAGCTCCATGGTTTTATTGTTCTCAGCTAAGCCCAGTACTTTGCATAAGACCTTGTTGAACAAAATCCCATTTTTCACCTGGTTTTTCCAGGTGACACCTTTGTATCATTTGGGATTTAACCAGCAAGATCAAGGTCCCTGTGGTTGCTATGTCCAGCTTACACAAACTCCCTCTATCACCTCTCTAAATTATGTGGTGTCCCACCCCTCCAGGCAGCTAAAAATCCCCTCTGTGGCCTTTCAATCCCTCACATCTGTGTTCAGACAGCATATTTTTTCTTTAGCCTTAATAAATAAAAGCTCCTTCTGCTTCCACACGTCTCAAATACTGCTGGAGAGATGGTTCCCCTCACTAGGGCCCTCACCTTGGTACACCCTGTCCCTGGGGAGATCCCCCCACCCTCCAGACCACACCAAACCATCAGCATCTCATCATCCCTTCACACATCATCCCTCTTGGATGCTGAGCTTCCAGCCTGCATCGTGTTTGGCCAGCAGTGCCCTTTCCATCTTCAGTTTGCCACTTCATAAGCACTTCTGGGTTCTCTCCCAAGTTGCCCCTATGCTCCAGGGCAGATTCGTGGAAAGAACTCTCAGGAACTTCGTTACCCTCTTTAAACTCTTCTTAAAAACTTCATCACCCTCTTTAAACTTCTTAAAAACTTCATCTTTGTCAGGAAAGCTGCAGTAAATAAATGCAGAAATGAATACAACAATGAATGCTGAGAACAGCAAATGCCCTCCTGATGATTGTCCCCTCATCTCACTCCTTCACCCACCACCTGCTGCCCTGCACTCCTAATCATAAATTTTTTTTGGGAAGGAGCCGCTGTCTCCAATATCTGGTTGTACAAGACCCAGTCCACTGGTGTCCCAGTTTCTGACCGGTGCCCTAGACCCAATCTAACAACAAATACCCCAAAGTCGTGGCAGACCATACTGGAAAGTTGACGATAGTGAGTGGCTGCAAGTGGTTTGCATTTGACCACAACCTGGCCCTCCCTGGGTTGTCAGGGTGATGATATCAGCTCATTTCCCAGCAAGCAAAGCTGTTAAAAATACACCAAAATTAGCTCTCAAGGTAAGTTTGATGGCATTTTCTGCATGGCCCTCATGTGAAAAGAAAACTCATCTTCTAAGGAGGCTCCTTTGGTTTAGAAGTAAAATACCTGTGGAGGGCACTGAAGGGAAAGGAGCACTCTTGAGATAAAGATTTCAAGGCATGAAGAGAAAACTTCAGTTTTCAAAGCCCTCGGACATGGTGCTGCTAAGTAGAAAGCCCCTGAGGAAATCCAGCAGTAAATCAAATATAACCCTCT
Organism: Eulacestoma nigropectus; assembly: GCA_013397775.1. Classification (NCBI taxonomy): domain Eukaryota; kingdom Metazoa; phylum Chordata; class Aves; order Passeriformes; genus Eulacestoma; species Eulacestoma nigropectus. The sequence goes on along the minus strand of VZTE01011289.1, from coordinate 443,511 downwards.
CCTGGTTTCAGCTTGAAACAGCCTACACTGGTCAGCAACTTAGAAAGGTCAGAGAGTGTGAACACCTCCCCTCATCTTGCAGGAGCTGCACTGGCCCTGCAGGCCTGTGCCTCTAAATAAAGGACAAAAAGCAGCTCTGAAGAAGGACACAGCTACTAAGAAAAAGCCCTTTTTGTGTAGCAGACAGCTCGCAGCAGTAGCAGCACTGGTGATGCTCAGAAAGGAGTGTTCTGTATATTTGTGTTTACATATTGATTGTTTTGAAGCCTCTTTCAGTTCCAGGAACGGGAGACTATAAAAAAATGATATATATATTTGTGGTTTGGCACCCAAAGAGAGCTTCAACTCATGCATCATCGCCGGCTGCCAACATCTGCAAATTATTACATGTTGGTTTAGTTTGGGGAGGGTTTTTTAAGCCTCAAACTACAAAACTAACGTCACTCGGTGGTTGCACCTACTGCCGAGGAACAGGGTGGAACTTTGGAACGGGATTTTTGCCGGGGCAGGTCACTGAGTTTACTAATAAACACGATTTTGTGGTAATGCCTGTCCTCGCCGCTGCCGTGCCAGGGAGCAAATTCTAGCTAAAGAAAACTCAGAAGGAAACTTCAGTTCGTTTTCAAGAATGACTGGTGAGTGGGGAACGCGGAGGTTTATTTTCGAAACAACCTCCCAGTGAAAACGTAACTGCACCGTGGCGTAAAGACACCTCGCTTTGTCAGAGGAGGGAAATGTCTGCGCAGATGATTTTGGAACCATATGTGCGAGCAGTGGGGAGCTGTCAGAGCGTGGAGCCCTCGCTCTCGCCGGAACGCTTGGCAGCGATCCGTACACAGAAAAACCCGGTGCCAGAAGAGCTCACCACAGGCTTACACAAGCCCAGCAGATCTCATGACTGACACACAGCAGAGCAGATGTGTGCACAGGGAACCATTCCTAACCAGCATCTGCCTCAGGCACAGCTGGGGAAGAAAGCACCATCCTGGACTATTAAGCCACAGCTACCAGGCAGCAGCAAATTCTTGCTCGAAACGGATCAGGTGGCATCAAGTTGTCGAAGTCAAACCTCATCAGCCTCAGCAAATGTAGCACAATTATTTTGTTTTTTCGCTAATAACAAGCAGAGATAGGCAAACAGGAGCACTGTGACATGAGCTTCTTGCTGGTCCAATTTCATGGCCACAACAGCAAACCTCACCTCTGCACGGAAAAATGGTGTTTCATGAGGCTGGGCGTGTGTTTGCAGAGAGAATAGGCATGGTCATAACACAGATGGGTAGCCAGAGCTTGTTTGGATTGGAGTAGAAAGGAAGGTTTAAAGAAAGGTTTATTAACCACTGGTTAATAAACTCAAGTTCAGCCTCTTTTTCTTAAACTGTTACATCTCAGGCTCCTTTGTCTTCGCTGCCATTTTAGCTTTGCTCCAAATGGAATCTGTCTGCAGCATAGGCAGTGTCAGCCTGGCATGTCCACTGAAGAAAATATAAATCCATCCCCTGGCTGATCTTGCAGCTGCTTTCCAGGACAAATGAACCCTAAACCTTCAGCAGGCCTGAAGCACTGAGGGTTATTGCTGGGCTTGCTGCAGGCAGCAGGCCCATGGGGAACACCCAAGCCACAACAAAAGGTCTGCAAACAGAAAAATTAGAAATGCAAGTTTGCAAAGCCCACGCTTTGTAAGCCACAGTGAAACAGCTGAATCTGCTGTGGGTGAAGATGTAAAGGCCAGAAACAAATATTTCTGCATGGCCATGACTTCACCAGCTGGAGCCATAAAAGGTTTAAACAGATTTCCCAGAGAAGCTGTGGATACCCCTGGATCCCTGGAAGTGTCCAAGGCAAGGTTGGACATTGGGGCTTGGAGCAACCTGGGATAATGGAAGGTGTTCCTGCCCATGGCAGGAGGTGGAATTGGATGATCTTTAAGGCCCATTCCAACCTAAACCATTCCATGATTCTATGATAAACATCAAGAAGCAGCTCTCCTCTTCAGGGATATTAATTAAATAAACCTAGACCAGGACAGTGATCCTCCTCTCACTTGCTCTGGACTGGTATTTGGCCCATCCAGTTTCAGCAAGGTTTTCTCTTTCTCTATCACTCACAAGATGAATCCCAGGTCAGCACAAATACTGCCAGACACCTTCAAATCTCCCAGTTTCTGACTGCTCTTTTTTAGAGCTAACACAATCGTTTTTCCATGACAAATCAAGCTACTTTCCCCAGCTCCTGCTGAAGGTGAGGAGGTTTTTCTTAGCCCAAAAGTCACCATGTAAATGGCCAGGTTTCCAGCTGTCCCCCCTGCAACAGAGCTGGCAAACATGTGCTGCCTCTCAGCTGCCACAGCTCAAAGTCCAGCTTATTATTTAATATATAATCTTGAATGGATGAGTCATAAACCCTCCTGCTTTTCTGCTACGGGAATAGTAACTTCTGGGGAAGGAGCAAACAACTTCTCAGCCTCCTGCAGCAGGGCTGGATGGAGCCCTTCACATTTTAAACCCTGAAATCCCATGTGAGATGGGCCGAGGGCGCTGTGTCTCTCAAATCATCTCGCTCCCTTCAAAGAGAAGGCAGAAGAAAATGAAAACATCTCAGACCTGCTCTCACATTCATAATTTCTCAATGCATTTGCTCATCTTCTGCAGCCTTGGGGTTCCTCTCCCTTCTTTATCTGCAGTATCAGCTTTTAAAGTCACAGAAACCCTTTCTCCCCTTAAAATTCCCCTTTGTTTAAACTGCCCCTCCCACACAAGGTGACTGTAAAGAGGCGGTAAAATTTTGTGCGTACAGTAAAATTACCTGTCTGCTGCACAGCCATTGTCACTGATTTTCCACAGGGTTCCCGCGAAATCCAGCCTGTGCTGGCTGTGTGGCAGGAGGGACAGAGCCTGTCTGGGCAGGGCACTGGGACACAGGGTGAGCACGAGCAGTGGTGGGTGACAGCCCGGGCCAAAGGGGAATGGGGAGGGCAATGGGAGGACTCCTGCACGGCCATGGGGTGGGAAGAGGGTGTTGTGGCTGCCCTGTGCATGGCACTGCTCCTCAGGATGCTGAGAGGGAGCCTGGGCAAAATCTGGCTCTGCCCACTGGCCTTTCGGTCCTGCTCAGGGGTTGCTGCCTCTGTTTTTCAAGCAGGGATGGAGGGGAAAAGTATCTGGAAAGCCCAGCTGGGACAGCCAAGGAGATGGGAAAATCCTGATTCCCCTGCTGAGACAACTTGGAGCTGGGTCAGGATGCTCCCAAAGACAAAGCAGAAAGAAGCAAATGAAGAGTTAAGTGAAACTAAACTGAAGATGAACAAAAATAGTCCTACACGTCTGATACACCATAAATCCTGTTCTTCAGTGAAATGTGAGTACTTTGCATGTCTGAACCATCTGTTAAGGCCTTTCCCCAGTCAGATCTGGAGGCCAGGCTTGCTCACACAGTGTCCATCAAGATAAAACCCCTCGACATCTGGGTCACTGGGGCTCGAGCCTGGAGCCTGGGCACGAGGAAGGAGCCCCAAAGCACGTCCCCAAGCTCTGCAGGGTGCAGGCAGCCACTGGCCCAGGTCACAGCAGCACCCACACAGTGACCTGGCTCCCTGACACCTAATTGAGGGCCAAGCCGTAATTTAGACAAAGCTGGTGATTTTCTATCAGCTCCAGCAAGCTGCAGGGGTTGAACCCATGAGCTCACACGGCTTGGAGTCATCTAACTGAGCTGACAGCACCAAATGCACCAACTCCTGGTGCCCTGTGCTTCAGCCATGGCAAAGAAAGCTGAGAAAACAGCACAGCAGCACTGTCCTGTGGGTAGGGTGAGGGTCGGGCTCTGCTCCCAGGGAACAGGGACAGGAGGAGAGGGAACGGCCTCAAGCTGGGCCAGAGGAGGCTCAGGTTGGACATCAGGAGGAATTTCTGCATGGAAAGGGTGCTCAGGCCTTGAAAGGGGCTGCCCAGGCAGGTTTGGAGTGCCCATCCCTGGAGGTGTCCAAGGAAGTCTTGGATGTGGCACTCAGTGCTCTGGTTTAGCTGACAGGGTGGTGATTAATCAGAGATTGGCCTAAATCATCCTGAAGGTCTTTTCCGATTTTAACCATTCTATGATTCTGTGTTTCCTGGTCAACAAAGGTGCTGCTGGGACCAGGTAGGATAATCCTGCTCCTGGGTCCATTTCTGCCAGATGTGCCCATTCACATTCTCCAGCTCAGTGCATCTCCTCCAGGCCAGCACAAAATGAATCCCCACATTTCCCCCACGCCGCTTCTACACGCACACTCCATTCCACGCTTCCCATGGGGCGTTTCCCACTGGATCTGCTCTGTTGAAAAGGCAACAGATGGTTGCCAAAAAATATTATATCCAAAACAAACAAACAAAATAGCCCCAGCAGCATGGCTGGGGTTGGTGTGGTGCAATTGCAGCGCAGCGTGGTTCGCTGACCGCTCCATCGCTCCCTGTCATTACTGGTGAATTATTCAATCTGTTATCAAGGAAAATGCTTTAAACATGCAATCATCCATTGTTTATCTTGTGTTCTGAAAGTCTGTGTGGCTGTGCCAGATATGTCCTAAATTCTTTCATTTTATCTGCCCGGTCGTACACAGGAGCCAACGTAAATAAGTACCAGGTACACACACACACACACCTACGAGCAATGCCATGGATCCAATCCTCTTCTGATGTTTCTCTTTCATCTCCAAGGAGAGAGAAGGGGAAAAAAACACTGTTCCACCTCCACTGTGCTCACACAATCCCATCACCGCCAGCTTGCCCTGCTCCAATTCCAGTGGGGATTTTCCTGACCAGTGTGGGACTGGGATGTTTTTTTAGCACGGATTTACCGAGCGACCTTAGTGACCAAATGGCATCAAGGCTTCAAGGGAAGCCAACTGGGAAGGTTTGGAAGGGAATTAGCTGTGTAACTGCATCACTAAACTGGAAAACAAGAGGCGTGGATATCTTGGAGCTGAACATGTGTGGCAACATTGCTGGAGATCGGGATCCTTGCTGGGAGTAAAACCAGTTCTTTACTGGTTACTCAGGAGGCCAGAGCAGGTGGCACTGGACCCTCTGTGCTCAGGGTGGTTCTCTCCCTCCCTGCCTGCTTTGAGCTGCCCAAGAGTGATGTCTCCTTGAGCAGCAGGCATTGCTTTCCCCTGGGAGCAGCTCCCAAACACTCCAGCACTTGGAATCATCGCCCTGCTTGCAGAGGTTAGTGGGACGGGCTGATTTCCAAGTGGGAGGCTTTGCCCAAAAGTGGGTTAGCAAGAGGGTGGGGAGGAGACAGGCCCTTGCAAAAACAAGAATTCACTTACCCAGCAGTTGTAACTGGGCAAGGCCACTCACAGTGTGACAGAGGCAAAGCCCAGCATGACAGATATTAAATAATATGGGGAAGTGGATCAGGTCACTCATCTCCAGTGAGGATCTGCTGCCCTGGCATGGTGCTGGTGGGAATCCTGCAGGGAGGAGTGTCCAGTTCAGGACAGGGCTTTATACCAAGGAGCAGGACTGTCCCCCAAACAGGAACATGGAATCATAGAATGGTTTGGGTTGGAAGGGAACTTAAAGCCCATCCAGTTCCAAGCTGTGGGCAGGGACAACTTCCACTTGAACAGGCTGTTCCAAGCCCCATCCAACCTGGCCTTGGACACTGCCAGGGATCCAGGGGCAGCCACAGCTTCTATGGACAGTGTGTCCCAGTGCCTCACCACCCTCAGAGTCAAGAATTCCTTCCTAATATCCAGTGTAACCCTACCCTCTGTCAGTTTGAAGCCATTCCCTGTGTCCTGTCCCTCCAGCCCTTGGAAATTGTCTCTCTCCAGGTTTCCTGGTGGCTCCTTCAGGCCCTGCAAGGCCACAGTGAGGTCACCCCAAAGCTTCTCCTCTCCAGGCTGAACAATCCCAGCTCTCCCAGCCTTTCCTCCCAGCAGAGCTGCTCCATCCCTCTGCTCATCCTGGTGCCTCCTCTGGACTCTCTCCAGCAGCTCCACGTCCTCCCTGTGCTGGGCACCAGGGCTGGGGCAGCTCTGCAGGTGGGGTCTCACCTGAGTGGGGCACAGGGTCACAATCCCAATCCCTTTCCTGCTGCCCAGGCTGTGGGATCAGCCCAGGACATGGGGGTTCTGGTCCCAGCACACACAGACAGGGCATGTCCAGCTCTTACCCACCAGCACCCCAAGTCCATCTTTTTTTGCAGTGGAAAATGCCAGGGCTGAACTTTGATTTATGCCTGGTGTGAATAAAGTCACCTCATCTACTTCCATCCCATACCTTAATGTGCTTCCCCACCTCTAGACACATTCCCACAACCCCTTTTTATTCCTTCTCATTCAGGTGCATCAGAAGGTACAGGATGGGGAAGCACTGCCATGACCTCTCTGCAGGTCACTCACACCAACAGAAGGGAAAAAAACCTCACCAGTTCTTGGAAAACAAGGGCTGAAACTTCTCTTCCAACATGAACTGGCTGCAGCTGCCACTAAACACAAAATGAAACACAAAATGCCTTTCTCTCCTTTGACAAACACTGCTGCACGTCTGCTCAGATCTATTTCAGGCACCGGCGCTTGTTCGAGGCAAATCTCAGCTCTGTGTAGGTGTGGCAGGGATGATTCAGCAGAGGAACATGCACGGCTGAAAACATTCCAACAGAAAACAGAAATTTTGTGGACCCCTCGCTGGCCAGATGACAGAAATCTCCCTTTTTGTCCTCACAAGGTGGGTCTGCTGTAACCAGCTGCTCCTCCCAGCAGTGCAAGGGGTCGGTTCTGCTGTCTGGATTAAATAAAAAGTACCACACGACCTGAAAATACTGATGTCTGTGTGGTGTTCTACTTTCACGAGACAGCACTGAAGTTTTCCCCAGCTAAGAACAGGGATCACAGCACTTTGGTGACAGATCCATAACGTTTCCTTAGGTGTATCCATATAGTTACATAAAGAATGTTTAATAGAAGTAGGGAAACATGCTTAGGTAATGCCTTTTGTACCAGGAAACCAATCTATGAGTTTGATCAATCTGCTAGATTTTTACAGCTTGATTATTAAACCAAATTAACTCCCACTGTTACACACAGTTCTTGCATGAGACGTATCACACACACCCACATACATACAAATATTTACTCCTGAGAAGAGCTGACCTCTATTAATGCACAAAGATTCCGCATTACTCTGATTTAAATGTCATATTGTAAAAAAAAAAGTCATGGGAAAACACACTGCAAATAGCCATTACGTCCATGAAAACATCTCATTATCCAAAATGGAGTTGTGCTTAAAAGTGTCTTGTTTATTTAAAGCTCAAGTCCTAGAAATAAATTCCACATTTCTCATTCTCTTCAGATAAATACTCAATTACTTAACATGTTTATGGCACTGGAATGAATACTGGCGTGTTCTGTTGCTTTTAGAAAATAAAAATAATTTTTAAAAGAAGTGTTGCAATGACAACCAAAGATTTAGTGGCCATTTTATTTGCTTGAGTTGACCTCATAGAATGTGATCTTGGAGAAGAACAGGCTTTTAGCAGGGCAGTGATTTAATACATTGAATTCATTGCAAGATAAATAGGCAGGAGTCACACTATTTTCAAATCTCTCTATTTGTGCCTATGTGAGGTCTCCACAAGGAATAAAATTACATGGATCAAGAGGCATGCAGCTGACTTGTCACGGGGCACTGTAGGAGAAACTCTCTCCCCCAGCTCAGTTCTCATTAGCTGTGAAGGGCTGATGCTTGCAGTTTTTGGATGGAGTTGCAAAAGAGAGTTGCTTTTGCTATTAATGTCACGGGGTGCAGATGTGAGGAGATGAGAAGCAGACTCCTCGCCACACTGCAGCTCTGGCAGAGGCTTCCAGCTGACAAAAAGCCTAAAAGCACGGGGTGATGTTTCCAGCATTTCAGGTCTTACACATCAGGAATTCCACCAAATTGCTCCAAGGGTCTTCTGGCCGGACTGGCAGGGAAGTTATTCCTGTGTTTTCCACCAGATCCTTTTCTGCAGGACTTTGTCGGGGTTAGAAAAGTGAGTTTCCTCTGACTTAGATACTGACACGCTGTAGCTATTTACCATCCGTAACAAAGATCACAGAATCTCAGGATCCCTGAGGCTGGAAAAGCCCTCCCAGCCCATGGAGTCCCAGCTGTGCCCGATGCCCACCTTGTCCCCAGCCCAGAGCACTGAGTGCCACCTCCAGGCCTTCCTTGGGCACCTCCAGGGATGGGCACTCCAAACCTCCCTGGGCAGCTCTTTCCAAGGCCTGAGCACCCTTTCCATGGGGAAATTGCTCCTGGTGTCCAACCTGAGCCTCCCCTGGCCCAGCCTGAGGCCGTTCCCTCTCCTCCTGTCCCTGTTCCCTGGGAGCAGAGCCCGACCTCCACCTTGCTACAACCTCCTTTCAAGTAGTTTTAGAGAGTGAGAAGGTCCCTCCCGAACCTCCTTTTCTCCAGGCTGAGCCCTTCCCCAGCTCCCTCAGCCCCTCCTTTTATGTCCTACTCTCTAAATGTCTAAGTAGATCCAGCACCTTCCCTCAGGGAATCACAGAACTGAGGATCAAATACACCTGTGCCAATCTGGGCTCCGGAGCAGAGTATTCCCAAAGGCACTGAGGTATTTGAAGCCCCTCTTATGGCTTATGCCTAAATGTGATGCCAACATCTCTGGGAAAATATGTCTACTGTGAAATTGTGGTGTTTTTCCAAACCGATTTAAAAACACAAGATAGGCAAAATCAATTGGAAAAAAAAAAAATTAAAATAATTTCTCCTCAGCCTCACATTCAGGAAGGGAAGTTGCCGCTTTAAGACATCAGCAGCAGCCCTAAAAATGTGTGCAGAGGACGGGACATCAGAAGAGCCATCGCTGGCCATGTCCTCAGCCGCTGGAGGAAGCAGCCAGTGAGCACAAACCCTCTCCAGCCAGCCCTTCCCCTCACTTAAAATTCCAGAATAATGAACACTTCGCACAGAAGGGAAAATTTTCAACTCTGACTCACGGGATTATTGCTTTTTGTTTATAAGACACACCCACTAATTTTACGTTGGATGCACGGCGGATCCATCCCGAACCACGGGCACGTGACCAACACTGGGAGCACTGGTGTTGCACAGAGCACGGCTGGATTAATCCATCCTGCGTTTCCTTGGAGTCTCCTTGGGGCTCAGGGACAGACCCTTAGCTTGCCATTAGGCTACTCCTCTCAGCTGGAGAGAAAGCTGGCAGCACGTGGAACACGAAACACGGGAAAGTTTAAGTTTTCCAATGCAGAAACTGCAGGCAGGTGCTTCCCTCACCCCCAGCACCTCTTGGATCAGTGGGAGGCCCAGTGGGAGCAGCCAGCAGGCCCAAGGCTCCACAAACTGCAGCAATAAACCCCAGCTGACATTTTGCACCTGGTTTTCCATCCAGCAGGATCACAGAGGATGCTGCAAGCTGATTCAAAACCAGGGGAATTGCGTAACACGCAGCCCCGTGCGATGGGGACGGCTCCACGCTGGATCCAAATCCTCCTTCCAACACTCCGGAAGAAGAAAAGGGCCCTCAAGTGGGTGTGAAGGTTTGTGCTGCCAGAGTGTAAAGGAGAATCAGGCCTGACAGCTTTCAAACAGCACACAGCAGTGCACAACCAGAGGGGAAGGCTGTCCAGCTGAAATACCAGGGATTTAGGCAACCAAAAATTGGGAAGCAACAAAACAACTGGTGGGACTGAGGCGAGGACTGATTGTAGCAGATCTGCCAGCTCCTAAAATAAGCATCAAAAAAAAAAAAAAAAAAAACGTGACCCAGAGCTCAGATCTTGAGGTTTCTAAACCTCAATCCTGACCAGTGAATTTGGTTTATTAACTCTGCTGGCATATTCTGGTCACCAGTTTGAGCTTTCCCACCAAAATCTGAGATCTGGAACCAGGCTTTGTTGGGACCAGAGGCTCCTGGGCAGTCAGTCACCCGCCTGAGGTCCCCACACACAAGCCATGGCCCCCAGGATGACCAGGAGCGCTGGGTCCCTGGCTATAGGATTCTTGTGGGAAGCCACTCCCGCCTTCCAACCCCACTTCCCATGTTCCCACCTGCAATCAGAGGGCAGAATGCCACCTAGTGAGCTGCTCTTCCTCCTCTTTTTCCTCCTCCTCTTCCTCCCCACAGCCCCCCAAGCCTCCCAACCCTGCCCCGCTGCAGGGGGGGCCCATGGCAAATATCCTCTCTTCACTCGTGTTACAGCTCTGGCAGCAACTCCCAAATTTTCCTGCTCACTTCCAGGCTTCCATCACTGCAGGAGTCACTGCTGCTTGCCTGGGAGCTGCTCCCGGCTCCACGATGCCCATTTGGGATCAGCTTGCCCAGTGTCCGTGTCACAGAGCAGGGAACCTCTCAGATCCAGGACACAGGCCAAGGAAGCGGGCACAGCAGAGCAATGGGGGCCCTTCAAAGCTGCATCCCTGCTGGTCCCACTTCCATAGGAGGGTTTTGGCAGGCAGAAACAAGACTATGGAAGGGACACGAGCTGCTTTGTGAGGCCCCAGCTGATGTGACCACTGCATTTTGATATGGATTCCTGGTGCTAATCACAGGCTGGCTGTAATTGGAATGGAGGTTTGCCCACTCTCCCCAAAACCAAATTCCTTCAGGCATTTCAGGAATCTCCCTGATTTTCTTTTTTCCTTTTTTTTTCCCCCCCAAAGTAAACATAAAGAGACACAGGTCTCCCTGTGCTTTATTTCTGGAAGTTGGAGAGGTTATTGAAGCCATCCTTCACAAGGAAGAAGCAAGCTCAGCCAAATTATAGGAATTCCTCCTCCCCTGAGAGGCCTGAGTATAACAGAGATGCAAAAAATGCCTCACTGAATATGTCTGAAAGTAACAAAGGTTTCTAACCAGTCATTCACCCCTGTCCATGATGTGGCATCATAACGGAGCAAATAATGGAGCACCAGGGGAAGTAAAAACACCTCTGAACAGCATTTAACAGGGTCTTATTCCTAGGAAATATGCTGGCCAAGCAGGGAAAAGGGGCAGGGTGGAAGATGCTTGGAAACCCAAGCAGAGCCAAGGCAACAGATCCAGGCTCAGCTGCCCCTGCTCCTGTTGTTGTAAAATAGGAATGACACCTTGCACAGGTAATTACAGGCACTTAAACCCTCATCTGCATTCCACACAATGCAGCCAGGGAATAAACATAATTACCTCCTTGTCTGGAGCTGCTGCCCAGGTTAACCTCCCACCAGCCCAGCAGCCAGTTAAATGGCTCCAGTTAAAATGATTAATATTTAACTTAAAAACCTTAAATCCACCGCTAAATCCAGGGTTTAGCAAGTCCCCAGTGGATCCCCCGAGTGCCCAGTTTTGTTGTGGAGGACCAGCAAAGCATCCCACACCCCGAACATCCAAACAATCAAATTTACAAGAGCATGTAGGACACAAGACAAAGGGGAATGGCTTCAAACTGACAGAGAGTAGGGTGAGATTGCATATGAGGAAAAATTTTTTTACTTGGGGGGTGCTGAGGCCCTGGCACAGGGTGCCCAGAGAAGCTGTGGCTGCCCCCATGCCTGGAAGTGCCCAAGGCCAGGTTGGATGGGGCTTGGAGCAGCCTGGGACAGTGGAAGGTGTCCCTGCTCATGGCAGGGGTGGCACTGGATGAGCTTTAAGGTCCTTTCCAACCCAAACCATTCTGGGATTCTTTGAAAAAAGGGGACAAAGAAAGGTAAAAAAAAAAAAAAGATGGATATAAGAGAAAGCTTCCTGGGAGGAAACCAACCTGTACCTTCCATTGACTACAAAAAAGTGAGTTTTCCAATTTGCTTAGGATAATTTTCTAACTGTTCCTCACTCCAGCCGGGACTGATGTACAGCAAGAGCCCGGCTGGCAGTGGTTGGGACAGGGCAAAGCGATGGGAACTTTCCATCCCGGCTTTCTGGTGCTGATGCAAGTCGGTGCAAGACCACTGGAGCTGGTGGAGGTTGTGTCTATTTATATCACTGGAGGATCTGGCTGATGAATCACCCCCTTGCTGTGGCTGGAAAATAATGCCTCACCGGGAAAATCCCGCTGCCAGTGACACGAAACCTCAATGGCGAGGGGAAGAGCTCCCTTCCAGCTCCAGAGCAAATCCACTTCAAATTAGGCGGGGCCCTGTTCCCGCAACAATGAGAACTTGCTCCGGCCCCTCCGCGGCTGCTCAGCTCAATTGAGGCTGTCAAAACATTTCTTACGGGGTCTTTCCTACCGGTGTTCCTTCTCTCTCTGCCTCTCCTTCCTGCAGGCTCTTTTCTGCCTGCACATGTTCTGCCTCACGAGAGAACGACCATAACAAACCCTGATTTATGGCCCACTTGGAGAACGCGATGACGTCCGGGGCCCCGTTTGAATTCCTTCACGTTTGCAAAGTTTAGATGTTGTCCCGGGAGCTGCCGAGGCGTCCAGAGCAGGAAGTCAGCAGAAAAAAAAAAAAAGGAAGATAAGGGGGGCTGCTGGGGCTGGGACAAATCCCCTGCCATGTGTTCTGTTTTCATGCCTTCTCACGGTTTAAAACTGAAGTAGAAAGGCTCTTCTTCAGCTTCTTCTTCCCCTTTTCCTTGTCCCAAAAAAGGCAGCCTCAAGCAGAAGTGATTGTTTTCTTAATGAAATTTAAGCAAAGGGAAGGAAGGCACCTGAAGCACAGACAGTTTGCATTTGATATAAAGTCTGTTTTTTAATTAAATTTGCTAACGATACCAGAGCCCTGGCTACATCACATCCCCAGCCAGGCTGGAAAACCCCAGAGACTGGGAACTGCATCTGCCCTTGCACTGGTGAGGTGCAGTGGGGACCTTCGAGCTGGCCCCATGCTGGGGAAGTCAGCCCTGCACACAATTCCCCCTGTCCACAGGGGAGAGCTGACACACGGGGCACCTGCACCCCACAGATCCCCCGAACCCTGCCTCTCCAGGCCAGGAGAAATGGGGCATCCCTTGGATTCACCAGGAAGTGATATCAGGGTGATGATACCAGCTCATTTCCCAGCGAGCAAAGCTGTTAAAAAGACACCAAAATTAGCTCTGAAAGTAAGTTTCATGGAATATATTGCATGACCCTCATGTGAAAGGAAAACTCATCTTTTGTCACTATTTTGCACTCAAATAGCAAAACTTCAGCTCTGTGCTCAGCAGTAACTTGGCCTCTGGGCCATTTTGCCAGGCTGGGACAGTCAAGTGTCTCCGATTTCACCTGGTGGTTGGGGTTTTTTAGAAGGTGGAGGGGTCTTTTCCGAGGACACGGTGTGTGGGCACTGAGCCTTTTCCCAGTGCAAACCAAATGACGACTTGACCTGAAGCTGGGGTATCCACTGCACTCATGCTGAGGCATTTATGTGTCTGTGACCAGACCGTACAGCGCAGAATTTCCCACATTGACCCTGCTCTCCGCAGCCCCAGCAGTGCTGCATCCTCCGCCCCGCTCACCTCACCAGCGGCAAACCCTGAGGGCAGGGATCCCTCAGGAGACCTCAGACCTTGTCAGGACACTCGGCAGCAGCAGGAAAAATTCGTGGATCCCCCAGGGAAGCACCGTGTGACTGAGGCTGAGGAGCTTGTGGCACCCACTGCCACACACACGCTCGGTGGCCGCTTTGCTCGATGGAAGAGATTACCAGAGATAACACAGAGAGATGCAACTAATTTCCATGAGTTTTCCACCAGCACTTCCCCTCTGAAAGGTAGAGTGGAGCGTAAAAAAACTTAAGCACGAAGCGCTTTTTGGTGCAAAGTTTTCTTTGGAGAGCAGATTGTTTGCAGAGAGATGAAAAGCACGGCAAACACGCTGACAATTTGTGAATATGCATCCGTACACACATATTTCCAGCCGTGCTCACGCAGCCTTCCTTCCAGCTCCCTTGCAGGTCTGATGAATCACAGGCTGCAAACAACCCCACTCAGGCAATAGTCACGCTGAGTGGCTCATGACTAACCCCCGAGCAGGAGTTTATTCACAAAGTGTATGCAAATAGCAAGCACATCTGTAAGCAGCGGCAGCAGCGCTTACTCCGGGATAATTTGCAAACAAGAAAAGGGGTTAAGTCTGTCACGCTGATTGCTTACAGAAAGTAGATCACTCAGCCTTAGTCATTTGCATCTCTTTCTGGATTGCAAATCCTCCTGGCACAGAATACAGCAGGCCCTTTCATTTGTTTTCCTGCTGCTCGTCCTCCAGATGTTCAAGTCAGACTTGTTTTCTGCAGTTGTTTGGTTTGGTTTTTTTTTTTCAGGACTTCTCAGCCAGATAATGAAACCTACTATAGTCACTACTTTGCAATATTCAAGCTCTGAGAACTCAAATATATACTTGATTTATTACCTCCAGCAGGTGATCACATAAATGCACTAAGCTTTTCTGAAGAAGAAATTCATAGAAACATATCATGGAATGGTTTGGGCTGGAAAGGACCTTAAAAATCATCCTATTTCACTCCTTCCTCTATCCCAGGTTGCTCCAAGCTCCATCCAGCCAGACCTTGAACACTTTCACGGATGGGGCATCCACAATTTCCCTGGACAACTTGTTCCAGGGCCTCACCATCCACACAGTAAAGAATTTCTGCCTAATTTCTAATCTAAGTCTACCCTCTTTTCTTTTGAAATTGTCACATGAATATTCTACTTCAGCAGCAACACAGGGTAAACACTGGAATTCATCTGCAGAATGAAACAGCAAAGCAAATTATTTGTTTCTCAGCAGCACAATTATTCAACAGCCTCATGTCCAGTGGGCCCAATAAAAAGGCCTATGCTCAGACTTTAAAAAAGCAACTATACCCTAGAAAAACCTTCCAACAGGTCAGAATCAAACCCAGAAATACCCCTTGAGTGAATAAGTGTTTAAATAACTTATTTGATGCAGTATTGCCCACAGAACTCCACCTCTGGACCCCCAAATTTCAGAAACACCAGCTCTGATTTCACCTCAAGCAAAGGCAAGTTCCTAAACTCCTTTCTTTTGAGTCTGGAACGGTAGCAGCTGTAGTGCATCAATAACGGGTTAATTTAGGCATGGATTTAACTCAGAGCTGCTGTGCCGAGCTCCTGGCAAACAGAAAGTGCAGTAGGAGGATCCTCCACCCCCAGCAAGGAGCAGGTGAGCGAGCAACAGACACTAAATTTGTACTAGGTGTGGGTAAAACCGATAGTCAGAGAGGCAGCAGGCTTGGAAGGCTGAGTGCATTCCCACTCCTCTGGCTGCCTCTCGTGACTGCTGAGGTGCCACCTCTTGTCTTACAGCTTATGCAACATCTTCACATTCTGTCAGCTGATGTCTGACTGCTGAGCCTGCTCCTCTTAGTGCCCCATGACACCTTTTCTGGTGTTTTCTCAATGCTTAACTTCAGCATTTTCGAATTACAGGCTACCTGTGCACGTGCTATCCAAATTCAGTCTCCGTGTTCTCCTGTACTACGGAAAGTAATTTTTTTAGGAGCCCTTTTGCACTTTACTCTCTGATTGAAATCTGCACTCCAGAACATCTGTAGACAAAGAATGTCTCTACACACTGCTGTACATCCCATGATTTATTTTGCAGGAAGTTGCCCCTTTCCCTGGATTTGGGAAGTTCCCAGGAACAAGAAGTGAGCCACTCTAAAGAGTTGCTGTGAATATCTGCTGTATTATGAGTCCCTCATCTTGCCCAGGTCACAAATGAATAGCTGTGAGCTTCCTTTGATGCTGACTTGGTTAACAATCCCAAGGCAGAATGGGATAAATAATTCCCATATCATTCCCATCACATCTTACTCCATCCTCACCATCCAAGGGCTTGGAGTCGCAGGGGATGAGGTTTCCAAGTAGAAGAAGATCGTGGAAAGTCTGTACTCCTGATCCCTCTCACTGGATTGTATTTCAGAGATTTGGGAATAGCAGCCAGTGGGGAGTTTTTCTGGGTTTAAGGAGCAGGGATAAAGGCTACATCCAGCTTTCAGTGTGCCCTAAAAATGTTCAGGCTGGTGTGAGCAAGAGCTGCTGCCTCATCTCACTGACTCTTTCCTAGTAGCATCTTCAAAAATAACCAATGATGTTCCAGGGGAGCCTCCTTCTCCTCAAAGACTCACTTTTAATCACCAACTACTAAATAAAGCCATTTTCACTCATTTCAGCCACCAGAACACATAGATAATGTAACACATACTCATAAATAACCTGGCAGTGGAGACACAAGGAGAGGGAGATGCTGAGTGTAGACATGGGTGTATTCCTTTGGAAAGGGTGCTACATCCTTACCATGAGGTAAATGCTACTTTATGTGGCCCAAAAGTGGCAATAAAAGGACTGCAAAAGTTCTCTGTTTTATGTTTAGCTTATCTGCTAAACTCTGTGTATGACAGGTTTATAAAAAATCAGCAAATTAGAAGTAATATGAGCAGCGTGTTTATTTTCCCCCCTCCAAAAATGTAATTGTTGATACTCCTGTTCCATTGGCATAAACAGCTTTTCCTACTTCTCTTCTTTGAGTACTTGGAAATTATTTTGGACTGGTGTCATGCAGCCGGTTAGACCTGATGATTTTATCACGTGTACTTTTCTGTCCTTTTTCCTGACTGGAATCAAACAGCACAGTGACGATCCAGCTCCACCCCTGCCATGGCAGGGACACCTTCCACTGTCCCAGGGTGCTCCAAGACCCAGTGTCCAACCTGGCCTTGGACACTGCCAGGGATCCAGGGGCAGCCACAGCTTCTCTGGGCACCCTGTGCCAGGGCCTCCCCACCCTCCCAGGGAACAATTCCTGCCCAATATCCCATCCAGCCCTGCCCTCTGGCACTGGGAAGCCATTCCCTGTATCCTGTCCCTCCAGCCCTTGGGAATTGTCTCTCTCCAGGTTTCCTGGTGGCTCCTTCAGGCCCTGCAAGGCCACAGTGAGGTCACCCCAAAGCTTCTCCTCTCCAGGCTGAACAATCCCAGCTCTCCCAGCCTTTCCTCCCAGCAGAGCTGCTCTATCCCTCTGAGCATCCAGATGAAATCCCTGCTCAGGAAGGCTGCAACCACACTGTCTGTCCGGGGTAGTGCTGTGGAGATGGGATGGAAAATGCAAGACCTACCAGCTCCAAACCTGCCTTTGATGTCTGCCAGCCTCTGTGTGCCAGGGAATTTGCTGGATCAGCCGGGATGGCCATGGGGACACTCACGAACCTGTGCCCTGGGGACTGTTGTGCATCTGCTCTGGCAGACAAACAACCCGAGACTGTCACTGAGCAACAGGGAGATGCCGGTAATTTAGGAAATGACCAACCATTTGTGTGTGTCTGCTGGAAAACGCATCCGGGAAAGGTTAAATCTGCCTTTGCAGCAGCACAAGAGAAACGAGAGCGAACATCGAGCTGGGTGTGGTGCCGCTGGAAGGAGGCTGGTGCCCCTGCTGTGGTGAAAGATGCTGCCATGTAAAACCTTGTGTCACACCCTGCAATGTGCTTGTTTGCCTCTATCATGTTACAGTGAAATCTGGAGACTGGAGTTTGTTTGTTTGTTTGTTGGGATTTTTTTTTTTTATTTAAATCAAAAGAAATCTGGAAGTAAATTTCTTCAGATTCCTCACTTGATGGATTTTTTTGGCAATTGAGGCAGAAATAGAACACTGCTGGGTGCTACCTGAAAAAAGTGGTGGTTCTCTGTTTTATGTGTGTCTAGAGGCAAAACTGGCAGTTACTCATCTCCTGCTTGTTTCTAAAAGGAAAAATGTCATCTCTGACCTGGAGTTTTCCTAGAAGACTCTCGTCAGTGAGGGGGGAAGCGGCGCAGCTTGTGCTGTTCAGGGCACAGTCGATACAAGCACTGCTGAAACCGTGCTTCTGTTCCCACAGGAATTCCGAGCATGCCCATCTAGCCAGGGATGGAGAGGTATCATTAAACAACTGAAGTCCTCTCTGAAGGGCAGGGAAAAGGCGATTTGTGCAGCTGCAGGGCGGGATCTCTGCGTGACCACAGCCCAGAGCAGAGCCAAGCTCATGCCTGGGCTATTCCCCAGGTAAAAATGCACACGTGTCCAGCTGGGAGCCAGCTGGATTCACCTCCTTGCGAGCAATTCCTCTGCATATATTTTAAAGGAGGAAATAAAACATGCAGCTGAAGGCACGGAGGTGGATGTGGCAAGATGCGAGACAGGTTCACCACGGGGCAGATTATTCTTGTCAAACTTGGTATCTGATTTTCTAGAGATCAGATCTGCGACAAACTTTTCCTCCCTTGGTTCCAAAAACGCTGCAGGGCAAGGTATGGGTTTACCTGGAGAAGGAGGAAGCTGAGATGGGCAAAACTGAAGGGATGGGGCCTCAGGCAGTGGGGAGAAGAGTCAGAGAGAGCAACAGAGGCTTCTTCCCCAGGGCTGTTTCCAAGGCTGATCCGATTCAAGAATTTTCCTCATAGCCTTGGCTCAGAACATCAGCACGTGCTAATAAAATTTGCTGATGACACAAAACTGGGAAGCAGCTTCAGTTCAGAATGTTAGAGCGTGTTACAGTAAGGCCTCATGATCCGAAGTAGCAGAACAGGGAGGAAATTCAGTAGCACGAGGTCAGGCATTTGGGAACTACTGATTTTTTTTTTTTTTTTTTTTTTTTTTTTTTTTTTTTTTTTTTTGCTGCAAGCAAGGAATTCATCACCTGGCAGCAACAGTGCTTTTTCCCCTGAGGAAAGGGCAGTTAGGAATGATAACATGATGCAGATGTGAAGAGGGAACTTCAGCCTTAAAATGCTTCCAAAGAGGTGCCTCTGTTAGGGGTCCCCTAGGGAGGATTGAAGCAAAGCCACTGCACAAACTTTTGGTCAGATTTCCTTTGCAACTGCAGGTACAAGTCTTGCTTCCAGTTCCCAGCATGAATTCCCAAGGGGCACAAAACAGGGATGGAGAAGGGTTATCAGGATAACCAGAAGAAAAAAGGCTGCATTATCAGAGTGCTCTTTGCTAAAAGCTTTGCCTTGGGAAAAGAGCAGAATAAAAACTCAAAAGGGGAATCTGCGAGAAAGGCATGGAGCTATTTCAGAGGAGGTTTAGGCTGGAGAGCAGGGAAAGGTTCTTCCCCCAGAGGGTGCTGGGCACTGCCCAGGCTCCCCAGGGAATGGGCACGGCCCCGAGGCTGCCAGAGCTCCAGGAGCGTTTGGACAGCGCTGCCAGGGATGCCCAGGCTGGGATTGCTGGGAGGTCTGTGCAGGGCCAGGGCTTGGATTCATTGATCCCTGTGGGTCCCTTCCAACTCAGGATATTCTCTGATCCTATAATTCTGTAAGTCAAGTGTTCTCTAAAACGTGCTGGGCACAAGCACTCGGGAAGAGCTGCCAGGATAATTTCCTCATAAGGACATACGGGTACACACTGGCCATCCATTTATTTAGGCTGTAAATTAGATGAAATGTTTAAATCCCTGGGATAACCAGATTTTGGAAAAGGCTTCCTATGGGATCACACAGTCAGATAATCCACCTACTCTTTGATGAGTTAGAAAAGGGAGAATATACCTGGGCCAGGTGATGCAACAAGTCTTTTTTCATCCCTTCTTCCCCTGTCCTAGCTGGCTCTTCCTTGGTGCTATCCGTCAATAACATGAGTGATAAAACATGGAGCTTTGAAGCCCCAACATTTTCTCTGCTTTCAAAAGATAATTGAAGGCATTTGCAAGCCTACACTCCACATCCTGCCTGCAGAGGACTGCAGAGTGTGGACTCAGGTTTCTGAGTAGAAATTAGCACGCAGAGTATGAAAGTGAAATTTCAAAGGCAGGCCCAAACCACGTATACTGAAGAAAAAAATCTGACTACAGCAAGGTCTTTAAAAAACCCCATTGAAAGAACTGAGAGCAGTAAAGACTTTGTCTGCTTTTATTTTGCATGCTGTCCTTGGTCTTTTTCCCCAGCAAATTTTGAGCACAACAGACTTTTCCCGTTCACCACTGAGTCACCTGCAAGAGGCTCAGAAGTTGTTTCCCATCTGTCTGGTTGCATTGCTGTGGTTCCACGGAGCCCCACAGGTGTGCAGTGGTGATAACAGATACATAAACCATTTTTAGAAATCCTTCCCCATGGACTCACAAAAGCTTGAGTGTCTTGGCCTGGCAGGTTTGGCAAGAAAGGCATTTTTCCTTGTGCAGCACTCATTTTTTTGATGCCTACAGCACTGTCCAACAAGAGGGAATTGCACCGTTTTTCATTTTTTCACAGTGTTCTATTTAAAATAATTACAAGCCACATCAATTATTATCACTCAACAACTGGGACTTCCTGCCCTAAAAGCTCTTTGTTTATCAGTCATCAGCCACCTCTCTATTAGTGAATTCTCCAGTAATCCAATGTATTTGAGGACTACCTGGAACGGCGTGACTAATGCCTCCTGCTCATATTTTCCCACTTTCCTGGTAAATCAGGAACGAGAAGCAGCCAGAGTGTCTCCATCTAAGCACTGTCCAGCTCAGGGGTTCCTCTTTCTTTATTGTATTTTCTGCGTCCAGTCCTGCTTTCCTCGCATCCAGCCCCACCCTGCCCCTGCCCCTCTGGAGCCTTGCGAAAATCAGAGAGGCCAGTTTCAGTTTTCCTTCCCTCCCCCGAGACTCCCTCTCTTTCATCCTGGGTTGAGTCATCTCGGGAGACTTTCCTACACCCCTACAACAGCCTCCAGGCCCGCTCTCCTCAGACTCCCCCTTGCCAACCCTTCAGCACTCCAAGCGCTGCAGCTTTGGAATGGGTGAGCCAATGACTCCTTGAAGCGCATTCTTATTCATGCTCCTCGCTCAGCTCCCCTGGAAGCCAGCCCTGCCTTATCCCCACGGATCTTGCTGCTGGAGATCAGAGCCCAGAACAAGAAGCAGTTAACAAAGTCCCCAGGGAACACCTCAGGTGTTATTTTCACTCCTTACGTCACCTCCCAGCAAGCCCGTGCACGTTCATGACTCCAATTCCAAGCTCAAAGCCAAGCTTTCCCAAAAAGTTTTAGTTCAGAACCTTTTTGGTTGTTGATGTTCTGCCTCACCGACATCACATGCAACCACCACTTTGCTGATCCTGTTGATTTTATAACAAAAAAAAAAAAAAAAAAAAAAAAAAAAA